>CM034536.1:16858179-16975954 GCA_020002185.1 Paraescarpia echinospica | reverse complement strand
TAACCAGTTAAATTATTAACGCAATAATGACAGTTTATATATATATATAAATATATATATATATATAAACTGTAACGTAATACCTACGACACCACATCAGTATCAGTCTAACCAGTGGCATTGCAAATAGTTAATTTGTGTGTTAAGAAATGAACGTAAATTATGAATATATACAGTGATGAGGACATGTGTATCAATATAGATCTCAAACTCATCGTACACGCACACGCACACACACACACACACACACACACACACACACACACACACACACACACACACACACACACACACACACACACACACACACACACACACACAGACACACACACACAAACACACACACACACACACACACACATACATACACATGTGAATTGTAAACATTACTAAATGCCAATGTTTTACAATTCAACACTTTTACAACAATCTTATAATTAATTCAACAGTTCTACTGAGCTGTCATCCTCACTTATGCATTGCGATATTGTTCCACAATGTTACTTCTCTATAGGCAAACGTTCTCTGTCCAATTGACTAAACTTTGCATACCCGAATATACATTCTTGTAATAGGTTGATGTTGCCCCTTCGTTTACTGTATGCATGTCTGAGTGTTTTGTTTTGATAATACTATACATATACCCAACCGGCTGTTGGTTGTAGGTCTACTGGTGATTATTCTGCAACCATTCATCCACAATTGCTGCCGCTTCGCTTTGCGGGTTGGATATCCGAAAGACGTTCGCCAGCTCTTGCAACATGGGTCCACCATGCACCCCTTCCCACAGCAACAAGATGTCATCATTGGGTGTCACCAGCTCGTCTCTCAACGCCAAGGCGACCGATATCGTTCTCCTTTCGTCGGGCGTAATTACGGCAGAGAGACGGCTGCGCAACTCCGGGGATATACTCAGGCATTCGATTGGCCTAGAGATTATTCCGTCAGTCATGACTGGAGAAACCGAGTCTACCTCCATCATGTGGAAGCTTGGCTCAGGGTTGTCAGGAAGAGGTAGTGCAAACGACTCTGAACGATAAAGGTTCGGAGAGGAGCAGAAAACGACTCTGGCTGGATGAATGTTACGAGAGACTCGCGGTTGTATCTGGAAACACCAAGGCCAATTACATGGAATAACCGTTGTCGTCATCGCTAAATCGATACATCGCTAAACCGAATAATAAAACATGTTTGTTTTCAAAGTAGTTTGTTTACGTTCACGGCAGCGTTAACAGCTCCGCTGGTTTTCAGTTACACTATACACTTTAGAATTTTGTTTGATTGATTGATTATTGTTGATAACTTAACGTGTACTTTATTATTTTCTATGCTATTCGTGTTATTGCTGTAACTCTCTAATGTAAATTGTAAATTATTGGTCTTACTAAAGATAGTTTTGACATGACAAATTTCGAGTAGCTGCTCAGTAGACCACAATCAATTAGCACAATCATTTACTGTAACCATTTGCAGACCAATCACTCATAAAGGAGACAATAGCGATAGCACTGTCGTTCTTAATCATATGTGTGGTTTCAGGTAACTGTTTTGGGGTTATACTGCTGACACCCGAATTAGTACTGACGACCTGTATCCATCTGTCAAGTATTTAGTCATCAGATAAGGTAAGTTGTGGTTGTGACAACACTTGGCATTTAATAATAATAATAATAATAGAAGGCTTCTTTAGCGCCAACATCCTCGGAAAATCCAAGCTAAGTGACGCAACAAAACGAAACCACTAGGAATTCTCATAACCGTGTGCAATGCGAAAAATGTTAACAGGTGGATGGAATTGCTAAGACGCTAATGAGGACAGGCAATAACAACATTACATGTTTTTAGATGGCGGCGAAACGAAACTATATTTCCTGCTGAATTAACGCAGAAAGGAAATGGATTCCATAGTGTTGATACGGCAACTAAGAAGCCTCTAATTCCAACACTTGTCTTAACTCTGGGAATAAAAAGTAGATTACTGAACATTCATCAAGATAGTTCATTATTTTTAATTGGATATGTCAAAAATACGTTGATTGCGTAGACAATAGACTAGAACCAGACGATCGAAGCTGTCTGGGCCTACTCGCTTGAGTGAACATTGTTTGTAGATATGCATGTTGTTTGGATGAAAGAGCTTGGTAAATAATTCTACAAATCTTGAAAATAATGCGGTAGTGAACTGGTAGCTAACGGAGTGGTGATAGAAATGGAACTGAGCGAGAAAAAAGAGGCGATCATGCAACTACACTTGCAAAATATATTGGCCATATTGAAGTGTGTTAATATACTTGTTAGCAATGCTATAAAAGAGGAAATTGCAGTAATCAGATCTGCTGCTAACAAGAGCGTTTGCGTTAGCTTTTGCGACATAAAATGATATAGACCGGCGAATACGGATCAAAGAAAGTAACACAAACAACACTTAGTTCAGCAATACTAATATCGGTAACTAGCTAAGATACTGGGAGCTGATGTAGGGTTCTGGTAACAAGCCAAACGTAGGAAATCTACCAATGATACGACGTTTTCCCACTCCTCTATTGTTAATCACACGATTCTGTATAGCAGTATGCATTGGAGCCTAACTATCACACATGCACAAACCCACAAACCCACACATACACACACACGCGCCCTCACACACGCATACTTTTATCCAACGAATACGGCGGAGATCAAGGATATAATAATACGGCATAGAAACCTAATATCAACACTATTAAGCTGACAAGGTAACCATGCTTACTCTGCTGATATCTGTCGAGACGCCTATGAATCGGTCGAGTCCTCTTGGTTGACGGACGCGCAATCTGAACCGTAGCAACGCTCCTAAGTTTCTTGTCGGTATCATCATCATGACGTGCCGCACAGCATCACCGCTTATATCGGATAGTGGGATTTGCTTGATCCGAACAAGAACGCGAAATATTGACTTTCTATTGTCTAGAGCGTTGAAGAAGCTACATGAGTACAATATAGGTTACATATTGTGTTGGCTACGCAACACCTTTGAAGATAACCTTTATGTAAATATACTAATATTACAGTTCTCTTAACCATCAAAGACTGAGAGAAAGTAACCTCACCAGTTTCATCAAATTCCTGTACATGCGATTCCCGTACTTTGTTTCTCTATTATACGCTTCTACTACTACTACTACTACTACTGCTTCTACTACTGCTACTGCTTCTACTACTGCTACTAATACTACTACTACTGCTTCTACTACTACTACTACTACTACTACTACTACTACTGCTTCTACTTCGGCTACTACTACTACTACTACTGCTTCTACTACTGCTACTCCTATTACTACTACTACTACTACTACTACTACTGCTACTACTACTGATTCTACTACTGCTACTAATACTACCACTACTACTACTACTATTACTGCTTCTATTACTGCTACTGATACTACTACTACTACTACTACTACTACTACTACTACTATTACTACTACTACCACTGCGTCTACTACTGCTTCTACTACTGCTACTGCTACTACTACTGCTTCTACTACTGCTACTAACACTACTACTACTACTGCTACTACTACTATTACTACTACTACTACTACTACTACTGCTCCTACTACAGCTACTACTACTACTGCTTCTACTACTACTACTGCTTCTACTACTGCTACTTCTACTACTACTAATACTACTACATCTGCTTCTACTACTGCTTCTACTGCTACTAATACTACTACTACTACTGCTTCTACTACTATTACTACTACTACTACTGCTGCTTCTACTACTGATTCTACTACTGCTACTAATACTACCACTACTACTACTACTATTACTGCTTCTATTACTGCTACTGATACTACTACTACTACTACTACTACTACTACTATTACTACTACTACCACTGCGTCTACTACTGCTTCTACTACTGCTACTGCTACTACTACTGCTTCTACTACTGCTACTAACACTACTACTACTACTGCTACTACTACTATTACTACTACTACTACTACTACTGCTCCTACTACAGCTACTACTACTACTGCTTCTACTACTACTACTGCTTCTACTACTGCTACTTCTACTAATACTACTACATCTGCTTCTACTACTGCTTCTACTGCTACTAATACTACTACTACTACTGCTTCTACTACTATTACTACTACTACTACTACTGCTTCTACTACTGCTTCTACTACTGCTACTGCTACTACTACTACTACTACTACTACTGCTTCTACTACTGCTAATACTACTACTACTACTACTACTATTGCTACTACTACTACTACTACTACTGCTTCAACTACTACTACTACTACTACTACTACTGCTACTACTAGTACTACTATCACTACTACTACTACTACTACTACTACTACTACAACTACTACCACTAATACTACTACTACTACCACTAATACTACTACCACTACTACTACTGCTACCACTACTACTACTACTACCACTACTACTACAACTACTACTATTATTACTACTACTACAACTATTATTTTTACTACTACAACTATTATTACTATTACTAATATTACTACTAGTACTACTACAACTACTACCACTACTACTACTACTACTGTCACTACAACAACTACTACTACTATTACTACTGCTTGTACTACTATTACTATTACTACAACAACAATAACAACAACAACTACTACTACTACAATTGCTTCTACTACTACTACTACTACAACAACAACAACAACTACTACTACTACTACTACTATTACTACAACAACTACTACTATTACTAGTAGTACTACTGCTTCTACTATTACTACTACAACTACTAATAATACTACTACTACTACAACTACAACAACTACTATTACTACAACTACAACAACTATTACTACTACTTCTACTACTAGTACTACTACTGTCACTACAACAACTACTACTACTATTACTACTATTACTACTACTAATAATAATGAAGTCTTTCATTGCGCCGGGATCCCCCAAATAATCTAAAAAGCTATAAGAGCAATATTCTCAAGATCATAAAATTAGTATAATTATTATACATCATAGAATTAGAAAATATTTTAAGATCGTTCGTTATCAAAGTAATGTCGAATCGTTCATACAACTTTCCTAGAAATATACATTTGTCTAGAGTATAATAACTATTATAAGAGTAATATATTATAATAAAAAAATTATCAGAAATCATATTAATAGATATTATAAAATCAGTATCATAAAACACCTAAATAAATATGTATCTACATATTATTTCTTTACTTTAAAAGAAGAAAACTTTGTTGAAAACATGTTGCCGTTGATTGCTTACGTGTGAGGTCGCACAAGTAGCAGGAACGTCGCACAAATCGATGATGACTATTCTACCGTCCACCGTGACATCGGTGAACACGGCCATGTCATCTTGTGCCAGAGGTACATCGTAGATTCGATTTCCAGTCGCTACGGCCTGGCACGATGCAACGTGAACAAGTATTAGGTAGAACATGAACATATGTAATTATGTTGGAATGCAACGGTTGGCATTTCAAGAATACTAAAATTAATTCGGGGAATCGTTTCCTAAGTGCTTTTATTCATTAAAACGTTTTAAAAATGAACTTGATACGAATAATTATTAGGATCACTCGCCTCTTCTACTCGATCTCTACCGACAACAAATATGCCGATGGTGATGCTTTCCGAGTCGTGGTGATGAGATGCAAACAGCAACACCGTGGCGTAAGTGTGTGGTCTCTCTTGTCCGTTTGCGGCAAACGTAAACTGACAAAAGTGCATCATCTTGACAACGACATGCTTTGGGTAGATCGCCAACAGCGTCTTGTCGCCGTCTTCATCTTGTTGCTGCCGTTTGACTGCACCGACGTTGTCTGTCTCCCTGCATGTTTAAAGGATGGGTTTACTTTTCACAAATTAATGATTGAATTAAAACAGGACTGTGTTTACAGAATCGTTCTTTTTGGAAAAAAATCCCCTTAAAACAAACCCGTTTGATGTCATTGTTGTTAACGTTATTGAAAATCAATATAACACTTCTTATTAGACGGACAATGTATGTCTGACTGAGAAGTAATGCATTGATTGTTCAATGCGTTTAACATAGACCATATAGTTTCGACATACCCAACAACATTGATCCCTCATGACACATGATAAAATATACACCAATTCAGACATCCAACGCAGGTTGAACTTTGTTTTTTAAGGGTGGACAACCCTTAAATAATAAAATACAATATGGATAATAGCAAACTGGCTGCCCTCACCTTACTAGATCTATCAGCTGTTTTTGGTAGAATAGATCACAACCGTTCTTTTACATCGCCTCCATAGACAATTTGGGATTGCTGGCACACTCTTCTGTGTGGATGATGAAGTTCATCAGACTGGGTGATTCAAATGAGTGGTATTTTTACTTATTTCACAGTTAGTTTACCTTTTGCTTTCTGCAGTCTTCCTCAGACGACTACCGCTAGATGGGGACACGGTAGTCCTTCAGCGCAGACGTAGTCACTCAGGGAACACATCAAAGAAGTCCTACAGAGATGCGGGTATCCACAGTAGACCAAAGCAACGGTACAGAGAACGATGAAACAAATGAACGAAGCCAACACCAGGAAGAAGTATGTGGAAAAAGACAAGGACAAAGGCATGGTGGTACTTCCATATGTCGTAGGATTATCCGAAACCACATCACGGATCATGAAGACATACAAAGTGAACACAGCAATGAAACCTCACAACACCATCAAGAGGTCACTGTTAAGACCAAAAGACAAAGTGGAACCACACAAGATGTGCGAAGGAGTGTACGCTATATCATGTAAGAACTGCAATGCCACATACGTCGGAGAAACTAAACGCACACTTGAAACCCGCATCAGAGAAAACAGAGATGACGCACACAAAGCAACAACGAACAGACCCTACACCAGAAACAACAGAAACACATCGGAAAAGGAGATGAACAATTCAGCCATCACAAACCACATGACACAGCAAAATCACATAGTAGACTGGGAGGGGGCCAAATTTGTGGACAGGGAGTCGGACTGGAGGACAAGAGGCATCAAAGAAGCGATATGCATTAGAAAAAGCAAGGCCTACATGAACCGAGACGAAGGACGGTACCGGGTTTCACACACCTATGACGATCTCTTGAAGAGCCACCAGGGGTGCAGCCGGGAGGGGGCACACACCTGAGTGACTAAGTCTGCGCTGAAGGACTACCGTGTCGCCATCTAGCGGTAGTCGTCTGAAGAAGACTGCTGAAAGCAGTCGAAACGTTACAAGAACAAAAGGTAAGCTGACTGTGAAATAAGTAAAAATATCACTCTGCTCTTCTATGGTTTAGTTCGTATTTTTCAGACCGATACCAAAGCATTAATATATCTAGCTCACTGTCTTTTTCTGAAGATCTTCCATTTGGTAATATTTGATAATTATAAATATTTGATAATTATTATTGGTACAAAACGACAACGAAAGAAGATTGTTAACTACTTTCCATTTAATTTGCTTGGTAATGATATCAACTACGCAAATCCTGTTTCGACCATATACGTGATCTCCGTCGAATTCGGCACCATTTGTCTTTATCTACTTCTAAAACAATATCTGTAGCTCTCACTAGCAGTCGCTTGACTACTGCAACTCACTCATAAACAATATTGCTAAAAACGAATTAGCTAAACTCCAACGTGTACATAATTGTTTTGCACGTGTGGTACTTAAAGCCCCTCGTTTCTCACAATCGCTTACTCTATTTAAACAGTTCCATTGGCTTCCAATTGCATATCGTCTCCTTCGCGTTTCCTATATCCCCAGGATTCTCAGATCATATGTTTCACAACGTTTTCTTCCGAAAACCAAGCTTAATATTGGCAAACGTGCTTTTTCTGTAGCTGCTCCAAAAATCTGGAATCAACCTCCTATCAACTTAAAATCATCTGCGACTATTGCTACTTTCGTAAAAAATTTAAGGCTTATTTATTTGAAATTGCATTCCTACCTTAACCTTCGACGGTCCCTTGCTCTAATGATGACATTTACTTGTATCTGTTCACGATTTTGCCTGATGATTCTTGTATGTTGCGCCTCTGAGCTCAGATTCCTGGGGATACAGGCGATATAGAAGTACATTATTATTATTAAAACCTACCTGCAGACAATCTTAGTACTGGGAAGTCGGCTTAACCTGGGGAAGGCGTAGGTTGGCAGAAAGAGGTAAACGGGTTTGCGGAAGACAAGTCCATGTGGCTCTAACACAATCGTCGGACTGAGGGCGATAGATCCAGTCACCTCTTCGAAATTGGACGACATGCTTCGGGATATGCCAAGTTTGATTACAATGTTGTCATCGCCCACAGGAAGTGCTTCGCGTGGAACTATAAGGGTTATTCCTTCTTCTGGTATCGTCAGTACACCTCCGTCCTTATCAACTTGGAAGGACCAGACGTTGACTGTCTTTATCCACTTCGTATGGTAAGAATTAGCAATGTAAGTTTTGAAACTCCCAAATCCTTCATCCGCATCCGGTGCTGTCAACCCGTGGAGTTTGTCTTCACCCGGCTGCTCCATTGACACTGATGCCCCCGTATTCTCTGGTGGTGGAAACGCCACGTCAAAGAACGCTGAAAATATATGCGCCGGTGAACGATATCAGACACTGACATATGTCCACGTGTTACTCTAACTGTCGTTATACATCACTGTACGGTATGTTATGAATGTACAAGTTGAAATTAATATTCTTAGTCTATTTTAGCCAGCATGATCAGCAGAACATTCCATCTGTAAATATTGTGAGACATATGCACAACGCGGCTTACCAATTTGCTGAGCCACTTACCTAACAATATATACAATCCATACTAGAGCCTTAAATTGTATATTTCCTACCACGTTTTAGGCAGATAGGCTTAATTACAAGACAGGTGGACCTGTCTGTATGAGCGAAAAGATAGCGAAATATAAATACGTTCGCACAAATTAAATGATCTCACACCTGACAGAATACACATATATTATGACATAGCACATAGCAATACGTATGCTTTGTTACTATATCGGAAAATAGTTACCACAACTCTCATTACAGACGGGGTGTGTACAACTGACAAACACTATTCAGTGGCAGAAAGTATTCAGTAAACATATAATGCGTCACATATCTAGGCAAGGCATTGTATACCTATTGTATACATTGTGCATGTACATTTGTACAGACTTTATAATGTAAATTCAACTCCGTTGAGTTGCCAGTAGTTTCCTTGACTGAAGGTCCGGCAACCACTCGGCCGAGCAATCGTGCCATACACGATGTATCGTCAGCAAACTTCCGTTTTTTCCTTTTCAACTTGGAAGGACCATACGTTTACTATCTTTAACAAGATTTAACAAGATTGCCATCCAGAACATTAATTCTAGATGGCAGGTGGACAAGGAAACCTTGTTACTTATCGAGAGTCCAATACTTTTTATCTACGTGTATCCCGCCCTTCTGAGGTATGTGTCGATTTCATTTCTAAACATATTCACGCTACTAGCACCAACACAACCAAGAGATACTCTGTTCCAATCATTTACAGTCCTTTGTGAGAATGAGAACTTTCTTATATATAATCTACACTGCTCATTTATTAATGTAACTTTATGTCCTCTGGTCCTTCTATCTTTCTAAACTGAGAAAACAATATTCTATAAATATTTTCATAACCATTCAATATTGTAAATACTTATATCTGAACTCCTCTCAATCTCCTGGTCTCTAATGTTGTTAATCCACATTTTTAGGCGTATTTCGTAACTAAGATCCCTCCGTTTTGGTTTCATTTTAGTTGCTCTCCTCTGCACTCTTTCTAGCATATCTATGTCCTTCCTGCGATATGGCCTCCACGCTTGAATACAATATTTTATATGAGGCCTAACTATTGTTTTCTACAGCGGTGTTGTTAGTCTTTTTCCTTATACGTTATGTTTTGCCTAATTAATCCAAGGATTTGATTTCCCTTTGAAGCGGCAATACTGCTCTGAAACCTTCATATCAGCACTAATGGTTAACCCTAAGTCATTTTCTTTTACAGTAGTACTTAGTACAGAACCTCCCATTGTATGTTGTACATCTTCGTTCCCATGTCCTGTGTGGAGGCATTTACATTACCCATTTTTCCGACTTCATGTGGAAAGAATTAGCAATGGAATTTTCGAAACACCCAAATTCTTCACCCGCATCCAGTGCTGTCAAACCATGGTGTTTGTCTTCACCCGGCTGTTCCGTTGACGCTGATAACCCCATATTCTCTGGAGGTGGAAAGGACCCGAAGAAGAACGCTGAAAGTATATGCACCAGTGAACGAAATCAGACACTGACATATTTGAACGTGTTATTCTGACCGTCGTTATACATCACTATACGATATGATGTGAATATACAATTTGAAATGGACATCTTAGTTTATTTTGGCTAGAATGATCAGTAGAACATTCTATCTGTAAGTGTTGTGAGACTTATACTCAGCTATAGAAGCACAACGCGGCTTACCAATTTGTTGAGCAACTTACCTTACAATATACAAGCGATACTAGAGCCATATATTGTATATTTACTACGACGTGTTAGGCAAATATTCTTAATTACCTACGTCAACAAGACAGATGGGCCTATCTGTATGTGCGAAAACATAGCAAAATATAAATAAGTTCGCACAAATTGAATGATATCACACCTGAGAGAATACACATATATTATGGCATAGCACAGAGCAATATGTATGCCTTGTTACTACCTTGGAAAATAGTTACCATACCTCTCATAATAGATGTGGTTTATACAACTAACAAAGACTATTTTGTGGTAGAAAGTATTCAGTAAACATATGTATCTTGGCAAAGCATTGTACACTTATTGTATGCATTGTACATGCACGTTTGTACAGGTTTTGTAATGTAAATCCAACTCAGTTCAGTTGCCAATAGTCTCCTTGGCTGAAAGTCCAGCAACCACACGGCCGAACAATCGCGCCCTACACGACACGCTTGAACTAGCAGCACCTATTCTGATTATAATCTGGCAGCCTTCAATAATACCCTAGGTCTAGGGTAAAGAGGCGAGCACGGCATAATCAGATATGCTGTTCATTGATGCATTAGACGTCACGCAGTTTTCAGAATATATATATGTAACCTTAGATACAGAAGAGAATGCCATGTTGTATGCTCATTATAATGCTGTATAAGATATACATTGTTGTGTGTAGTTGTAGGTGTGCTAAGCGTATTCTTGGTGTGTTTCTACTTTTGAAAACGACCGCTCACTACTGCATCGGTGACCATCAACACTACACAGATACGATGTGCAGGCTGGTAGCCGGCATTTCACAACGGGGTGGGAGGTAGGGGGGAGGGGGGTGGGGGTGGGGTGTGTGTCACATTTTCCCAATACAGCCTCCGGTGGGCTTCGAGGGAGGTTATATTTTTCATAATACAGAGGGCGCCACATGTTCATGCCGGGGCTGATAATGCAGAAGGTTAGGTTTCTAGCTGAAAACACAATGAAGTGGGTGTGAGATCGGTGGACCGCGCGGTTTAATCTTATATTCTTTCATTTTCTATAGCAACACATTAACATCACCAGCAGGCCCGCAGCGAGGTCGCTTTCGGGGTGCGTTTTCAGACACAGGGGGACTCATGTGTCATCCCTGGAGATTTGTCCCATTTCGTTGCTGATTAATCCAAATTTGTACCTACCCTACGCGGTGGACCGTTCAAGCATCAACAATTCATGTATAGCATCATGACAATTTACACCACTGTGAAAGAATTATGGAAATGCAAGGTCTGTGGACATCTGTTCAGACAAAAAAATGAAAGCATGTATCCAAGGTGTTCATTATCATACGGTGAAACATTACCGTTATAACCTTGCTTTGCGTGAATGTGTAAAACTACTTCATCATGCAAATAGCGTAAACAGAAAACCTTGAATGGTCTCACTGATGAACAGTAAATTGCACGTAGGCGTCTATGAACTATATGCCTGTGAACACCCTTAGCAACGTACGCACATACCTGAATTTGACTTGATTTGAGCTAATGCCCCAGCCCCAGCCCCAGCCCCAGCACCAGCCCATACTTCCAGTTACCAACACATCGATACACAGCCATTATATTATGGGGCCGAACACACACGCACACACGCACAGACAAGCACGGGGACGCACACACAAACACACTCACACACACAAACACACACACACACACGTATGTGTGTGTGTGCGTGTGTGTTTGTGTGCGCGCGCGCGCGCGTGTGTGTGTGTGTGTGTGTGTGTGTGTGTGTGTGTGTGTGTGTGTGTTTGACGAGCCTTACCTTAAATTACCAGAGGATCTTCCCGAGTATTAATGTTTACATAACGTCTTCGTTCAATTAAAAGTAAACCTTCTCCGGCTATGCCTATATAAGTATACTTGTGTGGGAGGAGTTAGTTGCTTGTTGCGGCTGTCAGTCATATGTTACCACACATACCGTTGCCTCACTGGAAGTCATGCATGGCTGCACACACATGCACGTTCTTGTTTAGATAAAATAAGGAAGTTATTTCCAGTCATGCATATACAAGCAACCAAAACAGTGAGTGGCAGCAACTACTCTAATGATTTGTCGTTGACCATACACAAAAAGCAGGGTAGTAGTCGCAGCAACGAAGTGATCGCGGTCCATAGAGGTTGGACAGACTTGTTAACAAAGCGTTCTCACCTGAAATGGGTTCGTTGGTGGTATGTCTCACCACCAAAAAAACCCACCCGAATCCACCCATAGCAAAACCTCTTTTTAGGCTCAAATCCAAGATGGCCGACATTATACAGGGTCTAATATTCAAATGGACCTATTTTTCGACCTAAGCAACACAAAAACGCGTTTTAGGTGTCATTTCCAACTAACTTTAGGATGTCCATTCGTTTGGTAACACTTTGGAGGTCGTCATAGGTCAGTGTCATGCAGTAAGGTCAAAGCAAAATTTGATAAAATTATCTGGAAATAAGCTGAATTAGGACCAACGTGGTATGATTTTGCAACAAAGTGAAGTTACAAACACATATTTAGGTGTCATTGCACCATCTTTACTATGCCTAATCATTTAAACCACATTTTACAGGTGATTATAGTTCAAAGTCACGTTTCAGTGTCAATATTTAGAATCCTGTTTGATCCTGATCAACTTCCCGGTCATCATCATCCTGGCTCTCCACTTGTGACACAGTCATGCATATGATGCCCTTGCACTGGACACATGCTGGTGTGCACTTCAGTCCATTCTTACGGCACGTTTTCTTATCGCAGTGACCACCGCAATTGCATCGAATTATCTTGAGGAGTCGCTCTGGTGCCGCAGACTGATACATTTTGATAGGCTCGACCGTGCAAAGCATTCATCAGTAAATATCAGTAAATACAAAACATTATTAGCCCGGCAGTGGCTTGACCTGTTCTGTTGTATGAATGCTTTGCACGGTCCGCTGCATTCATACTGTGAATGCAACGTTAATTGGCGCGTGCGCCAACAAGTGTTATGAATTTCACTTGGACGGATCCGTTCTTTGTACATTTTAATAATCAGAACTGGTCAGGTGGAGTGTGGTGGCAGAGTATATGGAGCATCGGACTCTCAGTGGTGAGATCCCATGTTCGAATCCAGTGTTGCCGTTTCGAACCTTGGGCAAGTTCATTTACTGTCGTTGCTCTAGTTCACAGAGTTGTATGAATGAGTACCTTGCTATAGATAGTGATAGCTATTTATGTACGAATAGTCTGCTGTGATTGTGCGGGACTTTATGCTTCCCAGAGAAGTCCAGATGGTATTCGATTGAACGGGTCTTCTCTGGGAAGCATAAAGTTACGCACAATCACTGCAGACTGAAGACTATTCGTACATAAATATGTGTGTGTGTGTGTGTGTGTGTGTGTGTGTGTGTTTGTGTGTGCGTCCCCGTGCTTGTATGTGCGTGTGTGCGTGTGTGTTCGGCCCCATAATGTAATGGCTGTGAATCGATGTGTTGGTAACTGGAAGTATGGGCTGGGGCTGGGGCTGAGGCTGGGGCTGGGGCTGGGGCTGGGGCTAGGGCTGGGGCTGGGGCTGGGGCTACTGATTTGCGTCTAGGTAGTGTATGTTCGTCAAAGTATCTCTTTTCCGTCTTACTGATGACATTAGCTCAAATCAAGTCAAATTCAGATCTGTGCGTACGTTGCTAAGGGTGTTCATAGGCATATAGTTCATAGACGCCTACGTGCAATTGACTGTTCATCAGTGTGACCATTCAAGGTTTTCTGTTTACGCTATTTGCATGATGAAGTAGGTTTATACATTCACACAAAGCAAGGTTATAACAGTAATGTTTCACCGTATGATAATGAACACCTGGGATACATGTTTTCATTTTTTGTCTGAACAGATGTCCAGAGACCTTGCATTTCCATAATTCTTTCACAGCGGTGTAAATTGTCATTATGCTATACATGAATTGAGACATGAGTTCCCCTGTGTTTAAAAACGCACCCCGAAAGCGACCTCGTTGCGGGCCTGCTGGTGATGCTAATGTGGTGTTTGTATAGAAAATGAAAGAATATAAGATTAAACTGCGCGGTCCATCAATCTCACACCCACTTCATTGTATTTTCAGCTAGAAACCTAACCTTCTGTATTACCAGCCCTGGCGTGAACATGTAGCGCCCTCTGTTGTAAATGGTAGAGCGCATCGGGCTGTCATTAGGACTGGATACTGCACAACATACGAACTTATATGTACTTATACCCTGATAGAGAGATGGTTTACAATTTAGTTAAAATGTGTTTATGTACATCGAAACCTTCGTCAAACTTTGCACAAAATACGACCAACTCCGACGAACCTATGGCGTACCATGTGTGTAGTATGAAACAGTGTGCATTACCAAAATAAAAGTAAGCAGAACGTGACACCTCTTCTACCGCACAAATAACGCTGGCGTAAAAAAAAATTTGCGCATTGACATATGCATTATTATTTTATCGAGAAAATTGTTTATGCATTCGAAATAATTAATACTAACTGTATGTGATGTATACAACTATTTTATTGTTTTGCTTTATAGATACTGATTATGTGTCTTTCATTTCCGGTGACGTGTAGGTATATCGATAAAAGCAATGCTTTATAACCAATAGTATATAACGTTTTACAATAATAAATTTGCTGTCAAGTAATCAGTATGGCTTCAGACCCCACCATACAATTGAATATGCGTCTCCGGATGGTTGACAGAATTACTAAACGGATGAATCAAAACCGGTTACCTATTAATATACGTATAATATATTAATATTAATATACAATACTATGGATTAGAATACACAAGTATACATATGTTACGTAACTAGCTAACATCATATGAGTAATTTGTAAACGTGGAAGCTGTACAATCAGACAATTTACCAATACAATCTGGCTTTACATACCGATCAATTTTAGGCCCCTGTTATGTATTATCAGTGGATTTTTTTTGAAAACCAGCACTGTTTTCAATTTCATTGTGTGTATCATGTATAAATGGGTCCTTCACAGACGACACTAACAGAAGTAGTACTGAATATTTGATAAATAAAGAACTTCATAAAATATATACATGGCTAAAGCTAATCTATGATTTTTTAAATACTGAATACGGTTCCAAATTGCAAGTTTTACAATTCACGGGGTAAACATTGAAAAAAGCAAACAATTAAAATATGTATATCTTACACTGGGCACATACGTAAAATGAAAAACAAATATCGATAATCAATGTATTAGCAAATAGTAGTTCTATAACAATTGGAGTAATAAACAAGTTGAAGCATATTTTATAAATAAGTGTAAACATTACACTTTATAATTTATTAGTATTACCATATATTTAAACTAATGTTTAATGATCTGATGTTACAATTGTAACAGGGTTAAGAAAATAAACTTCAAGAGCATGTTGTAAGAACGAGATTAAACAAGATTTTACCACATTGCCATCTAGAGAATTAACTCAAGATGGCAAGTGGACAAGGAAGCCTTTGGTTTATCGACAGTCCAATCTTTTTTATATATGTGAATCCCACTCTGTGGTTTAGACAGGTATATGTCGATGATTTTTTTTTAAACCACATTCACACTGCATGCACAGTCAACAGTTAACCCGTTCCATTTATTTATAATCGTGTGCGAGAGTGAATACTTTATTATAATTATATAATAATATTATACACTGTTCCGTCACTAATGTTACTTCATGTCCTAAAATCCACGTAATGCGTTGGCAATGCCTCTCTACGACAACGTTAGTTGGCATTTGTCAGATAGCATTGCCCTCTGCTGGTCGGAACGCGGACGTCTGAAAGTAGCGACATCCAGCGAACAAAATGTCAACAATTGCGCTATCTTCGTGTTACTGTCTACGTACAAATGGTTGGTCTAATGGGCATAAGCGGTTAAGTTTAGGTTTAGGCTCAGACTTAGGTTGAAGGTTAGGATTAAGGTTAGGGCTAGGTTGAACGTACGATTGTTCGTGGAGGGTAGCTCGAAACGCGCTCGCCAACGTGAGGAGGCCCAGGAACTAGTCAACGGGTCACCTATGCACAATTATTCGCTTGACCATTGAGCCAGTAAA
The DNA here is from genome assembly GCA_020002185.1 of Paraescarpia echinospica. NCBI lineage: Eukaryota > Metazoa > Annelida > Polychaeta > Sabellida > Siboglinidae > Paraescarpia > Paraescarpia echinospica. Next base: position 16,959,279 of record CM034536.1, on the reverse strand, counting down.
CATCATAACAAATCGTCGTTGGTTTGAGTTTTACCGGCATCAACACTTTTTATGCGCAGTGGTTTGTCACAGGCAATTGCAAAGTTGACTAAGTAGTAACTATAAAACTAACTAAATCAATATGGGTTGGCTGGCGGTCGGGTGGGCGGATCCAGCTAACAAGAATAAGAATGATATCAAACAGTAGTCAATGAGCCAGACACAATTTTATTCTCAAATTGAGGGACTAATTCCCACTATGATTTTCATTTACACCAATATCTGAGGTGTCCGAAAATGGGTGATGGACATTTAAGAAAGGTAGCTTATTACCTTTTTGGACGCCATCCTTTAAACATGGCTGCCATTTTTCAAGCGAAAGTCAAGCTATTAAAACCAATTGATGTCCTACAGCCAAATCTTATGATTGGATCTTAAAGTTGAATACATAGTAGTTGTTCATAATAAAATTCCGAATACAGCAATACTAATATAATCTTTCCATTATCATTATTGGCAAAAATATCAGGGAAAATTTCAAGGAATTTTTTCCACAATATTTTTACTTCAAGTTTTGTAATGTTTTAATAACCTTAATAACCAATGTTTTATTTTCTTTTGAAATTTATGCAATTGGCTGTAATAGTATCATTTTAGATGTCTACAGTACTGCTTCTATGTGTTGTCGGCACATCAAAATGTAAACGTACCCCCATCTGGTGTCTTAAACGGGAACACTACCATGTAGACTTCATCTACCTCTTACAGCAAAACGGCCTGGCAGATCTGCATGAAATTTTGTATGAATGCGGAAACATATATGTACTCCGCATCTATAATATCACAAACAGAACTAATAAATTATGTATACGATTTATTAACTAATAACTACTTCAGAAGCCGTTCCAATCGTTAGCCTATAAATGTTATGTTTACACTTCTGCCTTCGAATATCTGAATTCAATAAAATATGTAAATCACGTGATATGATCGGCAAGTTTGCATTGCTACGCACATAATCTATTTCCAAGCTTATGACACTAAATCACATACAACAATACCTGCTGACGCCCTAGTAATACATTTAACCGATCTTTGCATTAGCATGTGCTTAGTCTAGCTGTCATACTAGGTAACTAGGTGTTACTTCAAGTTAACTAAAATATTTTCCAAGAAATCGTATATGTAAAACAAATAAAGAGAATGCCTCGAATTAATTTTAGGTGGAAGTAATAATGGTATTTCGAAGTGACAAGCTAATGGTGTTACTGTTCCGCCATCTCTACACACATTTCTTCGTGTCTTACGCGGTGCAAGTGACGGCGGTTCTGCTCGCGTTAACAAGTTGGCATTGTCAATAGCCCTACTTCCTTCCAGTGTACGTCATTCCTTCCCAAAAGTGTTGGCGTTCGACAACATCAATAAGCAAGAGGAATCGCTGACTGGGGGAGGTGCATCATATCGAGTCAATGCCATAATTTTCCAACCAAAGTCGTTTATGCGCAAGCCGCGTCAGACACCTATTACTGTTGCTAAAACAGTCAAGAAGCAATAAATCCAGCTATTCGAGAAAAGTATTCCAGTGTACAACGTTGGGAAAAGAGAAGGCCCACCTACGATCAAACCAGCTGATTTATCTGGACGTCTTGGACAAACAGCATCAACAGCACAGAGGAGTAACCATGTGTGGGTGTTAACTCGTTTGCTGGAACCGTCCGATCAAAAAATCAGCTCTTGGATGGCATTACAAAAAAGGACACCGTGTTTTTCCATAATCGTGGGCCGCATCAGTGGTCAGTTGCAAACGTTGACGGGAGCATGGAGAAAACTAGCGCAGCTGCTCTTGCTCTGCACCTGGAAAGTATAGTGAACCCAGCAGATGATGTCCTGAACCACGTGCAACATTGATTGATGCAAACACTAAACGGAGAAAATCGTCCTTTTGAAGAGTTATCTAACCAGATCGTTTGGTCACCGTTGCACGCGATCTCACTTGTGCAGCATTTGAGACTAGTCGATCAAGTCCGCTGAGCATGTGAACCACATATCATTGGAGTTTGTCGCAATCAAAGAAATAAGACCAGGCCACAAAAACATGAGAGGTGTGTTGGCGTGCAATGGAACTAAAAATAAGCTCACCCAGCTGTTAACGGAGACATGGAAAGAGGAATCGAAAAGGGAAAAGCTGGTAGTCGAATAATTTTCGTCACCTGTGAAGAGAAATGCTTCAAACTTACCAGACATGCATATAGAGCTCCAGTCCGTCAGATGCGATTTGGCCGAATTGGTTGCCTCGTCTGAATTATACGGAAAACTAACCTCGTAGGAATGGTGGTACATCATTGGACACTCTTTACAAGCTGTGTCATCAGTACATAATACACATGTAGGTTCATTGCGTAGTCCACCTTGCCCAAATCGAGGCACCAGAGAGTCACTTTTTGGATGCATGCCCTGCCTGCCACCTCGCAACAACCCAAGCAGGCTGCTCACCATGTAGACGTACGTGATCCAGAACCGTGCCAGATGGTCACGATGTTGACGCAGAACATCCAGACAGACCACGAACAAGTTCAGGATCTTTGTACATGAAACGCCAGGTGTTCGTTTGAATACTCTGCAGTACGTGAAAGGTATTGTTAAACTTGGAACAATCGCCAGGATGATCCAACTTCACCCATTCCTGGAATCCTTTCCATGCGAGTCGCATCAAAGTTTCATATGGAAATTGTTCATCATGAGAACAATTCTCCATTACTGGGACGCTTCAACGCTATAATAGTGGCCTTTGCAAACAGAGCACAACAGTGCAACGTTTTCAAGCTGAAGGAGGACATTATGTCCAAGGCGTTCCGTAACATTTCTTGGACAGGGGACAATGCTGCATGTTGATTGATATTGGGCAAGTAGCCTACAACTTGTTCCACCTCAACATATTCTGTAGTGATTTTGTTGAATGCAGTCCATGAGCTGATTTTCTGATCGGACGGTTCCAGCAAGCGAGTTAACGCCCACACGTGATTACTCCGCTGTGCTGATGATGCTGCTTCTGCAAGAGGACCAGATAAATCAGCTGGTTTAATTGTAGCCCTTCTCTTTTCCCAACGCTGTACACTGGAAGCAATTTCCACGTTAGCTGGATTGATCGCTTCTTATCTGTTTTTAGCAAAAGTAGAGGTTGTCTGATGCGGCACGCACGTCAACAACTTTGGGTGGAGAAGATGCCATTGACTTGATGTGATGTTCCTCCTCCTGTCTGTGAGTCCTCTTGCCTACTGACGTTGTCGAAGGTCAACACTGTTGAGACGGAATGAGGTATATTTAAAAGGAAGTGGTACGTAATTACTGTCAATACTTGATAGTTTTCCAATGCACAGCGCTGATTTTGATTACCCCAATCTTACATGTGAAACTGTTGAAAATTCACAGAAATAACACGTGTTTAAATGTTGTAAGAGCACCAACACTCACAACAGTAATAACATCCTGGGTTATTGGCCATGTCAATCTGTTAACGCGAACAGAACCGCCCTAACTTGCACAGAGGAAGACCCGATGAAATGTATGTAGAGATGGCAGAACGGTTACATAATTAGTTTGTCAGTTCGAAATACCATTACCGCTGCCTCAAAGTAATTCGATGCGTTATCTCTGTATTGTACATACAAGAATTATTGGAATATATTTTAGTTAACTAGAAGTTACGCCTAATTACCTAGTGTAACAGCTGGGCGGAAGCACATGGTACAGTAAAGGGCGGTTAAGAATGATTAGCAAAAATCCTCACTTGAAGGGGAGCCTTGGTAGTTTACAGTCGTGATAGTAATATTTACCAAATGTTAGAAAACACAATGCATCGTTACATAAACACAATAACGCGCTTGCAGATAGATATATACTGGTTATTCGTTAAAAATGAAGAAAGTCGGCAATAATGTGGAATTCGCGTCCATCGATAGACCCTAATCGAGATAGTGTAGAATTGTCAAATAATGTTCGTATTGCTAAGCTACTGGCATGACGGTAGACATAAGCATATTGTGCAAGTGTCTTCTTCATCATGCCAAGTCTATAGTGTTCCCGTTTACAGACACCGGATGGGGGCACGTTTATATTTCGATGTGCCGACAACACATAGAAGCAGTACAGAAGACAAAATGGTAGAATTATAGCCAATTGCATAAAGTTAAATAAAATAAAGTAAAACATGGATCATTTAGGTTATTAAAATATTACAACAAACTGAAGTAAAAATATTGTGGAAAAACAATGCAATTCTCTTTATGTTTTCCTTGACAATACCCCCTATATTTTTTGTCAATAATGATAATGGAAATATTATATTATTATGAACAACTTCTGTTAATATAATTTTAAGATCCGATCACTAGATTTGGTTGTATGACATCAGTTTTGAATAGGTTGACTACCGCTTGAAAATGGCAGTCATGTTTAAAGATGGCATCCAAAAAGATAATAAGCTACGTTTCTGAAATGTCCATCACCCATTTTCGGACACTTTAGATATTAGTGTCATTGAAAATCATAGTGGGAATTAGGAACTTCAATATTTGCTGGCTTGGCTCATGGACTACAGTTTAGTAAAACGAGAGGAAAAGATAACATTTCAAAAGTATATTATTAATGTACAGTCTGATCAAAACAAACGTATAAGGTAATTTGGCATCATAGTTTGTTAGGCATTTTTGTAAAAGATGTAGCAGTTGCTACGTCACTAATGAAGTAGTCCCTACAACTAGTCTGTTGTTGTCTGAATGACACACATCCCAGTGTTCCACTTACAAATGTACTGACTGAATGGCATTATTGATTTGCACCAACCAAGAGTTCCCGCGAATACGTCTTATCAACACAAAACGCCGCCAATCAGCGTTTGTTTGTAACATCCAACGCCGAAACCGGAAACATTCATTCACGAAGCCGCAAAGACAGCGCTCACGTGTTTTATCTACATAGCTGTTATTGCTGTATTCGTTTCTTTGAGCACGGCATCTCTTTTGTACCGCGTTTCATCGCCACGCCAGACTATATAACGCAGTTGAACGCCACAAATAGACCGGGTGTCCGCGTCTCCGCTGTGATTTTATCGACCAACTCTTCACGCCATTTAGCAAAACGGCTATCAAGTTTAGCATTAACCCAGTATGTGGGACATTTCTGTCCGAATTCTGCGATTCCTTCGGTCGTAACGTAATGCTGTTTGTCGTAGATGGAACTGTGAAACGGAGCTGTTCGCCTTATTTGCACTCCAGTGATAACGAATCCGGGTAGCTGGCACGCTCAATACCCGACCTCTACCTTATCCGGACATTGTGCCAACGGACATTTCGTCAACGGACAATGTGTCCACTGATGTTTTGCTAACAAATGAGCGATTAGAAATCTCGCCTACCATATCTTTATAAAAATTATTTTAAGTTTATTTTATCTCTATCTTTATTGTGTGAAATTAATTAATTAATTGGACTGTATTGATTACGCATTTATATATATATATATATAATTATATATATATATATATATATATATATGTTATATTATGTATCTATATATACAGGGCCTGTATATATATATATATATATACATGCGTAATCAATGTTGATCGAAGTATCTATTTGCTACTATTACGAGATACTAAAGAGACTATTTGAAATTCCCGATTACCTTATTTTCGGTTTGCATTTATTATTTAATCACATATAACTAATAGTGATATGAATGAGCTAGTAATATTGATATATAACAAATGTTTTTTTCCTATCATATCAACGTAACAGGAGGGTTACTGAGAAGCCGGATGAGATAGTCAAGCCACATAGTAAGGATGGATGCCGGAAAAATAGCGAAGAGAGCAGAGGCGGAATAACATAAAGCACACAGGAAAAGAGGAAGGCGACAGCTGGGATGGGAGGACTGTGTGAGGAGGGACATGAGACGATCAGTGGAGGATGACCGATGGAGAGAAAACTGTGGAAAGAAAAAACACAGCGAGTTGTTCAGCTATACTGTACCTGACCCTCACCCCTGTACAACAGGAAACAAGGAGGTGAGCTACATATTACTAGTTTTCTGTATTTGTTGGCAAGTGGCCTTTTTCATCTTAGCAGCCACAATATGAACTCATTCGACATTGTGCTTTTATAAATGTTTTGTTTCTCACTTTTAGCAATCAAACTAAATCGAAATAATGAGTGTTTTGTTAATTAAATAATTCATTTCGTACACCGAGATTTCTGGTAAGAAATATACGTTGGGAAACATATTGGTAGTTATAAAATGAGTTCCCTCTCACTTGTTTGCAAAATGCCTATCGGCAAAACAACCGTTGGTAAAATTTCTGTTTGCAAACGTCTGTTGATAAAATGAGAATCGGACTCTAAATCGAAAGAGAACCCGGGTTCGAATATTGTGCTGCCGTGTCGAACCCTGGGCACGTTCGTTCACTCTACGTTGCACCAGTTCACTCAGTTGTATGAATGAGTACCTAGCTGTAGACACAGTGGATATTTGTGTAGGTATAGTCTTCGCGCAATAATTACAGCGTGGCTGAAAGCTTCCCAGAGAAGTCATGATGGTGATCGATTGAACAGGTCTGCCAGGATATAAAGTTTAAAGCGCTTTGAACAGTCCTAAGAACTGGATGCTGCGCTATATAAGAACTTACCGTTGCTTAATATGTAACACAGACAATTAGTACATCCGTCAGTTCGTCAGGTGCACCAATGGTCAGGTTCTTCACGGCGCAGACTCCTTGCAGACCAAAAACCGACCAGGTGGTAAACGAGTGCAATTACTAGTCAAGTGTTAGTCTGCTAGTAAAACTCGTGTACATATGGACTGAGAGAGCAGCTATGAAAGAACTGCTTAACATTTATGCAATCCTTGTATCTGCCCTTTCCTTTTAGAGAGGGCCGATTTGTACGAGAGGTCATCAACGTTTTGGTGTATTTTACGTGCATTTTAAGGTGCAGTTCATGTGAGATAATCAACAGTAAGCTTGTGTGTCTGATTGAATTGTATGATTTGCGCAAGCATTTGGGAGAGGTACATGTTTCACATTAACTAAATAATAGATTTATATGAGATGATAAACCTGAATTATTTAGCGTTAATGCGAAGTTAAGGGGTATTTTAATGACAGAATTAATGTCATGCGCAATTATGCAACACGGCGATGTTTTTGAAAACAAAATTATATCATTGTAAAACTTAGTTTTTATTTTATTGTGTCTTTTTCCAGATAATCTGTACAATCATATACGAATTGATATGTCCCAGTAATAACGCGTTTTGTGTATTCATTATTAAAATGTTATTAAAATAGTAATTTTCTTTGTCACAATGTTCGGCGGTAGAACGCTGGCAATAGTGTCGGAACGTGGAGGATAGTCGATTGAGACTCACCAAAAACCTCTAATTGCAACCTCCTGAGTCTCTACAAAACCTCCAACAGCACCACCTTGAGTCTCCCCACAACTTCCAATTGCACGCCCGATCAAATTGAACTCCTTTGAAGCTCTCCGAAACCTCCAATTGTACCCCATTCAAGCTCTCCAAAAAAATCTCCAATGGCCCCACCTTGCATCCCCTTGAGACTCAACAAAATACAACTACGCTTACCACACTCACCAACATCACAAGACTGCACACCATTAAAGCTCTCCAATTACTCAAACTGGATTCGACTTGCACTCGTGAAAACATCAAAATGCACCCCGTTCCCCTATCAACACATCACTTCCGCAGACGTATATGGAATGTTGACTTTAGGAAATGCATCTACAATTCTCCCAACTGACGCATAACACACAAATTAATCCTAACAAAGTTTGTTGAAACGGACGGAGCCGCTTAGCATTGACCAAATCACAGAACTGTTTTACTTTTTGCCTCTACTGTCTCAACCCATTGAGGCCAGCATCTACACGGAAACTGTTGAGAGACAAGCCGTCGCCACAGCACATTTTTTGTGTGGTACAAATGAGTCGTCAACAAAAACCTTATGACCGCAACCGATCAACTGGTAACCAAAGAAAAATACAAAGTTCCGTAACTACTAGGGCATAACGTCTAAACTCCACTAGTCAGGGGCTTAATCATATAATTGTTCACATCGTTCCGCAAGCACCATTTTGGACCAGCGTTAGATATGGCCATTTCATTGTTCCGCGGGAGCCAAGTTGGGCTCCCTGTGTGGCGGCCATATTGGACAAATCTAAGATGGCCGCCCTCCGGGGTAAGGTTGTGCAATAAATCGAGAACCAAAAGTAGTAGAACCATAAAAGGTACACCACTTTTTAAAGGTTTTCGAGTATAGGGAATCCATTTCCGGTGTTAATTTGCCTATTCTAGGTAGAGGTCACGTGATAAGGTCGCATTCAAGGTCATGTCCCAAAATATACGTATTTCGAGCCGATAACGTATTATAGCGAATGTTCACCATCTTGGTGTCATGTTCCATCTAAAATATTGCCTTAGAATATAGATGCATTTGGAATGAATATTTGGGATAAAGGTCACTTCAGTCAAGGTCAAATTTGCCCATAAATGCATAACAACCTACGTATCTGTTGATGATTCAATTGATCTTACTGTGTGAACAGGGGTTTATTTTTTATCATAATGTTTGAACCGATACTGAAAGGCGAATTGGAGGTCTTATAATGAAGGTCAATGTTAAAGGGGAAATGAAATGATTGAACAACCACAGCCCAAACATAAGAACATACCATTTACAGTACAAGTCACCATGATTTGACAAGTACAGCGTCACGGTATATTTTAAATAATTTTTCAAACGTAGCTACTATCGCCACAGGGCGCCGCCATCATGCTCCAGGAGCGTGTGGTTGTACATCCGGTTTGATTGGCGAGATGTCTCCCAAAGCTGTATACAGCAATTCGATAGGCGACGCAGCATAGCTCTCAGAAAAACCGACGAAACGCATACAAACACATAAAAACAGAACAATTTATTGCACTGCGTGGCTACTGGATATACTACAAATGTTAGTACGCAACTTTTCACATACTTCCACAAAAGGGTTCCAACAGAAAAAAACAAATTATAGATGATGAATTTGACGTGTTCGCCGGCGGCAAGATTGGCAAAAGTCTGCGGTAGTCACTTTCGAACGCCGATTGCAAGCCTAAATACGAAAGTGACGAGCATAAAAAGACATTAGACGTCAAAACATAATTCTTGGTTAAAGCCACAGGTCCATCTCCAGTCGATTTGTTTACATATAACTATGCACCGATGAAGTAAAATTAAGCGAAATCGACCTGGAAGCTTGACATCATTGCCTTATTTGGAGGGTGAAGCAGCGCGTAGGAAATGACAAGCCGAAACCAGCTTATTGTTGCCAAGGTGATTCGGCACTCACGAGTTCCGTTAGGTATCATTACGACTACTATATAGTCCCACAGTTCTATTTCAAAGTCTGCATATATACAAATATGACGTATGCGAAATTGAAATGTAATAAGAAATGTGAATGTAATAAAGTACAAATACGTGTAAATACTATGATATAATTGGGAATAATGAGTGCTTGTAATCCGCCGATTTAGTTTACAGCAATTTGTGCCGGCGTGTTGCTACGTCGGAACACCGCAACGTCTACATCTACGAGTCTATGTTATCGACTTAGTTGCTGGTGGGGAAAATAACCTTCTAAAATAATTACCAAAATAAATGTCCGCAACCGTAGCCAGTATAACGTTTTGCGAAATAATGTCGTCATATATTAGTCAACATTAGTCACAGTCCGGACCAAGCCCTGTCAATCATGTATTGTAGGCATTGCCATATGAATTATTAAATAAGTGACATTACAAGTATTTAAATCATTAAAAAATATTTGTTTACGATACAGTCAATAGCATACAACAAAACACTATAGTCATATCTGATATAATTAGTTATTGGCATAGTAAGTAGGTTCACATCAGTAAAGTTAATCACCATGTAGGCCTAATACTAATATGTGTCTCAAATATTGGCTTGTAACAATGGACCCCGAATTGATGCTCCAGCTTTGAGGCGACAGTTTAGCAAGCATGCTATCATACCAAGTTTTTTCTGATATAGATTGCATGACTGCAAACACCAATGTATGCTTTTAATAACAAGGACATTGTATTTAATTTATTGACTTTTGAATGTAAGCCTAACAAGGAAAAAAGGAAATAACGTCACAAGAAAAAGCCACAAAGATTAATAAATATATATTTTGTATTTACAAAGTTCAAATGTTAAACACATTTGAGTGCACATGCATTTTAATCATGAAAATTAAAGATAACACACATATATCCACTAAAAAGAAAACGTTGAAAAAGTCACTTGTAAATCGCAGTATCCAAACAACCATAGGGCCTAATACCGAGCACAAGCTTCGAAGGATCCAGCGAAGGATTCAGCACGCGAGATGACATTGTCCCTCATGGTAATACAAATGTCACTTGTAATGCTGCCACGCCATCGACTTGTGTCAAAACATAAAGGAAGCCGGTGGTTGTGTCGCCAGTGCGACACTTTGTCGATGCAGTAGTTAATACAGACAATAGTGTTTTCCATTGAACATTCATCATGACCATGGGTATACAAAGTTGCCATCGCAGTCCAGCACGCTTTCTCCGACTGACCCTGACCATGGCAGTTCTGTCACTGTAGACGACCCTTCGGATGTCCCAGTCTCACTATCGCCATCGTCAGACGATTCTGTCTGCAACAGTGAGAAGAGAAACATTGAAACGAGTGATGCAGAATATGTTGTAGCAGGTGACAGCGATATCACTAATGATGACTCAAGCGGTTCTTACACTAATGGGAAAGAGAGAAAGTTTGCCATTTGTGAGAAAAACATAATGTTACTTTTCTGCACCTGCTAAAACACCAAACTACAATAAACCACTTAGCCTAGCATCACAGTGACTGCATTTGCAGTGGTTGTGACCACAGAATGTGTTGATGGCCACTCATTCATTTGGCACTCGCAACCCAAGATTGGTAACATTTATGAGAGTAACTTGTTAACACCAAGCGTCCTCTTCCTGACTGGACATTCATTCACTGTGTACAATTTGGTCAACCTAATGAACTTATGCGCCTTGTCATCCCGCCAGTGCTACAACATACAGCGGGCATACATACTGCCAGAGATAGAGGACATGTGGACATGCCATTCAGAGGCCATCATGTCAGCTCTGGTCAGACAAAGCGTGGTCGCATCAGGCGATGCAAGATATGACAATCCAGGACACAACAATTGGCATTTACTTCATCATGGACACTGACAGCCAACTCATCATTGCTCAATAAACTTTTTTGGGTCACAGAGGTCAAGAACAGTTACTGGATGGAAGTGGAGGGCTTGAAACGCTGCTTAGACAACCTGACTAACCATGGGGTGAAGATTATCACACTTGCCACTGACAGACATCCCAGCATTAGAAAGACTTTGTTAGAGGACTACCAAGAAATAAAGGTTGTAGTCTGCCCAGAAAGTTGAGGTTGTCCCTTCGATAGGCGCAATTGCCAACCACCTGTGGTATTGCACATCAGCTTGTGATGGTGATCCCCGCTTGATGAAGGAGATGTGGATCTCGCTCCTCCATCACATCAGGAATTCCCATTCATGGACAGCGGGTGCAGAGTTGTACTGGTAGTGCAGTCATGCAACATTTACACAACAAGCAGTAAAAACAACACCATGACTCACTGAAGGTACAGAAGCCTTCACTGTCCAAAAGGCTATACTGGACTGCCGTCTACTGTATGATATAGAGAGCGTTACGAGGTGCGTTAACACTGGTGAACTGGAGAGCTTACACGCCCTCTTCCTCAAATATGCACTCAACTTCAGCCGTCAAGGCATCATAGCCCGACTCCACTTGGCCACCATTGACCAAAACACAAATACAAGGTAAGGCTTGTGATATCATTCATCAATAGTGTTGACATTTTATGTTACAAAATAATGTATCAGTTGCTTGACAAAGCTGCACACTTTAGAAATCCAGTAGCGCATTAGGAAATAAACTGAAATGGCTGAAAATCCCTGCCTGTACTCAATAGCAAAACAATGTTAGGAATACAGTTTCGAAAATACAATCTCACTGCACAAGAGTATGCTTGCAAACAACAGATAAAATAATTAAAATTGAGGATATCTGTTTACTGTTACTTGAATTGTTTAATTATATATAAATCGAATTGGAATGGTATGCTTTGGAATTGCTTATTGAAATATAAACTTATGCATATATAATATAATAAATATAAACATCATTATATATAAATTATATATATATATATATGATTCAATAATAAATATTTGAATGTATAGTGGAATTCCTTGGAAGTTGAAAATGATGGCAGAATTAGGAACCGATTAAAAAATGACATTAGCCGTTTGATTTCAAGCTGTTTAGTTTACTGTGTGCATGTTACAGCTATAGCCAGCTATTCTTCAGATATTTCTATTGTTATACTGATTTTATATTTATCATTTGTTCAATCAGCGGGTGAAAACAGCAGACAACAAGCTACGGTATCAGCTGCAGTATTCAAAGTCTGCTGGGTATGTAGTGAAGAAAGTGATGGCGTCAAAGGACTACAGCTTCCGAGGAGAAATTCTAGAGGGCATTGCAGCTAGATGCACGAGAGACCCAAAGCTGTGAAGTATGCTCCAAGTTGCGACATCGAGTAAGGAGGTAACTCTAGCAGAGCATGCAGGCATAAAAAAAACAGCAAAAGAGGAGGCTGTGGCAAAGCAAAGAACCCGCTTTAAGGAAAACTAGTTGTATCCGTATCAATTCGGTTTAGTGCCACCAAATTGATACGACATCCAATTTCAAATGACAATGGATTTATATGATTAAATAACATTGTTTGAACTTAACTGGCAGAAATAGAGAAACGTTTTAGGCAAAATGGATTTTCACTACTGTATAGGACCTCCTAAAGTAAGGAACATCCACTTGAAAGCTTGTATCCTAGTTGTGGTATGCAATGTGTTTTATTAGACACTATTCGATGTAGGGAACTTTGGGTATATGTAATTTACTGGAATAGTTTAACCAAGTCCAAACATGTTACTTATAGTGAGTTTTTTTGCAACAGACCACCATTTCTCAAACATCACACTGTGTGCTACAAACTAATGAAGCAGCAAAGGATTCAGCTATACGTTTTTTATATATATTCATACGTCATTGTTAGTACTACATTTGACATTATCACAAAACAACATCTCAAAAAGTACTTAATAATAAAAAGAACACTTATATAGTGCCATAAATCTAAATGAATCCATTTGGAGGCACTTGATAGATTTTGAAACTAGTACTACAAGCTTTGGATCTGTATCTTCAATAATAAGTACTTGTTTATCATCAATAAACATGTTACTTATTGATGTACTATATGTGCACAGGACTGGCACAGACCCAAATTGTAATACAGTTAGATTAAAATGTGTCACAGTGTGAAGTGAATCAACTGAAAGAAACATTGAAAACTGGTGTGTGAATTTGACTAATGCATTGGCACAGTTTGCCATGTAGTCTTATTTATTTGTGAATTGTTTCTCCATATGAATAAACTGTTGATATATTTCATGTTGGCTTCAGTATTACAAATCGAATTATGAACAGGGACATGCAAGACACTACAGATCACATTGTTGTTCCAAAAATGGGATAAGAAGGCACCGAGTAATTCATTCTACCTTTTGGTCAATCTAATCTTACTTGTCCAGGGTTTTTATTTTCACTGTACACTCACCTGTATAGTGCAATGTCCATAGCTGAAATTTTCATAAACCCCATTCGCTTCTGGATACAGCGCAGGCTGGTATAACATGTCTGTTGCCTTTTCCAAGTTTCTCCCTTGACCACAACGTGAAGTGACGTTATGCGGCTAATCGAATCAATCGATATGTTCTGAAAGTTCATTTATTTGCATTAGTTGATAATAAACAACCGTTATCTTCTAATTATTGTTATACTGGCAAAACTTTGTTTTATCAATATCGCATCATGAATTCAGTGAATTGGTTTATTTGTTTGTGAAGGGCTGTAATAATTATGATTGTAAGACTACATTTCATGATGTGGTCTTGATAACACACACACATAATATATATATATAATTTTTATTATATTAAAAACTCCTGTCTACATTTTTATATAAATTAAGCAAGTAGCTTGAACACTTTTAAATAGGAATTAAATAACTGTATAAAAAGGATGCACACGTCCTGTCAAGAATAAAAGCAAGTTTATTAAGAAAATGATCAAAAATGGTTTGATGAAAATCATAGACATATTATTTTACGAAGATAGAATGAACCTGAACATTTGAGGTGGGAACAAGTATAATTGCTCTATTTAAGTTTGAAATAGTTATTGCTAGAATAATGATTCGATATCTGTTGAACTACATAGTACTTACCTACTAGCTATTTGTCGAATCAACGAGTCTGCACGCAAATCATACAATGACAACAGACCGACTTCCAAGTTCCAACCCCGCCCTGTTGGTGCAAACCGTTTCGAAGTCGTCACTCATACTCATAGTCGGTAATGCAGGCATCTGCAAGGTCTGTCATACGGTGCTGTACGGCAGCTATCTCTCTACAGCACAGCGACTCGATGTGCGTCGACATTGGGACGCAGTGCCCACACAAACACTATGCGACATTATTAAGTCGTGTAACGTCTTCGTCGTCGATAGACCAACTGTCACTGTCCGACTCCCACAACGGAACCTCACCCGGGGCCGGACATTATCGGACCGTGGATCGCACACTGTCACTGGGTAAAACCCGTATCACCCGTATGGCACAGGCTCTTTGACTTTGTGTGTGTCAACCGTACCAACTGTAATTTCCGAGTGACAAGTCGAACTAGAGTCTTCATCTGTCGTATCGATTTTCTCCCAAAGTGATACGGAAGTTTTAAATATCACTTTTAATAACTCGTCTCTACCAAAATCCTTCGACGTCTTTGTAAACAACAAAATAAAAATAATCCCGGTATGCGCGCGCATCTAATATTCTGACCTTTGCTTTGAAAGCACCGCCCCCTTCTGGCAGCTAAAATCTTCGTTCGGGAAGTGCGACGTTAACAACGTTTTCTTTGGTTATAAATCGTTGCAATTTAATTTCACCTTTTTATTTCGAACGCGTATACAAATTATTTGTTGACCTATAGAACACCTATCGTGTATAATAGGGCACCATATCTTTGTTTTCGCACATAAATGTCTACTAATGAAGTAAACCAAAAAAACCCGAAATTTAACATGGATTAGATAGGAGTAAATCAAACCACTCGTTTGGAACAAAGATGGCGATACGCAGTGCTCTATAGCGACGATTTAGGCATCGAACAAAATCGTTTTTTCAGTTTGTCTTATAAATGTGTACGTTTCTGTTACCATTAATGTATACTTATATAGTATATATATATCAATATGTAGCATGAAACAGCTGCATTTCATTTCCCCTTTAAGATCAATAGCATCAATTATTATAGAGACTTCTCGTTATGTACAACTGGGAATGTAGCCCAGTCGATAGTAACGATACTATTATTTTAGAAATAGTAATGATATGTCAGTTAGATACACAAATTCAATTACATTTTGTTTCAACTGTTATTATGTACATATAATATTTTTAAATAGTTATAAATCACCGCTTCAATGGGTCGAAACGAAACCTACAATGAGTGTACCTAAACAATACCATATACCGTCCGTCCATCCATCTATCCATCCATCCATTAGTCGTGGTTCAATAGTTAGCATCTTTGCCATCATTGTTTAGGCAGCCACCCTCGCTCTTGCACAATGCCGTGAAACGAAGGCCAGTCCCGCAGCACGTGTGATTCCCCTTGCAAGTTTCGTGTAGCCATATTGTAGTAGGAGGACACAAGCCATACCTGCGTCGGCGAGAGTTGTCCAGAAAGGGAGCTATTGCTTGCCACGCCCATTTTATTCCCATCCCTATTGACCAAAGACAGAAATTGCCTGGTGGCAAGCGGTTGACTGCTTCCAGATGAAACAGGCTTGGAACAAGGACCTCTAGACATGTTCGAAGAGAGCGGCCTGGGTCGACGACATATTGTCAAGCGAACGACTGCCATTGGAGAACAGATGATGCCTAGCATCGTTGACAGTTGCAGATGATGCTGATGACCACAACGAAATGCTCGATGCACTGCTTGGGAACTGAGTGAAGCCTACGGATCTTCAATCAGCGAGATCATCGTCTCTCTAAGGCCTAATGTACTATTCCATGCAGCCCACGCCATCTTCTCGTCGTAACCGTGAGACTAAGAGGTCGTAGAGCATCTCGTCAGAGCCTGAACCAATGACTTCGATGGACTGAGCTGTGCATCGGGATATCTCGGTAGTCTTTTTACCACTACCAAAGCCAATCCGAATCCCTGAAAGGACAAGCTGTCCAAAGAAAGCGACAGCAAGAACAACGATGCCGCTGTCGAAAGAGCGTATGAATGCTTTCTTATGACCCCAAGACGAGGCATGAGCTAGATGCAGGATGATACGCGTGTCTGCCTCTTGATGGTTACAGGGCTGGGGGTTCTAATACATGGAACGGCTTGTTGGAGAGCACCGTCTCAGACTCGGTGCTGAGGAGGAGTCTTTTATCCATGTCAGTCTTAGCCTGCCATTTACTAACAAAGAAAATAGCTCTTTTTTCCTAATTTTTCAAGTACGATTGCCAGTCCTTTTTGAGGATGGGCGTGCTACCGTCGCCATCTGGTTCGACTAGAGTACGTGCACCTGTCCCACGACAATGCTGCGTCAGTGATTTCAGGCTTTGTACGGGATAGTTGTCCTAGACTGATGCGTCCAACCGTGGCGGTCATCTGAGCTTTCGGGAAAGGCACAATGTGTAGGTGTACATACTCTGCGAATATTGCCGGTCTGGTCGGATGCACCATGTGGATGGCGGCAGCCATGTCGAGCACTTGAACTGTCGTATGTCTGGCTGGATTGGCGCGGCCGGTTGGCGCGTTGACGCACGCGAGGATGTCCGACTTGAGCGAACTTCAGTTTGATGGAGGAGGCTCTCGAATTTGAAGAATTCAGCCATGTCCGCATCCGGATGTGATTGAAGAGAAAGGAAGAGTTGGGCACGGTATTTTGTTTCCGTATCTCAACTTTGCTTCCTTTCTTTCGGGGGTCGGGACGGCTGGCGAAAGTAAACATCTTTGTCATGTCTGACAGAGGAATAGTTATCTTGTCTAGCCGTGTCTATACGTATTCCTTGTGAAGGGCCAGGCCAAATTCGTGGATGGGGCACAGGGACATGGCTACTACTACAACTACTACCAATCACCCTTCTCCAGCTCACCCTTCTCCAACACTCCTGCAACATGCGATAGCCACGCGCCACGTTTTGCTTCCTTACTCTTTGTGGAGCGCAGTGGTACAGTGGCTAGAGCTACGGACTCTCGACCGAGAGAACCCGGGTTCGAATCCTATATTACGGTGTCGAACCCTGGTCATGTTCGTTCACTCTACGTTGCTCCAGTTCACCCAGCTGTATGAATGATAACCTGGCTATAGACAGTGGTGGATCTTTATGTTTGAATAGTCTTCGCGCATTAATTGCAACGTGGCTGATCTGCCAGGGATTAAATTGTAAATCGCTTTGAACAGTATTGAGGACTGGATACTGCGCCATGTAAGAACTTAACTTTTACTAGCACTGGGAACGAACGTTTCCTTCGCCGCGCCTAAGCAGGAAAATGTAGTTTTTGTTGATTTCGACAGGAGGAACAATAACGTAGCTATCAGGCAACTTGGGTTTTAACGTGTCAGAGGGATCAAGTGTGATTGTCGGTTTTTATTTCTAGAATGTTAATATCGTTCCTGTTTTTGGATTGGGTTACATGATCAGTTGTACATAATGAGAAGGTTCTATAATAAAGGATTATATTGAAGTTGACCTTGATCTTCTTTATATGACCTCGTCCTTCGCCTTTCGGCATCGGTTCCAACATTATAGTAAAACAACCTATTCACGCAGTAAGATCAATAATTGAATAATCAACATATACATGGGTTTTAGCGCATTTATTGACAAATTTGACATTGACTGGAGTGACTTTTAGCCCAAATTCATTCCAAGTTCATTTTTAGTCCACCTAAGCCAATTTTGTAGATGGAACATGACACTAAGATGTTGAATATATATGCTACAGTACATTCTTGACTCGAAATATCCACATTTTGGGCCACAATGACCTTGACTTTAACATTATCACGTGACATTGACATAGAATCGGCAAATAACAGCGGAAATGGATTCTCTCCACCCCCCGAAAATCCCTAAAATGTGGTCTCATTTATGATTCTACTACTTTTAGTTCTCAAGTCATTGCACAGCCTTACTCCGGACGGCGGCCATCTTGGATTTGTTTAATATGGCCGCCACAGCGGGTGCCCAACTTGGCTCCCAAAGAAAAAATGAAATGTCACGGCCATATCTAACGCTGGTCCAAAAGCGCAGTATAACGATGTGCACACACTAATTACTTACCTCAAGCAACATAGCGCCATAAGATCTAGAGTAGCAAAAAGGGTAAAACCGGAAAGAACACCACGTGCGGGCTGGTATACGAAATAGTGTGACCGGCCTGTCATCAAACATACATACGCAACGCCAGTAGATCACTGATACCCATGCTCAAAGAACACACCAACCCGTTCGCTCCAATTACAGCTGTAGGAAAACTTCGAGTTAACTCGGGCCGCAACATGTGTTACTGTGCTGGACAAAGTAAGGGATCATCTCAGAATTTCGATGTCCAACATCAGACAGAATTACTTTCGTTTGGGAAGGGGTGGTCTGAGACAGTTTCGTCTGGCGTCGAACATCAATATTTTATGCTTCTGACCAATACTGTTAATACACTGATATAATTGCATCGAAGTTTACGGGGTCAATACACAGATGGTTTTCCAATTGGCGGTCATGTTAACGTTTTGTCTGATTATAAGAAAAAATGACCTACAAAATGTCTTAAACTTCTCACCTGCTGATATCATCATCTCGTTGACATGCTGATAGATTTTAACAAAAATTGCATACTTCTAGCTCTCGTAAAATGCCTGTATGTGTGACACCCGTCAATATTTACAAATGCCGGCAAGCATTACTCCGCAAACAGGACACACAGGTAAATTGCTGCCAAATATCCTTCCGCTTATTCAAATCATCTAGAAATCCACCGTGTTACAGTCAACACCTTCTACAATCACACAGTAAAATCTGCCTACTCAAATGCACTTATGTCATAGCATGTGAATTTTGTTAAAAAAAACATTTCTCAAAAATACACTGCACTTTTTTTCGTAACCAAACAGGAAGTCTAACTAGAACATGACCCCTTACACACTTTCGTCTGAGGGGAGGGGGTGGGGGGCGGAGGCCAGTTGAAAGTAATTTCGTCTGCTATTGGACATCAACGTTTTGAGATGATCCCTAAATCAGATCTGGCGAAGAAAATTCAAATGGGGTGACACCCATCCATCAACAGAAACAATGGCTTCAAACTTTAGTCCAGCGTATAGGTGCAGGAAAATGGTAGAATTGTGCTCTCTTTGATAAAAGCAAGTCACAACGAACATCGTCACGTGACAGCAGAGGGCAGCTCACAATAACGCTGAATATATATCCGCGAGGGACAGAAACTCAGTCTGAAAGTAACTGCTTCTGAGATGTGTCATACCTAGGTTTCATAAAGTCGCTGTTGTTGTTGTTAGCGGTTTGAACTCCATGCGATGCTGCGTAGCATCTGAACGCATAGCCATTGATACAAACGCACTGTTGACTTAGTATGATTCGATGTCAATGTCCTCCACCGTCGTTGTCCAACATGTAGGATATACCTGTTGCAAAACATATTCTTCGGTATAACCAATATTGTAACATATTCCTCACATATCCAAGCTTTTGTTCACACGTGCTGCGTTTGTAATTACGAGTGAAGTAGCAATTTTTATGTTAGTCGGTACACTGCAAAGTCCAGAAACCCACTGTTTACTGAAACTCAGGGAAATACGATATTTGTTGAGGAAACCGACCATGAATCTTGTGCTGTCGAATATTGGGCAAGTTCGTTCACTCAACGTTGCTCCTCTTCACTCAGCTGCGTGAATGAGTCCCTGGCTATGGAAAGTGGTGGATATTTGTGTACGAATAGTCTTCGCGCATTAATTGCAGCGTAGCCGAACAAGTATGATTGCTATAACGTACCAGGTACAATAAACAATACCGAAACAGTGTGGACAATAAGATGTACACCAATTCACCGTTTACATTGAATTTTGGCATTACGTCAACATGCGTTATATATAATCACATAGAAATAATTTTGAAATAGCAAACTGTCACATTTGGCAAAATAATGCATAACCAAATATATAATTGTTACTTACTGCTTACTGATTCCGTAACCCACATGGGTCGTAAGGCCGTTGCATCGATGGATGTTGCAGTAGTCGACTCCAGTCTTTGTGGTGGTGTGACATTGCCTGGGTTTCAGCGAAGGTCTTCACAGTTCATTCTTCTATGTTATCTGTTCATCTCTTCCGCTGTCTTCCCTGTTTTCTGTTCCCCGACATTGTTCCTTGAAGTTGTTTTTGTGATCCAGCTTAATCGTGTTAAATGCCAATACCATCTCAGTTTCCTCTTCTTCACAGTGGTCAGAAGGTCTTCGTAGTGACACACGTGCTGAGTGATGATTTTTCTTATTTATCCATTGGTGATAAGATCAGTGTTGGAGATGCCGACGATTCTTGTATGGTATATTGTACATAGGAAGATGGTATATTGTACATAGGAAGATGGTATATTGTACATAGGAAGAGGGAAAGGACTAGTGCATGTTTGATTTCAATGTTATGTTCTTGTCTCTCCAAACTGGTTTCAGTTTCACCATTGCGGCTGATATTTGTGCAGACCTCGCAAGGATTCAATGGCTCCGAGGTATTTAAACTGTTTTATTCTCTCCAGTTCTTGTCCGTTGGCAGTCATCCGGGACCTCATTGCATTGTTGCTGATTGTCATTAACTTGTTTTTGTCTGCGCTAATTTCCATCCCATATCTAGCTGATGTTTTATTCAGTCGGTTCACCAGTTTAACAAGTTCCTCTTACTAGAGAAGTTGAGATGGTGTTCGATTGAATAGGTCAGCCAGGGAGTGAAGTATAAGGCGCTTTGAGCAGTCCTGAGGACTGGATACTGCGCTATATAATAACTTACCTTTTATTCTTTTGTTGTTACACCTGTTGGTGTCATTAGCGAACCGAAGATTGGTGATGATGCGTACAATTGTTAACATGGGTATTAATACAGATGAGCACAATTTATATCTACATTTGGAGAAGTGATTCATGTATTCTCAGTCAAGGAGATGTTTATAAAACAATGTGGAAATTGTACGTTTGTTGCTCCTCCGAGAACGGTCATTGTTGTTCTTTGTAGGAGTATCTTGTGTTATGGCTAACATCTAATTTTAATGTTAATTTTACACAACCAATGTTGTGATTGGCTACAGTTTGTTCCGTTATTGCTCTTCTTCTGCACTGAAAGTGATGTTCTGCGCAATTGCATGAATGTGGTTTGTGTATGTGTATACTATTCGTCACTGGGAGAAATAAACAGTTCGTATTTCCTATTTAAATATCCCTTTTCATTGATAAGTGCTCAATATAAATTGGCTATGCCCGTCAATAATAACAAAACGAGATATGTTCAGTTGAAACTATTGTCGATTGTCTGGTGCTTTGGTGCTCACATACAGTGAATTCAACATAGTCGGGGCAGCAACGATGGCAAATATATTCATATATTCGTTTTGCTTCTCGGTGCAGTTCAATTTATTCCGGGGCTCTAATACCCGTCAGCATAGTGGAAACTGGCATCTGATAACGATTTTTCCAATTATTAAACACGCGTATTACCATAATTCATGAAATACGGTGCCCTCCTCGGTATTGAATTAGCTGTAAACAAAAATGACATGACTTGTGGCATAGCGTGTGGGTTGGCGTGTTCATAGAATGGCCCAAGAGATGATGCGTATTCGGATTTTTTTTGGATAATACACCAAATGCGCGAAATGTTTAACATCGGACGCAGTGAATCTTCGAAACCACGAGCCCGATAGAATGTAGGTATAAAGTCGACGTTTGTGCGCGACTCCAGCTCCCACTATTGTTTCTCGTAATCGGACTGCTCAACCACTGCGAATAGCAACATAACGTATTCGGATCACAATCGTCGAAATCGATGAATGTTACTGAATGCATGGATACGGACATGTGGTAATATTAACAATTTACGTCAGTCGACTGTCTAAAGGTCTAAAGTGCCCACGTTTTGTTGCAAATCAGGTTCGTATAACTTTTCACACGAAGCTCAAATATTTACAATTACGATGGTCGCATTTTATTTAAACACAATGTTGACCTACCTCCTATGATATTTTTCCTGTGAACTCTGAACCAATTGGAACAACTGAACGCGTTTCAGAGACTTTGAATGCCATGTCACATGCTCGATTTGCATTGGCTGTTCATTCAAATCGACGTTAGTTTTAGGTGTTGTGCAAAATTGTACCCAGAACTTTGTGCACCCTTTTTGCACCCTCAGGTATGCAAGTATGCATGATCTGTGCACCATCATTGCACACTAATAGCATCCTAATTGAACCGTACTTGCATGGTAAGATTCCTTATTTCAAAATGTAAAATAAAATTTAGAATAAAATATAATATATGTTCTGATTGTATGTATTAGAACGGCTCTTTCTTCTCTCTAACAACGATCTTTTCACACAAGTTCCATTGTCTTATATTGACCCAAGTATGCTTTCGGCGTAAACATAATATCAACGCACTTAGATGCGGCACCAACCCGGTCACGGGCCGAAAGTAGGACCGTGTCAGAACTTGGCACGTGCAGCAGGGAGTCGTAAGCCAATATCACGGTGTATCCTTAATGCAACATCTATGTAATACTGTAGCTCAGTGTGCCAAATGGTTGACTCGGATGTTAATATGAAACAACTCCAGTGTAATACTAGAAGAAGAAGAATTTGTTTTATTTGACCCATACATTTCAAATAATATATACAATACATCCATGTCAATAAAATAAAACTAATACAACTTTATGGTAAACATGGTATAATGTATGCTAAATAACAAGAAGTAATACTAGCTACATGTGCAAACTTTTTTACACATATTTCTATCCGCAAATAACTCCGGTAATTGAATTGAATTCCACCACGTGTTTATTTTATTACATACAGATTATTCTAATACTACTTTGGTCCCGCTTCACCCAGAGAACAAAGCGCACTCCACACCGGCGTAGTTAGTTGGCACTAGCGACTGCCTCGTGGTTTTACTAAATGCATCTGGCAATTGAATCCATAGCTTTGATCCGCAACGCCGTTTGTGGCGTCCAGCTGCATTTTCCAAACGCAAACAAGCGAAAAGATTAGGGAAACCGGATTAACAGTTGTTTGTATAATGTCAACACTGCTTGTCTCGCCGATAAACCACAAATGTTGTCAGAGCGGAACCGTTGCTTGGGAAGGATAGAACATCACTTGTTAGGAACAGTTTTGTGTAGTGCGGAACGAACTAGATCTGCCCTTGATGCGTCCCGAAGAAAATAATCAGTCTAGGCACATCACGTAATTCAATCATTTAATCCACCTGTTCAGCTGGACGAGTGGACGGGTAAACGAGTAGAAGAGTGGACGGGTAGATGAGTAGATGGGTGGACGTGTGGACGAGTGGGTGGGTGGGCGGGTGGGTAGGTGGACGTATGAACATGTGGACAGGTGGACGTGTGGACGAGTGGACGGGTAGACGTGTGGACGGGTGGACGGGTGGAAGAGTAGACGGGTGGACGTGTGAACGGGTGGAGGAGTGTACGGGTGGAGAAGTGAGTGAGAGGAGGAGTGAACAAGTGGACGGGTAGACATGTGAACGGGTGGAGGAGTGTACGGGTGGAGGAGTGAGTGAGAGGAAGAGTGAACAAGTGGACGGGTGGAGGAGTGAGTGAGAGGAAGAGTGAACAAGTGGACGGGTGGATGGGTGGACGTGTGGACGGGTGGACGTGTGGACGTGTGGACGGGTGAACGGGTAGACGTGTGGACGTGTGGAAGGGTGGACGTGTGGACGTGTGGACGTGTGGACGGGTAGACGTGTGGACGGGTGGACGGGTGGACGAGTAGACGGGTGGACGTGTGAACGGGTGGAGGAGTGTACGGGTGGAGAAGTGAGTGAGAGGAAGAGTGAACAAGTGGACGGGTGGACGTGTGAACGGGTGGAGGAGTGTACGGGTGGAGGAGTGAGTGAGAGGAAGAGTGAACAAGTGGACGGGTGGACGGGTGGACGTGTGAACGGGTGGAGGAGTGTACGGGTGGAGGAGTGAGTGAGAGGAAGAGTAAACAAGTAGACGGGTGGACGGGTGGACCTGTGAACGGGTGGAGGAGTGTACGGGTGGAAGAGTGAGTGAGAGGAAGAGTGAACAAGTGGACGGTGGACGGGTGGACGGGTGGACGGGTGGACGGGTGAACGGGTGGACGGGTGGACGAGTAGACGGGTGGACGTGTGAACGGGTGGAGGAGTGTACGGGTGGAGGAGTGAGTGAGAGGAAGAGTGAACAAGTGGACGGGTGGACGGGTGGACGTGTGAACGGGTGGAGGAGTGTACGGGTGGACGAGTGAGTGAGAGGAAGAGTGAACAAGTGGACGGGTGGACGGGTGGACGGGTGGACGGGTGGACGGGTGGACGGGTGGACGGGTGGACGGGTGAGTGAGATGAAGAGTGAACAAGTGGACGGGTAGACGACTGATTATTTGTTATGAGTGGATGAGTGAATAAATGGACGGGGAGAGTGAGTGAGTGGACGAGTTAATTCGTTGATGCGTGGATGAGTGAATAAGTGGACGAATAAACGAGTGGGTGAGTAAATGCGCGACTAAATGGGTGAAAAATTTACATATGAATGAATTAATGAATGAATGAATGCACGAATGAACGACTGAATGAAGGACTGCCTCGAGCCGATGGTATCTGAAACGTTTCTCGTCTGGTTCCACACGAACTGGGCTAATCAACTGTGAAACAACGTCGGTTTTTCACCGCGTATTTAGTTCGAGCCGTGATCTTTGACTTCATTCCAACGACCCCCTTTATTCCGTCTACGCCATGATACCTGCAGCATACCTTCCAGCTCAAACTAATTGGTTAGGTTTTTTCCGACAACTCGCTTACGTTATTGGCAAGTCGAGTTGTACCTGCGCGTTTGGACATATTTGGCTAACGACCGAGAAAAGTCGCTTATTTGTAGATTTCGCGATGTTATGGCGCGAAAGTCACGCACTATAGTGTCTGTGTGCGTTGGTGGAAATGACACGCACCTCGTTCTGAAAAGGCTCGTAGCTGTAGTACGTGGCATTCGTCAGCTCGCTGGGGGGGTAAATTCACCGTGGCTGCCTCAAACTGCGGCGATGTTTTCACAAATGTAAGACAACTGCGAATCAACCCTGCGGATATGCCGTGTCTGTTGATTTTAAGGCGGCTGTTCATGTCATGGGGTTATGTCTGCAATCTTATTCTTCTTGATCTCTTAAGGTGGGCACATCACTTATTATGTAATGAACCGCGCTCGTGTCGAGTCGTCTCCGTCTAATGCAAACGTCTGCCATTCTAACCCACTCTCAGTCGTTCACCCCTGTCCATTCGAAATCTCTCTTAACACCATCTCTCAATCTCAATTTAGGTCTTCCTCTTCTCCTTCTACCATCACTCAATCTCAATTTAGGGCTTCGCATTCTCCTTCTACCATTTCTCAATCTCAATTTAGGGCTTCCCCTTCTCTTTCTACCATCTCTCAATCTAAATTTAGGACCTCCTCTTCTCTTTCTACCATCTCTCAATCTCAATTCAGGGCTTCCTCTTCTCCTTCTACCATCTCTCAATCTCAATTTAGGACTTCCTCTTCTCCTTCTACCATCTCTCAATCTCAATTTAGGGCTTCCTCTTCTATTTCTGCCATCTCTCATTCTCAATTTGGGGCTTCCTCTTCTCCTTCTGCCATCTCTCAATCTCAATTTAGGGCTTCCCCTTCTTTTTGTACCATCTCTCAATCTCAATTTAGGGCTTCCTCTTCTATTTCTACCATCTCGCAATCTCAATTCAGGGCTTCCTCTTCTCCTTCTACCTTCTCTCAATCTTAATTTGGGGCTTCCTCTTCTCCTTCTACCGCCCTCGTCTGTTTATCGTGCTCTCTTCGTCGATATATTCACACTCCTGAATTATCTGCGTGTGTCCTGCCGATCGGCGTTTGCTTCAAACCATCTTCATCTTAATATGTTACTTCTTCCCAGTCCCTTCTCTTAAAATATAATCTTCCTTCTGATATCTCATTATATAACAGTACGTTATATGACTTTATTAATAAAAAAATACATTGTAATTAAATGCAAAATAGCCACCAAATGTGTGTGCTAAATACAGTAAATGACAAGGTGTAGTTGTATGAATGAGTGCCAGGTTATAGTCAATGGTGGATATTTGTGAACGAATATTATCCGCGTAGTAATTACAGCGTGGCTGAAAGCTTCCCAGAGAAGTCGAGATGGTGTTCGATTGAACAGATCTGTCAGGATACTGCGCTGTATAAGAACTTACCTGTCTTGTGTACAGTAGCAGGCTAGGGTAAATAATAAGTAAGGGTTAAACTAAATCATAGAAAACAAATGTTTTAAAATAGTTATTTTATTACGCTTTATATTTTCTGAAAACCTGTCTTTACATGAGTAGGCTTAACGTAAACAACAAATCACATACGGCCTACGACGCACGATTGCGCCAATATGCACTATTAGCTACCAAAGAAGACAACACATGATGTGTTAAATGAATACTAATACGCCATTGTCGCCGTGGGCTGCGTCACCGAATTCCACCTCGCTTGCAGCAGCGATTGTGTATCACATAATGAGCTCCCGCCAGTGGCGCGGAAAGTTGTCTTCGGTCGCCAGGTGGCGCATGTGACATAATTTGCGCGTGGCTCAGTTTCAATCGATCCGCCGGCAACCGCAGAACAGTCCAGCGAGCAGTGAAACCGCTGACGTTTCAGTTATCGATAGCGCTTTGGCCGCTCTGGTCACAGCAGATTGCGGCGAAGTCAGGACACAGCAGACTGCGGCGAAGTCAACTACGCACGAGACCAGCAGTTACAGGGCACATACCCGGGCGCCTTGGTTCCACGAATTCCGGGACGAGACAGCGCGGCAACAGCGAATGCACTGGCACGACGACTGACGCGTTCAGGTAGGACAACTAGGCGAGCGTAGGTACCCCTCGGCGCTATTGTTTTTCACCGGGGGAGGCTTTATGAATACGGGGCCGCGGGTGAAAGGCATTATGCGACCTGTAACGCCCTTACTCGGCGCTGGGTTCACTTCGTGTTACCGGGCCAGGTCAATCGCTCACCCCAGGGTATACAGCGTGCATGGGGTGAAGCATTATTCAAGCTGTCTGTGTTCGGCTATGGTCACTAATTGGTTAGTTGTCGGTCTTCACCGCAGGGACGCGATTGTATTGTTGACAAATTAACTATAGAACGGTTGCTCTCAGGAGGTGGCAAAGCCACACTAAAGCGCTCTCATTCTAAAGTAAAAAATTAAAGGTAAGTTCTTAATTAGTGCATTATCCAGTACTTGGGACTGTTCAAAGCGCTTTTACACTTTACTCCCTGGCAGACCTGTTCAATCGAACACCATCTCGTCTTCTCTGGGAAACACTCTATTATCAGGGGTAGAACTTCAGCATTTATTTTACTGGACAGCAGGACTAATAAAGACAAAAGTTTACTAGTCCTGCAAATATAAAAACACAACACACATTTAAATCGCAACAGTTATATTTCAACATGCAACATGGTGATTTTTACTAGACAGCCGGACTAGTTGGTAGGTAGGTTTACTAGTCCGCCGTAATCTTTACTAGTGTACGGACTAGTGGGTAGTTCTACCCCTGATTATTCGCTTCGGTATACTTCATACGCATCAGGAGTAAGATCCAGTCTTACATATGTGAAGACTGTCAGTTCAAAATGGTATGAACTGTAATTATATGTTAATTCAGTGCCGCAAACTCTACGTCTAGTCTTAATTGTGTCTTTTTCATCCTACTGTTTATATGTAAAGCCACCGATTACTCAAGATAGGCGCCTACCATTTCTCCGCACCGGGTGATCGAAACCGTACAACAACTAAAATGCCTTGGGATTTCGACATTGTAGACTCGTGACTAAAAGTTTTCTAGTCATCGACGTGACTCTGTTGGGTGGAATTGTTTTACCACAGGTATCATTGGCACTATTTTTGTTTGGCGATATCATGTTTTTACGCCTATGTACATGCTTCACGTGTTAATCCCCGAAGCGGACGTACCACGGGATAGGCCCAGCATTCACACAATTGTTTTAAATGTTACATGTTTTACGCAGTCGACTGCAAACCGCGAAGTAGAATCGACAGCAACAGATTGTTTGCGTTGTGCGATGTCGTCACGTGCAACCCACGCTGCGTCAATTCGGATGTACTGTTATTGTATCAAACCGTTTGCGCGCGATATCACACCAAATGTCACACGCTATGTTTTAGTTACTGCCAAGTAGTTTATTGTTCTGCGTGGACCCCGTCCCGGTCCAGTCGGCGCTGTTGATTGGTCAATGTGTAGGGTGCGGTAGCGCAGTGAGCAGAAAGTGCGATTCTCACTTGCGGGGACCGGTATACGTATTACGTTGCTCTCGTTTCTATGCGTCACAAATGATATTCACCCCATTCTGCCTCACCTCTCCCAGCAGGAGGAATAAGTACTTGGCTTTTGACATCGGTAGAACATACACGGCCGGATAATCTTAGCGTGGCTGATCGCTTCCCAGTGAAGTCGAGTTGGAACTGTCTCACAGCGACTTGAGCGCATGTACGAATATACACCGCGATGTATAAGAGTTTACGTTTAAAAACGAAGTGTTGGTTGCCTTTCACGGACAAAACGGTGAGCTCTTCGTAGCTTCCGGAACACTTTCGATTCCTTTGTCAACGTTGGCGTGAGCTGCCAACTGGCGTCACGTGACAACGCGACAAGGCTGATTAGAAAGCTACGCCAAGCACATCGTCTAGACTATGAACAATAGCCCGAATCTGATGTCAATTACACACCCTACAACTGCGTACCTTTGCAGTGTAGTGGCGTTCCTTGAGTGAGCATTTGATTATGAGTGAGGACATCGTTTGCTTCATCACGATCTGTCTCAGTCATTTACCTGAGTAGACAATTGTCCGTGCCAGATTATTTACTTTATTCTGTTCGT
The DNA here is from genome assembly GCA_020002185.1 of Paraescarpia echinospica. Classification (NCBI taxonomy): domain Eukaryota; kingdom Metazoa; phylum Annelida; class Polychaeta; order Sabellida; family Siboglinidae; genus Paraescarpia; species Paraescarpia echinospica. Next base: position 16,929,818 of record CM034536.1, on the reverse strand, counting down.
GGATACCATCCGTCCATTGCCAGTGATATTTACCTGGCGAGCGTACGTTAAAGATCGACTCAAACTGCAGCGGTATTGCGGGTCCGTATATTTATGGCTTAACTGGCATCTTTATCAGGTACATCATGGTAATCCTTTACGTATAGTTATTAATAATTCATACATCATTAGATATGTCTCAAAACGTTAATTCCATCCAACACATTATAGGTTGAGCTATACAATAAGTAGATGTTGCTATAAAAATAGTATGTCTTAGGCCTCTTTTATTGTTCAGATAGCGCTGCGAATTGCACCAGCCTTGACTGTAACCGCCCCCAAATGAGCAATAACAGCCAAGGCTGGGGTGCCACAAAACTGCCATAAAGACAACATTTTGATATATGATCATTTATCCATAATATCTGGTATTCGTGTATCTTATTTAGACAGTGTGACGGAATGAACATCTTGGGATAGATTGAATGAGGCTAGGATGCTATATAATGCAGTGATACTATAGGACAACACAAGTATAGAATGATCGAACTAATAGTGAAAAAGGACAACAACTGTGGACCGTGACACTGACTGAAGTTAGGTGGTGGCGAGGTGTACATACGAAGTGTACATACGAGGTGTACATACGAGGTGTACATACGAGGTGTACATACGAGGTGTACATACGAGGTGTACATACGAGGTGTACATGCGAGGTGTACATGCGAGGTGTACATACCTAGGTGACATACGAGGTGCGCCAAAACATCTGCTTTGGTTATTACAAGACAATCTAAGTTACAATGTCACGGTGGTCTCGAAGATGATGTGCGCCAAGAACCGAGTTTCGGTGCCGTAGTTCTGGAATAGTTTCAACATCTGAATGTTGCTTGATACACAAAAGTCTTGTTTTGTTTGTCATTCTTTTGTGGCCAAGGTTGTCAGTAAAATACCGCTACTGTACTAAATAGGCGGACAATACTGTCCACTTTGGCATGCATCTTTCGCTACAAATATTATTATCCACTTTATACTAAATACAATCTCCTTTAGGAATCTTGGTTACGGACATACAGTGATGCGTTCTTTCTTAATTCATTTATTAGTTTAACTAACTTAATTAATTAAGCACTGGATGGAAAAACTGACATCGTCAATTACGAAGCGTCAGTCTGTTTTAGGCTACCGCTACTCAATTAGCGCATGGACTGACTGTATTACGTGACTATTATCAGTACATTTTCCGTATCAGCTGATAACGTTGGCTGTGACCAGTGTTCGAAACATGAGATGAAAAGTCCGTCGGACCTTCAACTATGTAAAGTTGGCGGTCCGTCCCAAAGACTGCAGGTCTCGGGCAGTAATTTCGAACACTGGTTGCAACGATGGAGCAGAGACCAAGGAAACGTAAATCAAACTGCACGGCGTCACCTGTAGTTATGAGTTTTGCCGCTGGCGACTTAAATCGGAATAAAACACCGGAAAGGCTGTCACTTATTGCGCGGCGCGATTAATTAGCTATACTTGGTTGAACGTCTATTGGATTATCACGATGGCAATAAACCAGTATCTTAGCGTCGCGTCCGTCCCCTGGCAGCCATCTCCGGGTAACGTAAATCGTCGACGAAGCTTAGCGTGCAACGATCGACGTAAACAGAATTGTTCGATTTAGCCGTTGGTGGATATCCGCCTCAACGCTGCGAGACGCTATTGATTTCTCATCAGTATCTTTATAACAGTAATTAAGAATTCGCGTAGGGTCGGTACTTAGTACTCGGGTCTCCTGTGAGAGAGTGTCGTGGTGTCAAATTGTTATCAAGACCGCTGAGAATAAGCGAGATGTAGGGCAGGTGTTCAGCAGCGCTGGAATCAAGTGACATGCACCAATTGTGAGGAGAACTCCAAATAAGAAAGCCAATATGTGTGGTGAAAACGCCGTGGCGACATTGTGAGAAACAACAAAGGATGTTGGAAATCTGCCCGAAGTGGTCGAAGGTATTCAGCGTATGTTGTCTGCCACATATTCTTCACGTCTACGATCGTCCAAAAGTGTATTATCGAACAACAGTGATTGTTCTCAAAACGTTTGAACTTATATCAGTTTCTTAATGTCCACCTGTGCGTTCAGGTATGCATTCCCGAGCAGTGGTCAATACTTTTGGAATACTAGTCGATAGAGTTGATCAGGTCAGGCGATCGCGTAAACATAATATTCGCCCCAAAACATGTATATATTAATACAATAACCTTGGTATGTTGTAAGTGCCTCTCCTCCGAGGAGCGGTAAGCCGTTCGCCTCTTTCTAAGGACGTTCGTTTCCTTGGCCCGCTGGCTACTGATCCACCAATTGGCGAGGTATTTCAGAAAAAAAACACAACGGCAGTTATCTCTAGTTACAGAGGACGTCAACGACAGAAGGAGTTTTAAAAGATAAAACTATTGTAATTGTTATAATTGACGACACTGCTTTGTCTTTACGAGGGTGGGAGTAAGCGAGTTTGTAGTACAAGGTGTATTGTACAGTACAGGATGTATTGTACAGTACATGGTGTATTGTACAGTACAGGTGTATTGTATAGTACAGGGTGTTTTGTACAGTAGAAGGTGTATTGTACAGTACAGGGTGTATTGTTAAACATATATTGGTCAACGTACACTTCCATGTGTTTCATTAAACACATTTAGGCGGCCAACATTTTTATACACGCACACACATGCGCGCGCACGCACACACACACACACACACACACACACACACACACAGTCTCCGCTGTCAATTATCGAATTGCTCGTGAATTAGAAGAAGCACCTTAACATATATATTAACATATCTGGCAGATCCCCGAGTCTACCACAACTATTATCATATCAGACAAAGCATTCATAGGAAATAAATCCGCGACATAAACATGTCGACGTTGGACAGTCCGGTGTACAGCATAATCGCCTGTGAACAAAGCTTGTTTGCAAATGGCGATCTTGTTCCGACTGAATCATTACGTTCGAATGCATTAACGATAGACGGGCGACAGCAACACTTAGAACCGTTTGCCTACGATCGCCGTTGGTGCCCCCGAGTGACCTATTGCACGTGGCAATTATGGTTATATGTGACTTGCGTTGAACTCGTGAGTAGCCGCTGTGCAACCCCATGCAGAAACATGTGTTAATTGCGCGGGTCCAATGGACTATGAGTCACGCGTTTTCGTGAGTTGACAGCGACGCAAACTATAAGTATTTGTCCACATGAATTCTGGGGAATGTTGGCGTGATGCTTAGTGCACGTAGCCCAATACCATGGGAAGTCTTCGTGTACAGTGGTTGGTCGCCGCACAAAGTAGTTCCATTCTAATGTGCCGTTATGATTGTAAACGACGCGGCACTGTGGCGATTTTCTAGTAAATCCTTTTCATATTCGTTTAGGATAGTGACATTACCGTTTATCTGTAGCAATTTTTCTTGGACTATTGAATAGCATCGTTGATATGATGCTAAACACATCATTTAGCATTCCAGCCTACGGAGCATAAAATATCGATGTCCGACGGTAGACGAAACTGCCTCTTACCCTTCTCCCCAAACGAAAGTAATTTTGCCTGATATCGGATATCGACGTTCTGGGGTAATCCCTTAGTGTGCGTATTGCATAAGATTATCGTTAAACTATTCTACCGTATCTCGTTTGATTTGTCTCTGCACGATCTCTCATTCAACCAAGTTTCGCGCGCGCGCGCACTCACACACACACGCATACGCACACACACGCATACACACACACGCACACACACACGCACACACACACGCACGCACGCACACACACACACACACACACACACACAAACGTACAGGGCCACGTACACTGTTTGCCTAATAAACGACGCACTGACGCAGTGGTCATTCAAGAGCCATGTCAATACGCACTAATACGGGCAGCGTTTCTTCGTAAGACATCGGATCTTCTCGACGTGCTATCATTTCTTTAACTCCATCGAGTATCAATTTGTGGCGGCAATCTCCAAGCTCTTGTGCAAGAACTGGCAACGAATAGGCCGAGGGATCCCTTTCACCGAGCAACAAAACTAACGTATCCAATTCGCCTGGAAATATATGTCATCGCTAATAAGAGTTCCACACACACAGAAAACTTACAGAATGAGTCCTGCGACCCCATGCACTCAATCGTTGGATAATTATAACGTTACAGTATATTTCTCGCTATTCGAATACGTTACAATAACTACACAACATGTTACAATGGCGGTAATTAATTACAAGAATGACATGATACCAAGTCGTATTTTTTCTCGTGTCACGCTTTGATCGAAGCTGTGAGGGACAAGTGCGAACCATTTTCTGTAGGAATACAATTTCGAGTCGGTTACCCCAAGCAATATTTTAACAATGCATGTGCTTCACATGATGTAAATATTAATCTACATACGATCAGCACAAGTTATTCAAACATTTCGACTATAGCAAACTAAATTTCATTAGTGTGGTTATGCTGCGCGCATATCTACTTTATACGCTGTAATGTTTCAGTCGTTAAATACGTCACCACCATGTTTATGAAGTTGTTATATAGTAATTATAGTTGGTATTACAAGTTACCGATAGGAGAAACAGTTGTGATGTGACCATACGAACATTACACTTAATCACGTTTAAATCAGCTAAAAGGGCGACTTGTCTAAAATATTACATCAGAAAATTAATTGTAAACACGCGATAACGCGTAAATGTAAGATAGGGCAAAAACTCCCGATTAAGCGTGAAACACAATTACGCTTAAAAGAGAGATGAAATGTAACAGCGTAATTAGGCGTAACAACGGTTCAATGTGAAAACGCCAAACGTATTATATGCACGGTTACGTCCAGCGCGCATTGCCTTTGTAGTGCGCCATAATGCTGATTCAAATACACGGCTCTTCGACTGTGTCAGATCATTATTTTAATAATGCATGCCTGTTTTAACCGGATTAGCTAGGGTATTTGAGGAAATATATCGATTATATATATTGTTTATACTATTAGTACACGATGTTTCTGTGAAGGCGAACACTCTTACTTCGTTGCCAGAAAGACCCTGGATAATGCAGTGGTTTGTATAACAAATCTGAGCAATCTGCAGGATCGAGTTTCGTGTGCTATTGTTGTACACACATATCGTGTTGCACCAAATTGTGTTGTGGTGAGAAATTTCGTCCATGCCCCGCCCACTACAGACGCGCCAAGTAAAGAACCTCGAAATGGCGGAGGCGGCAAACAATCTCAGATTGGAACACGGAACGTGTGCAGAGATGGCACAGTTACACAATGCGTTTTGTTATTTTAGTTTAGTTTTACACTTGGGTGCACATAGTTGGTTGTGTGGTTGATTGCAATATGGTGTATAATCTGTATCCCATGAAGTAAACTAAAGACAAATATCTAGAGGTGACAATTCAAACAGTGTTGGTGTTTGTATCAATAACAACATGCATCTACAATTAGCATTTTCACTTTATACATACACACAAGCATCATGCACGTAAGAACGCACGTAAGAACGCACGCAAGCACGCGCGAGCACACACACACACACACACACACACACACACACACACACACACACACACACACACACACACACACACTGAACGTGTTGTTAAGTGTAAAGCTGATGATGAAATAAACACGTGTCTGTTACCTGTCTACACACTACAAGGTGTTCGAGCGACCAATGTTGTTGATCTAAGTTTGGCCATTGCGTAATACGTCATCCGTAGTACTCATCGAATTGATATCCATGATTGAATGGCAATCGGCTTTACTAGTGTGTCAATTAATGCACACAACTGACGCACTACGTCAATTGATTGCATGATATTCATCATCTATTTGCCATCCTTTGACGTAGGTTAGGCTGGCGTAAACACATAGATATGTAGCCAATAAACCACATCGTAAATAGTACCACATCCAGTTACACCCTAGATGTGCATTGTCAGAACGTCGACAAAGACGATCGCCTGGTTATTCTACTTTTTCAGACGTACATGTAATAGTTGTATTGCTCTATTGCTCAAGAAAGACATTGCGATTGGCTAGGTTCCGCTTTTTCGATTTTTGCCCGCTGTACAGCTGTGCATAAGCCGACTGCAAGAATCATATGCCGCTAAGCGCTTCGGTGCGTCATTTATAACAATCACGATGCCTGTTGTGCTTCTGGCGCACGCGAGAACAGCGCGCTTCTGGCAATGTTCTCAATAGAATCGTTTGCAGCCGACGTCGCTATATTAACCACGCACCTGGGCGGCATACAAACACTGCAATTTCCAGGCCTGCTTCGCCGTAGGCTATTTTCACCCAGTCGCGAAATTGAACAAAAAAACAAATTGATGTGCGGATATTTGCAGTTGCACGGCGTACAGTAACGTTCTGTTATCGTTATTTCTGCTGCCGATGCTGCTGCTGCTGTTGCTTTAAGAGTCATCCTTTGACAAAATATTAATCTTCGGTCTTCATTTAGTGTTTGGCGTGTGTGATGTTGCCACGTACATCAACATCATGTTTTATAGACGTAGTGCAGGAGTTCGTGAATTTTTCCACATCACAATGGATACATTAGGAACAATTCAGACTCGCGCAACCTTCGTCTGCGCCAGAATTGTGTTAATTTATTATTTTAAACCTTGGAGCTTCATCAAGTAGAAGACTGGTTATAATGTAAATGTCCGTGTCCTTGCCGACGAACACGAAAAACGCATGCATATGTGAAAAAACACAATGCGGTAATTTAACGGTATCCATTTAGTTCAGGGGAGGTGAATGCCTCTCATAGAAGTCGAGTTGGTGTTGGGATAGGCAGGTCTAGCAGGGGATGAAGCATAGTGTGTGTTGAGTCCCAAGGACTGCGAACGGCACTATATAAAAGCTCATCCGTCCTTATTTTTAGTATAATCAATACCTGAATAATTAGTCGAAGCTCACCGCTACAGCATCTTCTCTCTAGTTCCAGACACGCTCATTGTGCGACAGAACCAACACATTCAGTAGTTATGGTTTCTGTTTTCGTTAAGGTTTCTATGGAAACTCGTGGGATTACGTACTCGATGGCACATTTATAGATGCATCGTGTTTGCGGTTGAAATATAGAGTCATGTGATATCAAATATGTGATTGAATGACAGCGACGGAATTAGAATGGACTACAGAGTTGCCTGTGTGGAAAGATGGAGTCGGAAATTAGATACATGATACTGGGACCAGACGGTGGATGTTGTTCTTTATACAGAGGCTACTGCACGTAGTGCATATGGAGAGTTTCATCCGACTGGATCGTGCAAATCGGTATTCTGCTTACTATTTCGCAGCCAAATTGCCATTTACTAACGTTTCGGTTGCTATCCGCGCAACGTCTTCGTACAACTTCCGCTAGATGGTGAGACGGTAGTTATTCTGCACAGTGCTGTTACTGGTGTGCCCCCATCCGACCGCGGCTCTCCGGGAGATCGTCGTAGGAAGAATACCGCGTTGCCATCTAGCGGTATGTTTCTAAAGACATTTGCTGATAGCGATCAAAACATTACACGAAAAAATGTAAATTGACTGGGAGATAAGTAAAAGGAATACGGATAACTGTAAAGTACAATGTGGTAAACTTGTGGCCTTATGTAATGTGTAAAACTATAGTCAGCTTCTGGAGCCGAAGGTAGACACTCCTGTGACAACAATACGTTCGGATCGTGTTTACGATGTCACTCACTGCGTAATCATTGATTATAATTATAGATTGGGTTGGTGTTGACATATATCGTGTAATTTCCCGGTGTTTAGACACCCCGGGTGGTTGCAACAGCGCACTGATTGGTCATACATACTACATAGTCATGCACAGGTAAGACATAACACCTATCCCTGCGTAAATATGTTCCACATTGGGACCAATAGTAGTACGTCATTGCCCTTATTTGGTATGCGGTCGTCAAGGTGATAGGCTACATGCAGCCGAATGGTGTGCATAATTTTAATGGATATTGCCAACTTTAAAGGCTGACAGTAACATAAGTTCTTCAGGTGAAAGAATAGGCGGACTGTGCCCCTCGTTTGAACGCAATAGCCGCTGATGCACCTTGTTACAGGTGTTGTGTAAAGCCCGTTGCTAGGACACGAGACCGGATGTCACTTAAAGAAAATACGACAACATTGTAATCCCTGTATACAGGCCTGCTTATATATACATCGTACGTATAATAAAAAACCAATTATAACAACAATAATAATTAATAATAATAAGGTAACTTCTATTGCGCCTAAATCCTCGGAAACCAAGCTCAGAGACGCATCAAAACAAAAGGGTTATTCAATCTCAAAATCGATTAGCAGTATTTTTGTCAACAGATGGATGTATACAGTAGGGTATCTATGGTAACATGTCAATATGAAATGTGGTCGCCAAGACGTGACCGACGCTGTGAAATTATGCTCTGAATCTGTAAAATGTAGTTATGCTAAATCGAAACGAATCTGCTGCCGACAATGCGGTTACTTGAAATGCTGCCTGTTTGAAACAGAACGGCAGAGCATTTACAGTTCGCGTTTCATCGATTTCAATCAGTCTTCCATTGGCACTGTCTGGTTTCCACGAGGGACGGTTCATGTTGTAGATGTGATTGGTGCATTTATTGTTTCACGGAATCGCGTAGCGCCCTATTAGCACATACGGTTCATGCGGCTTCCGCGAGTATAACGACTGCCGCATTGAAAGGATTCTCTTTATCGCCATTGATTGGTGCTCCATTAATATATTTGGACTACAGTTACGGCCTAATTGCGTCATAGCTCAGTCACGTGACGTGTCGATGAACGTATCTTTATATCCGTGTTGTCAAGTTTTGAGTGTGATATACACAATAAATGACTCCGCTTGGCATCACGTGTCTGTCGGAGTCGATCTGGGCTGTGACGGACGTTAGGCGGGCAGTCGACAAGTCGTCGTAACTACTACCGGTTTGTCTTATATTGTCTTGCTGTCGCATAACACGAATGTGTTTCCCATTGACCACTATACAACATTGTCGTGGACTTCTTAGATGACGGGACCTGAGCAGCTTTGCCTTAATTAAATAAACGCAGTTCGTCACACGTGTCATTCTTCATTGATGGAGTTCGGATACTGACGCTTCAATATATGTGTCTGTGTAGTTTAACACGTTTGTTATTATTTTAGTCTCTGTTATTTTGTTGTGATCATTTAATTGAGTGTCATGTTTTGACTGTGTTTGTTTAACGACCACAATAGAAATAGGTGCTTGCATTTTTGTGTCATTCTTGCATAACTAATGTACTCTGTATGTAGTTTATATATGTATATGTTACATTGTTTAATTTACTAAGCAAACACAAACAAATTCAGTCCGCATATAACCAGTTATCCAACTGGTTAAAAATAATACTATAGTTTTGTGCAATAACAACAGTGGCGATTGCCAATGCATTCCCGTTTCATAATATTTATTTCTATTATTCTAGAAATAACTAGTAGCAACTATAATAATAAATAACAAATAACAAAAATATAAAAACACAACAGTAAAAATGCCGACGTTTCTTAGGACGGCCTGCACATGATTATAACATCCTTTTGGGAGTTTGCAATCATACGCCTGCTTCACGGCTTCCCGCTATCGGTAATGCCAGGTTTGTGCCAGAGATCGACACTGATCTGCAATCAAAGATCACATGCAACGCGCGATGTATAATGCATTAGCCGTCGGTAATGGCAAACGAATCATTGCTGTGATCTCTGCGTGTACTTCCCGTAATGCGTTTTCCTGGTATCGACCGACTACAGCGCTCTCCACCGAGTCGTCGTCCGTCTGTCTTTACTCTGCATATAAGGAGACCGTTTAAATAATAATAATAATACAGATCAGTGGATCGGACTCTGATTAAATTAGCGACATGCTTGATGGGGTACCGTGCCGAGGACCGAAGAACTACGTATATTAATCAGGACAGACGTTTCGTCTTGAGAAAGTGCCACTTATATCACCATCGGCGCGTGAGTCGTGTGTCCATGTCTAGTTGAATATGAATCTTTCTCTCACGCACGCTTTTCAAATTAGTCTCGTTACGCGTCTGTGCAAGGTTTGCGCTAAGTTAAGCACGGCCCACTGATAATCGAAAACAAATCGATGTTATTTTGGAGGTATCCACAACACAGGTCTTGGAGATTTTGGTGCATGATGAACGTTCGTTCTTACAATGACTACAACTTGTCCGCGTGTTGCATGCAATAAACCAAGATCGCACAAAAGACTACAATGTGTCTAACGCAAAGGCGGTCAAGTATTTCATCAAAGTATTTCAGCCTGGTTATGTGTTTTGAACCTTTTACACGAACTGTGTTTTTAGTAACTAATACTGTACCTACACCACGTGAGCGTTGGCGTAGTGGTTACAGCACTGAACTCACAATTGGGAGATCACGTGGGCGGTGGCGTAGTGGTTACAACACTGGACTCTGAATTGGGAGATCACGTGGGCGGTAGCGTAGCGGTTACAACTCCGGAATTTGGGTTGGGAGATCACGTGGGCGGTGGCGTAATGGTTACAACACTGGACTCTGAATTTGGAGATTGCGTATCCCATTGTCTTCAGTTCGTTGTTACGTAGTCCTACTATTTAGTACAAAATAAATATGCCAAATTGCAAATTTCGACCGAGAAATGCTACAAGAGTAAAGAAACCACTACAAACACATTATACTGGCAATATTGTACTGGCCGGGTCGGTTAGCAGCAACGACTTATTCAGCCAACCTCCTGTTAATAATTGCCACTCCTGCTGATTCCGGGTAACGGAACAGTCAAACTCTCCACAACACGTCACAAGCAATCGTGTCCATGCCAGAAGACATTTCCACGGCAGAAGAAGTCGTTTCCACACCAAAAGAAGTATATTCCACGGAAGAAGTAGTCGTTTCCACGGCAGAGGAAGTCGTCTCCCACCGGCGCTATTGTAAACGCCAGACGTGCATCGAGCAGCCGGGCATTGGGCAGGTCGCGTTAAATAATCAATGTGCTTAAATGTATCGATGGAATACTGGGCGACGCTTCCGCCAGTTACCTAGACGCAACACTGGCAACGATGCACAACGATTGGGAATCCAGACAAATTCGATTGTCGGTTAGGCCAAAGAAAACATGCGTTTAAGCCAGTCTGATACGTGTAAACTTGAGACATATAGATAGGTGACAAATAGCAGGGGCATAATAATCATTTGGAGCGGGATAAATACACTGCTGTGCATTGTAGGCGTGGGGGTCAGGCCACAAGAATGCCTAAGTTCAGTATCAGCAGTTGTTTGGATAAATATGGATGTACATATATATATATATATATATATATATGGGTTGGGAACATTGGCACTGAGAGAGAGGGAGAGAGGGAGGGAGGGATTGTGAGAGATTGTGAGAGATTGAGAAAGAGAGTTAACAAGAAAAGTGAAAGAATATTCCAATTAATCAATATCGAGATAAATGTAGACAGTTGTGAATACTGAAGAGCGTCGATGGTTCGAACGTTTTAAAAGACATATCTTTGCGAAATTTCTTTGGTCAAACTCATAGGAGATGTTCTGCGGATGTCTACTCATTGCGTTATATCTTTATAGTGCTTTACAACTGAATTATTGAAGTCGTTAAGCACAACTATACACGGGAATACCGGCCGGTTTGCTGTGAAATCAAGTTTTCACTCTGTAATGCAAATTATGCGAGTCTCTTGGTGCATTGGTAATGCATAGGCACTCAAATATTGAATACATCCAGCTGGTCGCGTTTGAACAACTGCTTTTGTTATAGAAAACATGGAAAACATAATCGCATTATGTAACTAGGCACCTTAGTAACGGCGCTCATGTAATATTTACTGATATGTTCGTCTTGTTTAGAAACGGCCGATGCACCCATGCACTAACGTAGCTTATCCACATTATTTTCTCGATCGCCGCATCAAACGATTAAATGCAATTGTGTCTTAAACTGATAATACTATAATACTCTTGTTTTGACAGTTACCTGTATCTCCATAACTACGTCAGTACTCCAACAATAGCTTCGTTCTACTAATTAAGCGATATTGGCATCAACTTTAATCACAACATCGTATCGAACGGACAGCGGTCCATGTATAATCCTACTAGCATCCGTCACGTGGTGCTCACCGGAAATGAACTCTGACAAACACTAGACCCGCTTACTTTGTCACATTGACCGTACCTTGCACCCAGCGTGTGAATCTACTGTTTGTTTACGCGAGTCCATCTTCACAGCGGTAGTTGTAGCTCATAGAGGCGTCAATTCAAATCACGCGATACCGACATTCACGATCAACTGATATGGACGGGAGTTCACGCGATGTCAAATAACGCGGTTGGCTGGTGACCACACGTGTGTTCGCGCCGTAATAGGTGTCGTTGGGACTGTGGCGTTATGTGAGAAACGGCCAAAATATATTTGATAGTCCGAGTTGTGTGCGCATTGGGATAATTTGCAAGTTTTAGTATTAAATTACTCGTTTAAAGTATGACGGTCGGTACTGTTGTATGCCTAATATTGGCAACGCGATGGAGCGACGGTGCGATGCGATGGGCGATGGTGCGTTGCGATGGGCGATGCAATAGTGATGCAATAATGCCACAGCTCTATCGCATCGTTCATCAATCTATCACCGCAGCGGTTCTTAACCCTGGGTCGCGACCCAAAATTGGTTCGCCAAGCCATTTTAAGTGGGTTGCCTGGAGTCAGCAGTGGCCGTGTGAACTGTCCTTAGTTGCCCAGTGTGCCCGTATCAGAAGCATGCGAAACTAATAAGTAATAATTTATACCGAATGTTGCGAGAATGTAAAACGCACGATGCTATATCATATCACACGACATTTCAAATGAACACGACATTTGACCTAAATTGTTCGTCTCACGTGCATCTGGCATGGTCAAGTCGTATTCATGGTTGATGCCGCCGAAATTGTATCATGAGGTATTCAACGCCCTTCTCGGTCATCATTTCTTAATTATTAGTGTTGACGATGGATAGGGATAAAACCTGGGTACACCTGTGCATACCATAAATATACCACATTCCGTAAACTACTTCATATTTTGATGTCGCACGAAATAAAATAAACCATTTAATTGACCCACACGCACGCACGCACGCACGCACACACACACACACACACACACACACACACACACACAGACAGACATACACACGCACAAACGCACGCACGGACGCAGGCGCGCACTGGCACTGGCTATGCATTTACATAGCGGTACGTCTAGATATCTAACTGTATACGCAGTACGCTTGCATAATTGGGCGCTATACACTTGCCATGACTGTACTCTGATATAATCGTCCGATTATTTAAAGGTGTACATATTTCTACGCATTAGTTTGCGACAGGAAACTTTGCTGCGTGGAATAGCCTAATACATTAACTCGCCTGCGTTATCTTGTAATGTAGTGCCGTTAGATTACTGACCCACTGTCGTCGTTGCGTTGTCCACAGCGAATCGTTTATTCTGAGATTACGCTGTGGCGGATTCACGTCCAGGCGGCAAGCGGCACAATCAATGAAAGTGGACCATACCAAATCCTCTCTAAAACCACTGCTTCAATCGCGACTCAGAAATGATTCGTTCGCGTTGGCAGCTGTCACGAGCGATGGAGAGATGGTAGTCTCGCAGTTGGCCGGCAGTCTGACGTGGCATTTAGTCGAGGCGGACGACACGGGAAACCACGTGTCTCGACCCGGTGATTTGCCTAAAAATCCGGCACATCCGCTTGTAATAAAAGCTCCGGCGTCAACGTTGGTTATCACTGCATCCGTCTGCATAGCAGGCTGTCTCGTCGGAATGAATAGGTATTCATCATCGAAAGTAAATGCCACGGCACTGGCTTGATAGAGAAGATTCGATAGTGCATTGACAAAGCAGAAACGCTAACGCGTCGCGGAGCAGCTCTATTATCCTAAAAGTTCTAAAAGGTTCGAAATCACAACAAAGGAAGTCGAAAGCGAGAATGGCATGCAGTGAAACGAATTAAAAGGACATAGTTTTTACGTAGCGACAACACCTCTGGGGTTGTTTCCGAACGGTAAAATTGTTACTCTGGCTCTTCTTGATACCCGAAGTTCTTAAATGTTTCCATCGATACCGTCCTCAGTTTCCCCCGTCCTGCGTTCATCATTGTCCGCGTTTACTGCTCTCTCAACGTCTCCATCTCATTCATGGGGTTTATGATATATTTAATTTGTAAACATATTTTCTTTATATATAACAGTTAGGCGATACAGTTGTATGTGTGTGTGTGTGTGTGTGTGTGTGTGTGTGTATGTGTGTGTTAGTGAGTGAGTGAGTGAGTGAGTGAGTGAGTGAGTGAGTGAGTGAGTGAGTGAGAGTGTTATTTGGTGAATGTGTGTGAGAGTAAAGAAGAGAGAGAGAGAGAGAGAGAGAGAGAGGGGACAGGGGGAGAGAGAATGTGTGTGTGCTGCGTGCGTGCGTGCGTGCGTGCATGCGTGAGAGTGAGTGTGTGTGCTGCGTGCGTGCGTGCGTGTGTGTATACACTATATACATGTTTTTTCGTATCTCGTTTTCGTTATCGTTGGTGAAGATATCTACACGACAAGGCACGATTGGTGTAAAACAAACTATTGACCCTCATATATTTCCTATACATCCTTTACAAAATATACCCATAGAACTAATCCCGCGAGATCACTTGAATTGCGTTAATTAATTAGATTGCAGTCTTAACTCAATCATTCGCATAGTATCTTTCCGGTCCACAGCGCCTCCCACGTTGGTGTATTGACAACGAATTGCATTACAACGAAGTACACAGTGCGCGACGTTAATGAAGTTGTATCGTATCGTGCCATTGAAATAGTCAGATAACACAGACGCGACCAATTTCTCCTCAATCTTGGCAACCTGCGCCCACGCTAATGAAGAATTACATGCAAGTGAAGAGTTGTACAAACTGCAGCCGTGACTGAGGTGACCAAGTAAATCTGTGCAAACTCCACCACTTAGCTAGGCTAGAATAAGCGCTTGTTGGATTCATTCATCGCTTCAACAACGCAGCTAGTGCCTTCAAGTCGCCAACAGGCATCAACATACACTAATTCAATTGCAGTGCATGTTAACGAAGGTACCAAATGTTCTCGTAGTAGTTAGCAGCACGATGTGAATACTAAATCACATTTTCTTTTACAAATCGATGGAAAAGCGGTGTAGCCTAACAGTATATACGCGTCTTAGAACACTCGCGTAATTCGTATGAACTCACGGCATTCGAAGGTGATGAACCGCATGGTGATTGCTAAGCCATGGCGAATTTAATTTAAAACAGACGAAATACTGTTTGAATTTTCTGGCGAATCACGTCCGCACAAGAACGTTACTGTATACCCAAAGAGGATTTCAAAGCAAATGCTCCAGTTAGGATACTCTGCAGGTTGAGCTTAGTTTTGCGTTATTTGGCCGACAAGAAAAAACTCCCATTGCTATTCAGTGTTATTAGTTGGATAACCTTTGCATTGTGATGCTGACAAGGAATACGTTTTATGGAGATGGTGTGTTACCAAAAATGTTTATTGACATGTGATTGTGCGTCTTCAAAGGCGAATTAATAAAAATCAGATATGTTTCAAACGAATATATACATAATTATTTACAGACGATATACAATATGTAATGTAGTACAATTTACAGAAACGTAGACGAATTTATTGAACACTGTTAAGCTGGTCGAAATAATATTATATTGTGTGTAATTACGACCATGCTTGATATGCACTTAGCTCACTATCATCACCGCAACTGTTGTGCATGTGTCGTTCATGGACATCGACAATGGTAGTACACGTGTGGGACACATGTAATACTCGCATTCTTTGTTCACCAGGGGGCACCACTTGTGACCGACTTGCGTACCAATTGTTTCTTACGACGTATGCTGTCCGACAGTGTTTGTTTAGTATTTGTATTCTGGAGGAAATTACGACAAAATATCGATAAATAATCTCGAAGGATGTTACCGAATAAGAGTGATTTTATGGAGAGACATGCAAGTGAAATTTGGGTTTGGTTGAAGTTACTGTTACAGAATCTTCTTGTAGCCTATACAAATGTAATATAAAAGGTGATGCTGTCAGTCTTAGCACAGTTGTTGTGTCATAGCGTAAGGACAACAAACGTCCCATGAGCGTCTGGTTGGTTTGTGCCGAGGACAACGACTGTCTCTTCCTGCTATAGTGCTCTCCTCGCGCATCGGCCAATCGATGCTGTGTTGCATGCCCAGCTGCCGCTGCAACGCGTTCACTTGCCGTACAGGCCATTGTATAGTTATGCATTCTGCGAGGGCTGACGCAGCTAAGCTTTTGGCAATGACAATTCACCAGCATTATACACCAACACATGAATTACACAGTTTAAATAATCGGCAATTCAGTAAATAGAGCGACTCTTTAGTTTCCGGCCAACACACGAACTATCACCTGGAGAGGATGGGATTCCGCCCAAACTACTATTGGAAATTGTAGAACAAATTAGCGTACCGCTTGCAACAGTTTTCAATTTGTCATTAGAAGAGGTTCCTTTATAATGGAAAGAGGCAAACATTATACCGTTATTTCAAAAAGTTCGAGAAACAAGTCAGAGAACTATAAACCAGTGAGTTTAACATCAGTGATTTGCAAATTATTAGAAAAACTAATTAGAGATCACATGGTGGATTTTCTTGTTAAACATAACTTGATAAACCCATCTCGACATTTTTTTAAAGCGAGGTCATGCTTAACAAACATGTTATGTTTTTTGGAAGATATCACTAAGTGGGTAGATGAGGGATCACCAGTGGATATCGTCTACTTAGATTTTCAAAAAGCTTTCGACAAAGTATCACATCAAAGATTACTGCTTAAACTATAGGCGCATGGCATAGGAAATGGTGTAATAAACTGGATCTAAAAATGGCTGATTGACAGAAGACAACGTGTAGTAGTTGATGGGGAGGCTTCAAACTGGAAATCGGTATTGAGTGGGGTACCACGGGGATCTGTACTAGGACCTATATTATTCTTAATATATATCAACGATTTGGATGATGAAATAACAAGCAAGGTGTTGATATTTGCGGATGATACAAAAGTGTTTAAAAGGATTAAAAGTGACGGAGATAGACAGCATTTACAAGATGATCTTGACAGGTTGATCAAATGGTCTGAAAAGTGGCAAATGCTGTTCAATTTTGGGAAATGTAAATGCCTCTACACAGGACATGGGAACGAAGAGGTAGAATATACAGTTGGGGGGGGGGTACTGTACTAAATACTACTGTAAAAGAAAAGGACTTAGGGTTAACCGTTAGTGCTGATATGAAGGTTTCAGAGCAGTGCGGAATTGCAGCTTCAAAGGGAAATAAAATCCTTGGATTAATTAGGCGAAATATAGCGTATAAGGAAAAAGAATTAATAATACCGCTGTACAAAACAATAGTGAGGCCTCATTTAGAATATTGTATACAAGCATGGAGGCCATACCGCAAGAAGGACATAGATATGCTAGAAAGAGTACAGAGGAGAGCGACTAAAATGATACAAAAGCTGAGGGATATTAGTTATTAAATTCGCCAAAAAAAATGTGGTTTAACAACACTAGAGACCAGGAGATTGAGAGGAGATCAGATAGAAGTGTTTAAAATAATAAATGGCTATGAAAATATTGAAGAAATTTTTTTTTTCAGTTAAGAAAGATAGAAGGACTAGAGGACATGAAGTTACATTAGCAAAGGAACAGTGTAGATTAGATACAAGAAAGTTCTCATTTTCACAAAGGTCTGTAAATTAATATATTATCTGCTGATTGTGTGGGTGCTAGTAGCGTGAATATGTTTAAAAATAAAATCGACACATACCTCAGAAGGGCGGGATACACATAGATAAAACGGTTGCACTCTCGATAAGCCACAGGGCTTCTTTGTCCACCTGCCACCTAGAGTTAATTCTCTGGGTGGCAATCTTGTTAAATCTTAGTTATGGCTAGAGAATGACTTTTGTAGTTCGACAGCGTTTAATCGTCGTAAGTCGGCAGAAGTTGAATGGTATAATCGTTGTAAGAAGTAGTTCAGTTGCGTATAATCTCCGCAAGTTTCCGTTAGATAAGTAATATAACCACGTAAGAAATAGCAGTGATGTCCATCTACTATTTTATGTATTTGTTATGGGAGTAGCAACGAGCATATGAACACGTGTAACGGCAATTATACCGGAAACGTGAACTGTGTTTGCTCGCGTGCGTTGCTGTGTAAATAGTCTTACTAAATGTAATTTCACTTTTGATGTAGTATTATAGTTCTGCGAAACCTCATTCTATGTTTGATAAATGTAGGCATGTCAATAATGATGGCCATTGTGCCTAATTAAGTGTATCTCGAAAATACTGGTATTTAGGAAGAATACTTGCATGTAAAGATCAGACGAGACAGAAACAAAGGTAAGACGAGACATGAGCTAAAAATGTAGACCGCTTTAATCGTGGAAATAAGAACTACTTTACATCAAGTCACCGTCGACATTCGTACAGTTGTTGTTTTCTATGTCGCCGACCAGTCGACGTCATATCTGGTTACCGTCTTCCAACTTACACGTGGCAGGTTCTTGACACGCTGACATTTCGGTTTAGAGGACGTTCTCTGCAATTACGCTGCCGCTAATTGCGTTTGATGATCATTAACGACGACGCTAATGACGCCTTGCTTTGCTTGTTTCAGTGGTCAAGCCGTCAGAGTGGACGTAACATGTCGACAGTGGTGAGCGTCCAGACGTTGTCCTTGCCCCACCGCCCGCCGCCCCGCGTCCCACCACACAACACCCGCAATGGCATAGGCCTCCTGCCGACGTCGATCGCGAGCATGTTCCGCCGGGGACGAAGCCAGTCCGTCGGTCGCACCTCGGAGTTGTCCGAGGAACCGAAGCCACAGGTGAAGAACATCTACCGACAGCCCCCCTGCTCCCGCTCGGCGACCAAAGCCGGGCACCTCGGGGGCCACGCCATCTCGGCCAAATACCGGCGAGACCGCTTCATCGCTCAGTCGGCGCGATGGCACAGCGATCCGCTCAGCTTCGCCGGGTTGTCGCTTGGCGAGGCTGCCGTCGGCCTCGACCCGACCCAGATCCCCGACTGTCGCCGTCGCTCGCAGTCTGTCACCGCCATCCCGTACTCTTCCATCCTGAAGAAGTCCAACAGCGATGAGCGTTCGACAGTCGGCCTCTTCCGGCGGCGCCTGACCAGTCTGCGCAAACAGACAACGTTCCACGAGCAGGTATCCGTGTATTACTACGACCACAAGGAGCGGCCGACGTCAGCGTGCGCGCGCGACTCGGAACGACTGAAGGACGAAGAGTGCGAGCGGACGACGATCGCCATGGCAGCCGTTGAAACGTTCACGTGGACGGAGGTGAAACCCCGTTCTCCCGCTGTGGATGGAAGCACCGATTCGTCGCTGTCAAAAATAACCGGCGATAAAGCGAAACGCGAATCGGACTCTGCAAACGGAAGTCCAGACGAGTACAAAACAGACGCGGACGATGCGGAGCGGACGATATTCGAAGTGACAAATACGGAACTGGTGCGCGAGACGGACGCTAGTGGCACCTTCGCGGGCCACGTGCTGTATCTGGCGATCGGCGTGCATGAAGAGTGCGTGCGTGCACGCACGACGGTCAAGGTGATGAGCGGAGGTTACGCGCTCATCGTCATCGCCTACCGCAACGAGCTGGTATCCGGCGCCGGGCGCGACAAGTCTCATTTGCACCAGTACGCCAAGCGGATAGCACTTCCGGTCGCCATTGACCCGTACGCCGTCAAGGCATGCGTACACAAGGACGGCCACCTAACGGTGGAGGCGAGAGTCACAAACATTGGCTCATGCGCAGAAGCCACAGCGCACAAGTCGGTCGCGTGACGCGCAGTACGCACTGCGCATGCCGCAATTGAACCGGAACCTGTGTTGTCACGAGGCCGGCGAACCGGAAGTTCGGTGTGTGTTGTTGTAAATATGTATTTATTGCTCTAATGGTGTACATTTTACCGCAACTCTGAACTGGTGCCGATATTTTATTAACTGAATGTGGAATAATGGTGTTACAACAATGCGAAACAGTAGCGCACAAAGTATTATTATCGATATCGTTTAGTATTTTTAATAATCACAACGCTATAATGACATTATTGACTCTCCCCGATCTCAGGACAATGAGAAAATATTACATACGACATTGTATACGATTCAACGAATTACACATAATATATCGAAGGTGAAATAATACATAATTTTAGATCGATCATTAATTATTAAATTATAATGACTATGTTTCAGTATTTTATGGATTAAATTCGCCCACGATTATGTATTTGGGTGTGTATGTATTTTACGGTGCCAAAATATACTAGAATTGGAAAGCAAAAAATCATGCTTTTGACTTATTTATTTCCTACAGGTTTCTAAACCGAGATCAAGAGGCTGAATTCGAAAAAAAATTCTTTCAGCATACGTTATGAACGTACTTATAGCGAATGTCAAGTTACACAGCTATACAATAAATATAATGGACAACTTTCTAAAGTTTCATCAACACCAAAGGGGATGAAATTCGAACCAGATAACGTCGCGTGGATGCCTTAGGACGTAATCAAGTTGTCACTGCTTTGCGAGCCCGAGCAACAACATAAAGATGTATGTGATGTAGTCAAATTGACACTGTGATGTAGTCAAATTGACACTGTGATGTAGTCAAATTGACACTGATGTAATCAAATTGACACTGTGATGCGGGCCTGAACAATGACATGCACATAGATACCGTGTGATGTAGCCAATGTGTCACTCCGATGCGAGCCCTATAACGTTATACGACGCTATATTAAGCACTACACCGCGTTGTAGTATACTGTATACTGGGAACAAACAACTGTCACATCTTTCTCGTTAACTAATTAATCAACCATTAATTGCTATGCACGAAACGACATAATTATCTCAACGGTAAGCAAAAGTCCCATACTTGTCAAGCACTGCAGCGATGCCAGGCCAGTGGGTGTCCGGGAACTTCTGCCAGAAATTGTTACGTATCACGACGGGTTGTCTGTTGCTGGGATTACGACGTCGTCCACTGTTCTTGCATGTACGCCCCTCACCCGAGGAACAGTCGGCCGTTATACGGACACACGCGCACACGCACGAACACACGCACACACACACACACACACACGCACATGTTCTGATCCGCTCATACACACGCCCACATGAATAAACACACGCACACGCGCACACAACAAAGCTTCTTGTTGCTTTTTTTTATGCATCTCGTGTGTGTTCTTCCTCTTTTCCGCTGGTCTCCACTAATTCTAATCATTACCGTTACGGTAACTCCTACTACTATACTAATACGCCTACTTTAGTTCGTTGTAAGTGCCTCACATCCGATGCGCCGAAGTCCACTCCCAACTTTCTATATCCTTGGTTGCTTTCTTGGACCAGTGGCCTCTGATTTGCAAACCGTTGATTTTATTAGTTATAAAGGAAATGTATGTTGTTTTGTTAGTCAATAAATGTTTAACAAATATGTGTCAGTTTATTTGCTGCACTGGCCGAGCGTGATACTAGTGACATCATTGAAATATCGAGGATATGCATCATCAGTTTACGATAATGGAATTTAACTCCGGAAAATAAAGCATGTTATGTAACAGTGGCAGTCTTTCATTTTAAGTTATTTGGTACTCCCCCACCGTAAGGCAGGAAGCCGATTTAATTTGGAAATATACGAACGTCACACAGTGCCACAGCTACAGTTTACAACACTTCACGGTGCCGTTATTGAAGACTGGAGAGCCACACCAAGTTGTCGATTACGGACACTCGCAATATTAAACGGAAGCAGAATCCTGGTTGTGTTCATGCTAGGTTACCTCTCTTGACCACACACTTCACTGCCCACTCTTGACCACACACCTCACTGCCTACTTGTTCGCGCACCCCATTCATGTCATGTCTACACAAATACCGTATACGAGTTAAACATACACTAGTATGTTATTTATTAATTATTATTAATCATTTGGAGTTATTTACTTACGTGTTTTATATACATTGCTTTTCTAGGGGACTGACAGAATTGACAAGTGAATGCCTCTCCCATGTAGAAACAAGTGTTTTAAAAAAAACAAGGCGTCCACGAGTCTGATTTGTTTAGATATGTTTATACCTCTATGCTCCCAGATCAAAGTAATATTTTCACAAAATTATGGTCCTGCTAAGAGCTAAGGATATGAAAGGTAAGTTCTTATACAGCGCAGTATCCTGCCTTCAGGCATACTCATATCGCTTTACACTTTACTCCCTGGCAGATCTATTCAATCGAACACCATCTTGACTTCTCTGGGAAGAATTCAGCCACGCTGCGAATAATGCGCGAAAACTATCACCACCTTCGCATTCACTGTAACTGTCAATCTCAAGAAGAGGAAGCTATCCCATACCTGACTTACTAAATTAAAACCTTGCGCTGGTTTGTAGAAGACTAACTGAGATTTCGACAAAATATCAAAGCAGCGCTTTCGAAAAAAAAACAGTTCTGCAAGAATGTCACTACACACCGTCCTTTAATGCGTCCAGCAGATCGTGACATTGATCCAATACTACGATATCATATGATACAAGTCGGTCACCGTGGAACGTCTAGCTGAATCACAGCCTTGATGAAACAGCTGCATTTCGGCGATAATTAAATGTTGGTTTGCGTGTCGAGATGTTTTGCTTGGGCTGCAGAAGCAATACGTGTCACGGAAGTGAACAAAGCTAGCAGCCAACGGCGCCGGTCAGGCAGATCTGACAACGAGACGTACGCAGGACTAATGGTAATTGAACAGGAAATGGATAACTTGTATTAGCGTGCTGAATTGTAACGATACGATCGACCTGTCTAGTTTTATGATTGATGCTAACCACGTGTGGTGTTTGCACCGTAGGTCTAGCGAAAGGGTGTAATTGTATTTATCGGTTTGGTGCCGTCAGATAGCGAAATCCGTACTTGATCTGACAGCCGATGTCGATTCGATGTCGTGTCGACAATGAACGTCGAAAGTTACACAACGGAAGCTGGAAAATGCACTAAGTGGGGAAGCAAGTTGTTGCTTGTGCCACCGTTACAGGTTTACATACGCACTAACGTGGCGACTTTGTCGGAGAAATTTCCAGAAGTACGGCAACAAATTATAGGCGTATCTACGGGGGACGTGGAGAGCACGTGCTCCTAGATCGTTTGGAATGTTGCGTGCCCGTAGACCTTTTTGAATGGCCCCACGTGATGGTGCCCCTTTAAACCCTTGCAAATGTGCCCCCGTTAAGGTTACAATAAGCTGAAATTACGGCGACGCGGCGGCGAAAATGTTTCAACAGCTTTTTCAACTGTTCACAACTCGCCGGACATAATTCACGACTAAACGGATTGCGATGCGCCCTACTTCGTGGAGCAATTCGATCTCCCATCTACACGGCGGTTCCACCGACTCGGCACAGCGACAACACGCCGTCTGTAACGATGTCAATAACTTAGTTTTCTTCGCCTTGATCTCCATTATGTGACCGGGTTACTGTCTGCCTGCGTCCAGGCCTTCGACCTGGCCTTCACAATGTTGCTTTTTTGACCAATTTACCAGATTCTCATTACTGTGTTCCCTAGAAATTTTCTTTTCCCTATTGGTTTCGTTAGTTAAATTGCAGCACTGCGGGACTTCTTCTGTAGCGTGATATGTTCATGATGTTTAACAATATTGTTCAAACTGCCACCCAGAGCCGATGACTCGGGTGGGACATGGAGAAGGAAGCAATTTGCGTATTGTGAATCCAATAAGAAAACAATTCGAACAGAACTCCTTCTGAGATATTTGTCGATTTTATTTATAACGCGTTCACGCTGCTGTATGTATAGAAACATAATCAGTCTAAATTTGATGGTTGTATGACCAGTGATCGAATGCTTGACCTTCAAAGTCCAGCTTAATACTTTCATGGCAATTGTTAAAACTATACATTATTATGGGTCTGGTTATTGAGTATAACATTGATGAAATCCAGAGTCATTGCTTTCCTGCTTGGAGTGCAGTGGCGCAGTGGCTGGAGCATCGGACTCTCAATCGACAGAAAAGGTAACTTCGTATTAAGGACCGGTAACTTCTTATAAAGCCCCTAGGGTTGCTCAAGGCATTTTACACTTTATTCCTTGCCAGATCGAACGCTCATCTAGATCTACCCTTCTCTGGGAAGCATTCAGCCACGCTGCAACTAATGCGCGAAGACTATCGTACACAAATACCCACCACAGTATACAGCCAGGTACACATTCATTCAACTGAGTGGTTAGTACTTGCTTCTGACCTTCCGCTTTCAGCTTCAGCCACCAGATAGCCTCACTTGAGGTGAAAAGAAAGCCGAGTGCGTCAGTCTTTTCTTCTGGTATATAGCCTCTCCTCAGTCAAGACTCATGCAGTGCCGCCTTGCGACTCCATATGGTAACTGGCCAAACCTGCATGGGATCTAGTGGTCCAGCCACGAAAAACCTTTGCGGAGTAGCATGAGCCCGATATGTGCGGCCCACCGGTGTGTGGACATGTCCCGACCCCCACAAACCATGTTCCAGCTATGGGTCAAATAGCCGCCTGGAGAGGGATGGGCTCCACCAGGTTAAAATATCTGCCCCAGACACGCTACATGATGAACAAAGAACCAAAGTCGATACCGGATCGGTCGCAACCCGGGTTACCAATGACCGCGCCATCCGTCTCCCACAAGGACGGACGTGACAAATATGCTACTGATGGACCCTCAGCTAACAAGATCCGTGGGAGGTACTACATCACTATTGCCTCATGAAATGTAAGAACACTTAACCAAACACGAAAAAATGAAAGAACTAGCACATGAGATGGAAAGATATACATGGCACCTCCTTGGACTATGTGAGACCAGTTGGAAGACCTGTGGTGAAGTACAAACAGATGAAGGAAATACATCATACTACATAGTGGAAATACTGACATGTAAAGGGAGTAGGATTCCTTGTCAATAAAAACATAAATAACTCGGTACTATGGTGCCACCCAACATCCAGCAGGCTCATAGTAATCCGCCTCAGAACAACACCTTTCAACTTCACGGTTGTACAAGTCTATGTCCCAACATCAGATTATGATGATGAGCAAGTGGAATAATTATATAATTAATCCAGGACATCGTCGACGGGGTAGACAAGAAGGACATTCTGAAGGTCCAAGGTGACTAGAATGCCAAAGTGGGTGTCAATGCACAGGGCGGTCCTTTCAGTAATGCTACAACTAATGAGAGGGGGCTGCGCCTGCTGGAGTTTTCCAACTACAATAACACGGTGTTTGTAAACACACTTGGAAGACATAAAGCATCCCAAAGATGGACATGCCATGCACCTAACGGAAGAGATCACAATCAGATTGACTACACCCTGGTGCAAAATCGGTTCAGATCTGGAATCAACAGGGCCAAATCAAGGACTTCCCAGGAGCAGACATAGGATGTGACCATGATCTCGTATTGATGAACTTCAAAGTACGACTAAAAAGATCAACTGACCTAAGGATACCAGGTTCAAGTTAAACTTTGACAAACTGAAAGACACTGCGATCTTGGCGTCATTCAAAGCAACAATTGGGGGGAAGTTTGCACCACTGCTCACGATTGAAGAAGATATAGAAGCGATGGCTACCAACTTTAATGCAGTGATGATAGAAACAGCAAATGACATCCAGGGGAAACACCGCCGAAAGGTCAAACCCTTGGTCACATAAGAAATTCTGGAAATGTGTGACACTAGGAGAGATTTGAAGAAAGACAAGTATATGGAAGAAGGAGCAGTGAGATCAACAAGAAGATCAGAAAGGGAATGAAAAAACCCAACGAAAAATGGATTGAAGAACGTTGTACGGAAATTGACAACAACAACAGCAAAAGTGCGTACCAAGTCGTAAGAGAACTGACAAAGCAAAGGCAGGAGCAAATCAACACAATTCATGACAAAGAAGGGAAATCCGTCACCGAAGAAAAAAACATTATCAACAGATGGACGGAATACTGTTCGGACTTATACAACTTCCAGACTAACGGATATCCAAGTCTAGTCAGCCAAGAATCATCAAATGAGGACGACTTTCCAATATTACGTGAAGAAGTGGAAATAGCTGTAAGATCATTGAAGAAAGGAAAAGCTGCTGGATTTGACAACATCCCAGCAGAACTGATAATGAACAGAGGAGAAACGGTGATAGACAACCTCACCAACATCTGCAACAAAATCTGGCAGACTGGAGAGTGGCTAACAACATGTACTCAATCACTGATAATTACTCTCCTCAAGAAAGGCAACCTACAACAATGTCAAAACTATCGAACCATCAGCCTCAATAGCCATGCGAGCAAAGTGATGCTGAGAGTCATCTAGAACAGATTGAAACCACAAGTTGAAGAGATCATCGTCAGAGAACAGGCGGGCTTTCGCAGTTGAAGAAACACCACGGAACAAATACTCAATCTTCGTGTTCTGGATGAGAAATACCTGCAACATCAACAGGAACGTTTCCATGTCTTCATTGATTTCAAGAAGGCATTTAACAGGGTGTGGCATGCCGCACTATGGACGACAATGAAGAACTACAATATTGGACGAAAACTACTACACACCATCGTGCAGCTATACTCTAAAGCTAGCAGCGCAGTACTGGTGCAAGACACTGTAGGTGATTGGTTCAACACATCAGTCGGTGTCCGTAAAGGATGCCTCTTGTCACCTACATTATTCAACATATTCCTGGAACGAATAATGGCAGATGCCCTGGAAGATCACACTGGCATAGTCAACATTGGAGGACGCATCATCACCAACCTACGCTTCGCTGATGACATCAACGTGTTGGCTGGAAGTGAAGAGGAACTTGCTAACCTTGTGAACCGACTGGACGAAACATCAGCCCGATTCCATTCCATTTGCTTGGGACTTGATAGCCACTGCAGCGCTGCCATGGCTGACCTCCAGTGCGGTTTCTTTTTGGTAGTTTCCTTCTCCTAGGTGGACTGTCTGTCAAGGTTTAAGAGCTCCATCTGCCCAGGTTTTTGGTCGGGGTTTCCCTTCCCCTAGATCAATTGCCTAACATGGCTAATGAGCTTGATCTGCCCAGTACTATTTACCCATAGTTACGGGTTGGAATAGTGAATGTCGGGACATGTCCACCCTAGGTGGGCCCAGCACACCCACCTCTGGGGCTCCAACCTGCTCCGAGATCCCTGGCACACTTGCCTGGGGCCGCAAGGTGCCCAGTATCCGCAGTGTACCACAAGGAGGTTATGCTAGAGTCTTGTCTATGGAGAGGCTATGTACCAGCAGGGGAGACTTACACACTCGGTTCCCTTTTCACCCAAAGAGCTATCTGGCGGCTGTAGCTGAAAGCGAGAGTATGAAGCGCAAACTACACACTACACACTACACTACGGCACTTGACGCATCATACATATATGTCTTTACACACTACAATACAAACATCATCAGCCAGATATGGAATGGAAATTAGCAAAGAAAAAATCAAGTTAATGACCAACAGCAAAAATGCAATGAGGTCCCGAATAACTGCCAATGGACGCGAACTGGAAAAAGTAAGTCAGTTCAAGTACCTCAGAGCTATCATCAATGATGAGGGTTCCAGGAACGAAATCCTTGCAAGGTCAGCGCATACATTAGCAGCACTGGCGAAATTGAAACCAGTTTGGAGTGACAGGAACATCGCACTGAAATCCAAACTTAAACTAGTACGTACACTGGTCCTTTCCATCTTTCTGTATGCATGCGAATCATGGACCCTCACAGCGGAACTGCAAAGAAGAATTGCTGCAGTGGAAATGAAATGCTACCGAAGAATCCTCGGTATTTCCTACACTGACCACATCACCAACGATGAATAAAAAAAATCATCACTCAACATGTGAGACATTACGAAGACCTGCTGACCACAGTAAAAAAGAGTAAACTGAGATGGTATGGTCATGTAACACGATCAAGCGGGCTCACAAAAACTACAAGGAACAGTGCCGGGGAAAAGGAGACATGGAAGACAGAGGAAGAGATAGTCAGACAATATTTGAGAATGGACTGGGAAGACCTTCGCAGAAACTCGGACATTAGCACACAACCGCGAAGACTGGCGTCGACTGGTGAAACATTCAGCAATGCAGCGCCCCTATGACCCAGACGGGTTACCGGAGCAGTAAGTAAGTAAGTTGGGCATTGGGCAACACAAGCAACATTTTGTATATTAGTGGTCTGTATTCATGAACAGATTCGTATCCATGGACACAGTTCCTGTTCAAGATCATCCAGGGTAGCGGTCAATCCTTATCAACTACGTCTAGTAATTACAACGTGATTAAAGTATCCCACAGACAATCTGCCGAAGCTTATTGGTCTGTTGCCGACAACATCACAACAGCTGGAAAGTAAATAAAAGGTTGTGTGCAAAATAGATACAGAAAATCAAGTGTATTCGTGCAGGGTTTCCAGGCAGTTATTGTCAAAAACGTACGATAATTGCGCTGAACATATTGTGAGAATGTTTACACACACGCACGCGCGCACTCATGCACATACACACGCACACAAACGCAAACACTCAAACGCACACACGCACACACACAGACACACACGCACACACACACACACACACGCAGAGACACACACGCACGCACGCACGCTCACACATACACACAAACACCGTAATAGGCACCCACAGCACAATACATCTCACATTGTGCGACGTGTTATAAATATCTCTACTAACGCAATCTGCAGCTGTTGCAGCTGTCAGTTTATTCTACATTATCTCGAGTTAACCACCGTGCCCGTGCGATGGACGAAGTTCGTTTCTCATGCACGTCATGTTTCTTTAACGCTTGGCCCGCGTTATTATGTACCGCAGACAACTCACTACAGCACAGCAAAACACTGAAGGTGTGCGTGCCGCGCTGCCGTTGTCAGAGCATCTCCGATGTGGGCCAGGTTTAGAAGGACATAATCATTGTGTTGTAGACCTATTGCGAGACGAGAGAGACAGAGAGAGGGGGGTGGATAGAGAGAGGGAGGGAGAGAGAGAGAGAGAGAGAGAGAGAGAGAGAGAGAGAGAGAGAGAGAGAGAGAGAGAGAGAGAGAGAGAGAGAGAGAGAGAGAGAGAGAGAGAGTCCGGGGGGACGGGCATACAGAGAGAGACAGAGAGACAAAGAAACAGACAGACAGACAGACAGACAGACAGACAGACAGACAGACAGACAGACAGACAGACAGACACTAGCACACGCACATGTACACCCTCACGCTCACACACACACATACGGCTTCCACGGACGTGGAACTGTTTCTGTATGAGTGATGATGACCCGTGCAGAAGTGAGATGGAAAAGACGTTCATCCACGAAGGACAATGGACCGAGCAACCAAGGCGTCTTGACGTTCACAGAGGACACGAACCAACGCCGACTCCTACAGGAAGACAGAGTGGAACGACCCTAGTATAGAGCCTACCAGGACATGGCACACACAGAATGATGTATCGATAACCAGTTTCTCGAAGGTCAAGTGGCAGTGGCCAGAAGGGATCGTTGTTTCCGAGCAGTCTCTCTTAATTCGTCGCGCGTGACAGGAACCGTGGATAAGCACAATTACTTACAGTTAATTGGACCTTTGAAAAGAACTGCACGTAAGCTTACACATGATCAAATATCAAGCACATGTCAAGTAGGCCTACTATAAAGTACAAATGCGGAATTGCGATTAACAGAAAGTCTCGAAAATGGGAGGGAATAATTACACTTGAGAATGTCTAGATACGAGCCAAACAAAGCCGTTTAGCAAAAGAAGACATTGCCTTATTAGATCACACGTCAACACATGTCAATTTATAGCCAACCTTGCATGCGTGTCGTTCCAACACGTGGAACTCATTAAACGAATACATGGTTGATGATGGAAACATATCCCTAACATTCTGTCATTAGTAAATATTTGAAGCCATTTTCACCATGTATTTGTACAGTAAAATGTCAATAATGTATTTCTGTGCCACCTGTGCATACTCAAAATATTGCTTCAATGTATGCGAAATTTATTCGACATGTATTGCTGAAATGGACAACTGTACTTAAGCTAAATAATTATGATGTATATATGCACACACACACGCACGCACGCACGCACACACGCACACACACACACACACACACGCACACACGTACACACGTGTGTATGTACAATTCTGAACAAAGGTTTATTATTTTAAAGTTAATTTTTACGTTTGAAACAAGTCCTCATTGGTTTAACGTGCGATGCGTATAACTCGTTTTATTGTTACGAAAGAAATTGAAACGTAGCAACATGGTGAAAGGAAGAATTAGTTGCGTTGATTGATTACAATATAATTGTTTTACTGCTAATTTCAATCAGTAGTCAAGTCACGATGTCAACATGCTGCTAGACCTCACAGTACGACAGTTTGTTATTGGCCTGTGGCCGATCGATTTCGCGTGGCCTTTGATGTACGAACGAACATCTGCGACAACTGGAGTGATACGTGACCTCATGTGTGTGTGTGTGTGTGTGTGTGTGTGTGTGTGTGTGTGTGTGTGTGTGTGTGTGTATGTGTGTATGTGTGTGTGTTTGCGTGCGTGTGTGTGCTTGCGTGTGTGTGTGTTCGTGTGTGTGCGTGTGTGTGCGTGTGTGCATGTGTGTGTTTGTGTGTATGTATGTATATGTGCGTGTGTGCGTGTGTGCATGTGTGTGTTTGTGTGTATGTATGTATATGTGCGTGTGTGCGTGTGTATGGCCCTCTCGGGTAATAGTAAAAACCTAATGAACATTCAGGTTGTCGGAAAATAATCATGCAGACTGTTTTCGTGTTCATACCACGTTTGTCCTTCTTAGATGAAAGCAATTCCCACTCAACGCATAAGCGGAACACTTACGCGTAATTTTATCTTAGTTTTATTTAATTAAAGTTCGCTCGGCTTGGCAATATATTTGCTCCATTATGTATTGCCGAACCTCTAACCTTCAATTCTAACGAACTGGTAAAGTAGTCAGTGCACGATTGTCCATTTGTGGGGAATTAGTCGTGTTGTTGCGGTGGCCTAGTGACCCGAAATTAATTAATACCAAAGTTCATCGATTGGTTGCCTAAGTGTTGACTGGACTATGCGCTGAACAGATTATCGAGTAAAGTACTTAACATTATTACGGCCGCCTGCAGAATAATTATTTCCTAGCGAGAATGCGACAACAAGTCCGTTAGTGACGTTTAGTGATTCAACCCCAAGCGCATGGTAATACATTGAAGCGTCGAATTACCATTCCAGCTAATTCCAGCTAATACTTTTGTCGACTTGTATTGTTTTGTTTTGTTTTCATGAACGTCATTCCTTAACGGGAAGATTGGTGAGAAGCTGCATAACGCGGGCAGGTCACTTGGTGCCGATGGAGGTTGGCAAATCATGGGCGGTTTCAGGAGTAGGGGCCGGGGGCACATGCCACCATAGACCTTTGGAATATGCTCTTTTTTAGCGAGCGTCAAGTTGGGTGCAGTTGCAGGTTATTGGGAACCTAAACGTTGCTGTTTTTTTTGGCGAGCGTCAAGGCGGTGCAATTGGTGTTTTTTGGGGAGCCATAAGGTTCGCATTTTGGCGGTCCTCAAAGGACGGTGATACAATTGGAAGTCTTGGAGAGCCTCAAGGTTGATATTTTTGGCGGGCCTCAGAGGCGGGTAGAATTGGAGGTTTTTGCCCCGCCTACAGATTACCCTCTCTGGATCCACCCCTGCAGACTATCAGAGTTCTGTTGTCAACAACCATGCTGCAGGAAAATAGGCAGACTACAGCTGGATTTAAAAACGGAGGAGGGGTATGAACGTTCAGGGAAATCGCGGCCAATACGGTGCACTGATAAATATTTAAAAAATAATAATAACTTTTATTTATACACCATCAAATCCGGGAATAATACCCCGTTCACATATGTTTAAAAATCAGCAAATATCTAAGAAACATAAAATCGCATTTAAGAGAAATAAATAAGACAAAAATTCAGTTAGCAAGCAAAATCCCAGTAGATATAAGTACACCTATGTAGAGTAAAATTACGGGTAAATGCAATGATAAAGCAAACGATCAACAAAAGTGCTGAACAGCTAAACATACTGGATTCAGAAAAAAATAAAATAAACTGCTAAATGACATTAAATAAGTTGATTAGACACGAAAATCTGATGCTGAGATAAAACTAAAATTAATTAAAACTATATGTATGCATAATAGAAAGGTTAAATGAGGTCTGTTATATTAGTTAAAAAACATAAATGTCTTTTTCAAACTGCCTAGTGTTCTCGGTAGTTCCAGTAGCAAAGAATTCCACAGCGTCGGCCCACCACAAATAAACGCCCTGCGACCAAAACGTTCTAGGTTTGCTATCAAAGACATTTCAAGGTACCATCGCAATACTGAGTCAGCGTCACCCGTTTATAAATGAGCTACGAAGAATTATAATACTCTAATGTTTGACGTCTTGCCTAAGTGCAATCAGGCATCATTGTCCTATTGTCACTCAATATTTTGTTCCCGTATTTGTCGTTGTTGAAATCGTATTTCTGGTCTGATTCAGCAGTCCTCTAGGGGTCCACAATTAATTTTCAAGCAACTATAAATCTGAATATATACCTTTTTAATTTCCTATTTCAATCGAATGTCAAGCTACTTTTCCCTTGTCGCTCAAAGCGCCTACTAACATTATTATGATGATGTAAGTATCTCCAGTAGCATTACTATCAGTCAAGAACAATATGTGTTACTGTAGGTAAATCTGTTACGCTAAATCCCAATCAATATTCGCTATATTATCATTCAATTCAACAAATTTAGTCACCATGGAAATGGCTATGTAAATCAAAGATGTTTCCAACATTGCCAACTTTAAAACACGTAATCAGCTCATATAGAATTGTGATGTCATGTAAGCATTTCTAGAAACGTCTTCTCTGACAATCTTACGGAGCCGGCAAAACAAATAATGTCTTTCGTCAGTGCAGAATTCGACTGCATCCGTCATGTCAGTAGAATGTACACGTGTCGAACTATGTATTAGATTGAACATTTTCTTGAGCCATTAGTAGACTTGCGGACGGCATATTCGAAAATATGTAACAGAGGCACTTCAACAAAACTGCAAATTCAAATATACCGTGCCATTGTGCAACCATTAACAATCTTTTTTTAGAGGAGTGGACATTACGATCATAGGAGACACGATCTCTTGGGGGTTTTCAGATGCTTCTACTTCCACATCGTTAATCGGCAGAGTTCATCACTCGTTGCCTGTTTATGAGTTCTCCTTGGTCTTACAATGGTAGATACTTTTTTAAACATTCTATATTTACGATATCTTTATAAAACATAGATATGCAGGTAAAGTTATATAAAATTGCTAAACAAATTAATTACATACAATAATACATTGTATAATGCAATAAATTTATATTTAACAATATTAAACCGTTTACATTTGAAAATGTAGAACTGCACAAAGAATATTGGTAAGAGATTTACAGTTTGATAATGGCAAGATCAATTAGAAGACATACACGTGTGAATCCTTCACATGTATGATCACTCACAGAAGACCCCGGAGGAATAGGAACGTTTGCATATGCCAAGACATAGCCTTGTTATCCTAGGGTTCAACTATGACGTCAGCACACAGCGGAAGATAGGAAGATCACTGGTGGAGTTGGAAGATCAGAAATGATACTGCTGTTGAACGCAATGCGGTATATATAACAGGATGGAGAGTTAATGTCCCGGAGGACATCCAGGGGCCAATTTGGCCAATGGGATTAAGTCAGTATTGGAATATCACCAATTATCTCTCCAGTCCCTTACAGACAGTGTGCTCCAATTATCTCTCCAGTCCCTTACACACAGTGCGCTCCAATCTGTCTGCACAGAAGCGACTTAAACGGTTCACATCATAACGACGGTAACGAAATTTGAATTACACCGCGATGTACGTGTAATATCAACGATGTTATACTAATGTCGCACCCCCGTTATCGTTCGGTAACAAGCATAGGCACTAGAACAGGGGCAGCTGCCTCCGGAGATTCTCCGGGGGGGGGGGGCAGACATATGGTTCTGCTCCTCCATTAAATGTGAGCGTGAATGTTTATTTTTTGTGGCGAGCGTCAATGGCGCGTGGAAATTTAAATATTATGAGACGTTTAATGTGTATTTTTGTCGACTGTGAGAGGTGTGTGCACTTGGAGGGCAGACATGTGGTTTTCTGCCCCCCTCCCAGTAACAGGCGGCGCCGTCATCGTTTCAGCCGAGACAGCGGAGAGAAGCTGGAGAAAGTAAATTTACATATGCGGCGCGACGTAAAAATAAAATGTTCAACAGCTCTGTCACCCGTGTTCGGATGTCTTGAGTTCATAATGAAGGCAGCAGAGAAGCTGAAGCCCACACCTTCTTCCGATGTCACAGTCGAGCCAACCGAGACAGCCACAAGGTGAAGGAAGATATAAAGATATGCGGCGGCGCGGCGGCGAAAATTTCTCAGTGGTGCTGATGCTCCGGTAGCCCCCCCAATATGAATTTCATTCCCGCACCACTGGTAACAAGGCGGTTATATTATCAAGAAGTCCCGTTTTCTTGCAATATGGCAAAAGTGTTCGTCTCGACCGTTAATTAATCTAGTTGTCTGTGTCTGGCTTGCATATGACCTCGACTCCGTGTGTTCACGGTATACCCACCCGTTGCGTCCTGTCTCTCATTAGGTGGTGGCGTGACGTAACAACATATTTAGTGTCCGTCCGCCATTACCCTGAACTGAGGGTGAATCTCCATGTAACGTGCATTTTGGTGTGATGAGTGAATTGATTTCGAACACTTTTACATGGGACATGTTGGCACAATTAACAATAAATTTACTACTGCATTAGATCTTTCACGAGGTCGCAATAAATGCACGCTAGTCGGTCGCGTATTTGCACAGTGGTTATTTTAAAGAACACCATATTGGTACAAAACGGAGGTGTATCAGCTTTGGGTGGATATTTCTGAGAAAAAAAATTCTACACGAGGTCAGTTAATTAATGTTTCAGTCACAGAGAAAATTTTATGAAAATCTAAGGATACATTATCTATCCAGCTTAGGATAAGTTATAATGGTACCCGGCATACTCGACATCTACCCGGCATTCTACCCGGCATTCTACTCGGCATTCTACCCGGCATTCTACCCGGCATCCGTGGCTCGGAGGGCCGGGCCCACGATCAAAGCTCGAGGCCGTATAGTCGTCGAAAGCAAACGTCATGTGTTTGTGTTCATATGGACATTACATAATCCGTATGCAACTGTAAACACCATTTCCCTAACTTAGTTTGGTATTGATCGGTTTTAGATTTTATAGCTAATTTCTATCCAGATGTGTCTATTTCAAAAACGTTCATTCAGACACAGCGCTTTTTGGAGCCGGTGGAGTATAATTTTATGTTCGGAACAATCAGGTCAGGGGCGTAACCAAATCCCGCACTCTTGTATGATCCATAGGAAAATGCAGGCCCGTATACTGAGGTACTACGGGCGGAACGTCTTCGCACACAATCTCCAACAGAATCCCCCACCACCATCCGTCTTTCTATGTAAGTCCGATAGACAGGAGCTGAGGCACTTGAAACAAATTCACCAAACTGCTTTCCGGCAAAACGTATCCTCAAAAAGCAGGCATGGTACTGGCCTGCAATATACAGGGCGATACCCGTTTGGAAATCCACCAATATGTAAATCCTGGGTACGTCCCTTTAGGTTAAAAGCCGAATTTTCATGTAGACCTATTGCGTGTATCCTGGTGGCGATGGCTCCTGCGGACGCCATTCCAACTGTGAGGAAGATCATAATAATTATATACGATAGGCAAAGTAGCGGCAATATACCTTAAAACGGCGAAGGGAATTTGTGGGCTAGGAGATGGCACGGCCTGATGGTGGAGACCATGAAGTGTCAGCGGAACATGGCGAGGCCAGTAATGACAATAACGAGCATCTCCAAGACTCGGCAAGAGAGGAGTTCATCGATGAATCGGTGCACCCCGTAGGCAATGACAAAACGAAGCACGATAATCCGACCAACTCACCACCAAACACACTGAAACTGAATTTCACCTGCAAAGAAACAGGCATTGGAGAGGGACGCTTGTAGACAGCACTTCAGCATGCTCAATCACCTTGACGTTTACTACTCCCTTCGAATCGAAATCTGGAAGACCGATTCTGCGTCCTCACTCATACACACCGTGTTTCACAAGCACCAGTTATATCTGTCACGATCGTACGTGACACGATCAGAGTTCTCCGAACGCGACTCGAGGAGCGCTGCAATGACTGGTACGGATTCGTCACCTTCTGTGAGACTGTCGTGAGTTTTTCAGAGCGGATGGGGAGCGAGGGTCCTTAGCTCGAGCGCACTACCAGAAGAGGAGTGAAGATAAACAGCGACACCGCTCAAGCTGAGCTGCTCCATGAGCAGTGTGTTTCCCGGATCCACCGGGAGCTGCTTAAACAAGTGTTTTTGCTATCGACTGCAACTATGACAATGAGGACATAATGATGGTAGGCCATGGCGAGTCTGCTCTGATCAAGATCGCCATAGATCTGGCGTTTCGTGAACTCCACGTCGACATCGACAGAACCATCTTCGGCAGCGAGGCGACAAGAGTAGTTATAGTGTGCTTGACAGTACGGGTCATGACCTAACATCAAAGGAAATCGGCGAAACATCAAAGGGTTTTGCACGTTTTTTATTACTAGTGAGTCGTTTTGCTGCATTTGGGAATGTTACTTATAAAAAACGTGATTGATTGCTGATTGATAGACCACACACGATGACTTGTGCGCGCCCTCTAGCGATTATCAACGGTGTGCGCGCCCTCTAGCGAGAATAGATAGGCCACACACGATGACGTGTGCGCGCCCTTTAGCGATTATGAACCGTGTGCGCGCCCTATAGCGAGAATTCTGATTAGTGAATGGTGCTGCCCTCAAGTGAATTAAATAAAGTACGCATTAGCGCCTCTAGCGCGGAAATCGGACATGGATATATAGTGGTTACGCGTGCGTGAGGCTTTGTCAGTGTAGATCAGCGGTATGATGGAGCCTATACGTTTAGGAGGGTCGATGTCGTACCTGTCGAATTTTTATCCGTGTAGAATTTCGGCGTACGGTCGGGGTTTAAAATCCGTCGAGCACGCTTACCAGTTTAGAAAAGCGATGTTTAACGAAGACGAAGGAAGCGCGCAGTACATCAAT
Source organism: Paraescarpia echinospica (assembly GCA_020002185.1). Lineage (NCBI taxonomy): Eukaryota > Metazoa > Annelida > Polychaeta > Sabellida > Siboglinidae > Paraescarpia > Paraescarpia echinospica. Next base: position 16,892,313 of record CM034536.1, on the reverse strand, counting down.
TCGGCGTGATCGGCATATATAGCGAAGCGACGAAGTTACGGAATCAAGAAAACGAGAACGGGCTCCGAATGGGACGCCGTTAGAGTCGAGTGTATGAAGAGCCTGTTGATGAGTAAGTTCGGGGCGTCGAGAAAGTTCAGAGACGCCCTATTGGTTACCAGGGACGCCGAATTAGTGGAGTGGGTGCCGTCGAAAGAAGCCTTTTGGGGTTGCGCCCCCGGGTATAAAGAAGGTCAAAACATGCTCGGTAAATTGTTAATGGAGGTGCGTCGTGAATATAGAAGAAACGAATAAAAGTCATCGTTCGTTATCGGCGCACCAGTCATCGATATGGAAGGGACGTAGAAGCATCCTTTTACGTGTATAGTGGCCAGCCCTACGGGGTGCGGCAAGACTACTTTTGTCGTTCGCCTGCTAAAGTTCGCTTCTTCTATGATCGTGCCGCCGCCGGAGAAAATCCTGAGGTGTTACGGCCAGTGGCAAACCGCCTACGACTCTATGACAGCCGGTGTAGAGTTCGTAGACGGTTTGCCGGATCCGAAGCTTCTAGACACCAAAACGAAGACGCTTCTAGTACTCGATGACCTTATGGAGGAGACCGATAGTCGGGTCACGACCTTGTTTACTAAAAAAAGTCATCACTGCAACGCGTCCGTCGTACAGTTTCTGCAGAATCTCTTTCCGAAAGGGAAAGAAAACCGCACAATCAGCCTAAACGCGCAGTACATGGTCCTCTTCAAGAGCCCTCGGGACGCGGGTCAAGTAGGTCACCTGGCGAAACAGACGTATTCGGGTAGAACTAACTACATGATGGAGGCCTTCAAAGATGCCACGTCAGCAGCCTACGGTTACCTCCTGGTGGACCTGAAACAGGAAACGCCGGAAACCATGCGCCTGCGTACGGACATTTTCCCCGACGATCGCATTCAGTACGTGTACGCGCCGACGAGAGTATAAAAAGAGGAGCGCGTCGTGGCCGACGTCATTCGTCTGGATGACAGAGCGCGTGAAGAGGCACAATCTGGCCCTGCAAATGTTGCGTAGATACAAGAGGAATTCGGATCTGAGAAAAGCCGTAATCATGCATGCGGATTCCGATCTCATCTGTAGTCTGTGCGACTGCGCGTACAACATTCTGAGCGGGAACGTGAAATTATCGGCGAAACAGAAAAGAGTGCTGACAAAGTACAGGAACCATCTGCGCAAGCTAACGTCGAAAAAAGTACCCATCAAACAGAAGAGAGCCGTCCTGCAGACGGGATCGGGCGCTTTTCTGACGGCGCTGCTGGCACCGTTGGCGAGCGCCTTTCTGCCCCTCCTCAGACTGGTTGATGCAGCATGCGAAGAAGATGGCGTTGGTAGACCCCCGGTCGGTGGAGCGTCTACTTCCGTTCCTATCGCAACCGACCACGATCACGTCTCGTGTCATGAGAAGCCTGGACGACGACATGAAAACCGTTCTCGAGCGCACGGATTTGTCCGAACGAGAAAAGGTACTGGCGTACAATCAACTGCTGAGTCGCTACAACGCCATGGAGACGCGAGTGTCCGTAATGAACGACAGAAGAGAGTCGTCGACGACCGACCAATCACCGCCGCCGCCGCCGCCGCCGGACGACACGGAGAGCGAGATCGTGAAGATCGTACCAAAAAATCTGAAAGAAAAGGCCCGCCTACTGATGGCAAAAGTGAAAACAGACCCGCTGATTCGCTGGAACGAAAGAGGGAAGCTCATGTACGACGGCGCGCCTATCGCCGGAAGCAACATGGTAGATCTAGTGAACGATCTCATGCGCAAGAGGAAGATGACGCCCGCACCGGTTGGCTGGGAAGCGTTCGGGGACCATATCAAGCGGTTAAACGTCCCTATGCAGCTCGTCGGTAACCCCCAGCGTCGAGCGTACATACAGCGCGCGGTGCAGAAGCAAAAGACCCGCCGCGCTCAAACTCTCGAACGTACGCCGTGGGCCACCTTTTGAAGAGGTCGAGGAACGCCCGAACCGCTCACAAGCTAGTATGCCCTCTCGAAGGTCGATGCTCGTCGTCGCCGGTGTAGTAGCGGCGGCTTTCTCCCTATATATCTGTATATTATTTGCCGTATCTCAGCCTTCGCCATGGTGTTGTCCCGGCGGCCTCGTGGTGCGCAACGAAAGCGCTCTCAAAAACGGGACGACCGCCTGAAGCGCGTGTACTTTGACCTGAAACGGGCGGGGAGTTACGGCGGCGTCGACGCTTTGCACCGGGCGACCGTAGTACCCAAGCCGATCGTCGAGCGGTGGCTATCGGAGCAGGACGCCTATATGCTTCACAAACCGGTCAGACGACGTTTAAAACGACGTTGCCTTATCGTGGGCGGTCGAAACCAACAGAGGCAAGCCGATCTCATCGACGTGGCTAAACAGAAAAAACACGACGGTATAGCGTTCCAATTGACGGTCATCGACGTCTTCTCTAAGCGGGCGTGGTGCGTCCCGTTGAAGAGTAAATCCGGTCCGGCGCTCGTCACGGCCTTCAAGGGCCTGCTGTCGTCGCCGACGAACGCCCTGCAGACCGACAAGGGGACGGAGTTTCTCACCAGACCCGTTCAGAAACTTTTTAAGCCGCGCGGCGTCCACCATTTCGTGACGCACAACGAGGAGACCAAAGCGAGTGTCGTCGAGCGCTTCAATCGTACGCTGAAGACGCGCATGTGGAGGTACTTTACGAAGCATCACACGCTGAGGTACGTGGAACCGTTGCAGGACTTCGTGCGGTCGTAAAACAACGCCTACCATCGAAGCATCGGTAGGACGTCAGCGAGCGTCAACACCGCGATTCAGGAAAGCGTGTGGCAGCGGCTGTACGGCGGCGGCGGTTGGTGTCAAAAAAACAAGCCGAAACTGCGAGATGGAGACCGCGTACGCATCAGCAAGGCGAAGGGGCGTTTCATGAAGGGGTACATGGCTAACTGGAGCGAAGAGCTCTTCACCGTCGTAGAATCGCACCCGTCCGACCCTCCCGTTAACCGATTCATGGGCGACGCCGGAACGATACTGGACGGTACCTTCTACGAGCCGGAGCTACAAAAAGTAATCGTCTCGAAGGAAAAACTATATCGGGTGTAGGCTGTTCTACAGAGATGTCGTCGACGACGCCGTAAGGGTGAAGAGGTACTCGTCAAATAGTCCGGCTATCCAGCCTCTTTAACAGCTGGATCGACGCCAAGGCGCTCGTGGACTATAAGGGTTGACTAAAGGAAGGCTACCGTAGCGTCGAACGGCAGTATGACCTACGACTACCGCCGCCTCCGCCTTTGTAGTTGCGACCGATGCTATCGACGACGAAGCTATCGACGACGACCGCAACGTCGGAGAACGCGCTCTATGGTGTTTCTGCGGCAACGAAACCCCCTCGTGTGCGATAAAGGAAGGCTACCGTAGCGTCGGACGGCAGTCGCGTTATAAAAACCGTCGAGACGACAGCAATTGCCGGTGCAGCCGAATACCGGCGTCGACTCAGACGTGTTTGTCGAAGAACCCGCCGTCGACTCATGCGTCTCTGTGGATGCGACCGATGCCGTCGACGACTCCTCCGTTACGAACGTGCCGTGGCGTATCTGCGGCAACGAATGCCCTAAAGCCGAGTTCATCTTCCTGTGCCAGATCGTCGTCCTGTACACGGTGATCGTCGTCAGTATATACAATCTAACGCGCGGCCTGGGCGACTCCAACCTGTGGACGGCGCTGCTGAGTAGCTGCCTCGGCTACCTACTACCGAGTCCGTCAGTGGGACGCAATGGCGTCGTCTGACTTTTACGTGACGTTGCCGAGCAACGCGTCTATGAAGGTGCTCCCCAAAAACACGTTGACGCACTACACGACGAATCCGCCGCAATGCGTCGACCTGTCGGGGCGGTGGGAATGCGGGCTGGTGTCGCTACAGGACACGCATAGATGGTACACGTGATAGAAGAGGACGCCTACTTCTTCTTGGCTTGTGGGACGGGGGATGCGGGCCTTTACACCACCACGGACGGGAGTACAATTCTCCGGCAGGGCATCATTCCTCACGGTTTTTACAACAGCACCTACGAATTGATAAACAAAATCAAAGAGACACTGACGAGACTGAGCACCGATAGAGTCAAGGCGCGCCTGGAATACAGCCCCGTCTCTAACCGGATGGCGATGCGTCTATCGGCGGGCGTCGAATTTAACATACCCTTGCAGAGCCACCTGAGAAAGATACTAGGCTTCGAGTCGGACTGTATCGCGAGTCTCGTGGCGTCGACGACCTACGACGACGGCATGCCCGTCGCGTATACATTCGAATACGAGGGGGACCATATGGTGGACATGAACGGTGGCGTCGATACCATGTACGTGTAGACGGACATCGTGGAACCGCGCATCTTCGGCGACGCACTCGCCACGCTCCTACGAACCGTGCCCGCCTACGGATCGAACAGGCTCATCGTATCGAACGTCTTCGGTCGCGACCAATACGTGCCGCTCCTGCGGCGCCAATTCGATTCGATCGAGATAGATATAAGAGACGACATCGGTCAGCCGATACCATTCGAGCACGGAAAAGTCGTGACGACGCTTCACATCAGACGCTGCAAGTGGAAACGGTTCTGACGATGGCGGTGCTAGCGAGAAGCGGGCGCAACGTGTACGAAGACAACTACACTCGGCAGGTCGGCGGCAACCTGCCGGTGTTCGTCGGCGGCAGATCGAAGCGGGGACAAGGACTGGGTAATCTCTTCGGCAGCCTATTTCGAAGCGCCATGCCGTTCATCAAGAGAGTGGCCGTAGCGCTGGGCAAGCGCGCTCTCAATACGGGCGTGCGCGTGGCGCGGGACGTCGTCGCCGGCGGCAATTTGAAACAGTCGGTAAAGCGACGCGCGAAGGAGGCGGGCGCCGACCTTCTCGACGGGCTGTTGAACTCGCCGCCGCCGCCGAAAAAGCGACGACGACGACGCATAAAACCGACGGACGACGACCATTAAGAAGAAGCGCCGTCGAAAGGAACAGACGTCGAGCGACGACGTATTTCCCGCGGAGAAGAATGGCTTTCGTGCATCGACAGTCGTAGAGGGCGTAAAGAGCGAACTGGACCTGTTGGGCCATATCGAGTTTCTCATCCCGGGCTCCGGAGACGACTATCTGGACCTGGCGTCCGCTGGACTGTACGTGCGCGTCAACGTGGTGAAGGGGGACGGCACCGATCTCGTGAACGACAGCGTCGGGGCCACGGTCAACAATTTCCTGCATTCGATGTTCAGTCAAGTCGACGTGTCGCTGAACGGCACGCTCGTGACTTCGTCGATAAAAAAAAAAAAAAACGTATCCGTACCGTTACTACATCGAGACCTTGCTCAGTTACGGGTCCGACGCCAAAAGCTCGCAGCTCCATGACAACCTGTGGTGCAAGGACACCGCCGGTCGCATGGAGGCGGCGGGGAACAACAACGGCGGGTACGCGCATCGGCACAACTACATACACGGCAGCCGCGTGTTGGACATGTTGGAACGCCTCCACTTCGACGTGTTCATGCAAAACCGTTACCTGCTGAACGGCGTCGACGTAAAGATCCGACTGGTGCGAAGCAAGGACGCCTTCGCGCTCCTAGGCGACATCGTCGATCCGGAGTTCAAGATCGTCCTGCTGGAGACCTACCAGCAGGTGCGAAAGGCCAAGGTGAATCCGGTCGTCCAGCTCGGTCACATCAAAGCGCTGACGAAGGGGACGACTGCAAGGTGTTCTCGATACCTCATGGCAAGATGTCTTATACGCACGAGAACGTCTACTTGGGCACTCTCCCGAGACGCGTGATCATATGCCTGATCGACAATGACTCCTATAACAGTCCTACGATAAAAACCCTTTCAACGCGAAGCACAACGACATAAACTTCCTCGCCCTCTACGTCGAAGGACGCCAGGTGTCGAGCAAGCCGCTGCAGCCGGACTTCGCGTATCGGCGCTACATCCGAAGCTACATGAACCTCTTCGCCGCGACGGGGAAAGCGTACAAGGACGAGGGTATCGACCTGACGCGCGCCGAATTCGGCGACGGCTACACCGTCTTCGGCTTCGACCTGTCGCCCGACTGCTGCGACGGCGAACAATTCAAAGTCGTGCGTAAGGGGAACCTGCACGCCGAGATCCACTTCGCCCACGCGCTCCCCCGGACGTTGATCGTCGTCGTGTACGGGGAGTTCGAGACGGTGCTCGAAATCGACAAGAACCGGAACGTCGTGTACGAATACTGAGATGGACACCTTTCAGTTGATACGTCGCCTGGCGGTCGACGCGTACACTAAAAACGTCGTCGTCGGCGTCGTGCCTAAAGACGAGCTACCGGGACGGCGGCTCGCCGCTTACTCGACGGCGTTCGTGTGCAACACCGACGACGGCGACGAACCGTGGGAGCACTGGGTGGCCGTCTACGTGGACGCCGATCGGCGAGCCGAGTAATTCGATTTGTACGGCCTGCCGCCGCTGCACGCCGAATTCCGCGCCTTCCTTTGCCGCAACTGCGACTCGTGGACGTACAACATCAAGATAGTGCAGATCGGTGTATCTAACGTGTGCGGACGATATTGCGTCACCTACCTGCTCTTACGATGCCGTGGTATGCCGCTAAGTGACTTCCAGTGCCTGTTCGGCCCCGATAGGTTGGCCAACGACTGTCTCGTATTCGACTTGCTAAAGCCGCATTGAACGCTTATTATTAGTAGACGACCGAGTATCCGAACCGGCTTTGTCGGACCCGCTGGTCGCGGGCTCCTCGACGTACTAGGCAGGCAAGACCGAAGTAGTGAGGTTGTTATAGTAAATAAAATGATGAAAACTGTACCGCGTGTTCACTCATTTTTATTAGTCGCTACACATACATACATACGTAACTTACCCTAGGGGTACCTAGGGGTAGGTTCTACTAGGGTCCCCTATCCCTAGGGGTCCTTAGGGGTAGGTAGGTAGATAGGTCTCTAGGGGTCCCTTCTTCTAGGGGGTGGGTTCCCTTTATACGAGTATCGGCGTCTTAGTGACGCCGACGTCGAGCACGCGACGTTTGACGTGGAAGTAGCTCAACGCCGCGCGCTCCAGAATGTACGTCAGCACGGACGATTCCTTCACTTGGAAGCCGCGGTTCCAGCCGCCGGCGCTCCGTCGGCCGCGCAGCACGCCGAGAAACATGTCCTTGTCGACGTCGTTCTGACGCTTGCTCAGGCCCTACGTGCTGTACTTGTCGCCGTTGGCGCCGCCGAAACAGTAGTACGTGTTGCTGGGCTGGGCGCGTCCCACACTCGACCGGCGAACCAACACCGCAAGTACGCCTACGCGTGCGTGTCGCAGAGTTCCGACAGGAACCACTCTCCGCGGTGCCGGAAGTAGTGCTCGCGCTTACCCGTCGCCACGAGGTCGTCGAGGTTGCGTCCCGCGAAGCTCAAATACGACGAGTCCGGGTTCATCGCGCAGTACTGGAAAAGGGGTCGCGGTATGTAGGCGGCGATGAAATCGTAATAAAATTCCAGCATACGCAGTTTGGCGTACTGGTATACGAAGTAGCCGATCTGGATGGGCAGCGCGTACCGGACGGTTTGCTTGTTCAGCGCCACCTCGTAGAGACCGTCGGGATCGACGACGTCGAGGTGCCGGAAGCGTCGATCGTTGATCAGCGTCGCGGCGCCGGCGGACGTGCAGTACTTGATGTCGCGGTGCAGATCGACCCCCATGATAGTTTTCCCGTAGGAACTGTTCCCGAAAAGCTTTAACGTATCGGCGGTGATGGCCTTGTCGGGGTCGGCGTAGCCCTCGCGTCGCGCGGTTGAGACCGTGTCGCCGAAGCGACGAAAGCACGCGACCGGCTCGTAATCGACGATCTGGTAGACGCGCTCAACGACGAGTCCGTGCCGCAGATACCACCGCAGTAGCGGCATCGCGAGTAGAATCTTGGCGCCGAAGAAGCTCCCCACGAGCGTCCGCTGAGGTCGGGCGAGGAGCTCGTGCGTTTCGGCGTACCGACGCATCAACGGCCTGAGATCGTCGAGCGCGATGTAGGCGTTCTTGGAGAATGGCTGCATCTCGGCGAAGGCGTCGCGCAGCGCGTCCGGTACGGCGATGTCGCACTCGACCAGGCCGAATAGAGTGCCGTCGAGCACGGCCTTCATGATCGTCAACCGCGTAACGGCGGCGCCACCGTCGGTCCAGCTCCGCGGCGGCGACGGCGGCGGTCTCGTCGCGCGCCACTGGAACTCCCATATCTCCGTGACGAAGCAGCGAAGGTAGGCCGTAACGGTGGACGTCTCGGCGTACAGTTGACTCATCGGCTTGCCGCTCACCTCTTTCGTCGCTTTCCCCGTGCAGGGGCACCCGTGGAAGAAGCGCCCTTGGAAGTGGTACGGCGTCCGCGTTTCGCGACACCAGCCGTCGACCCGGTACTTGCTGACGCGCTTCTCGCGCCCGTTGAGCTGGTGTAGTATGCGCGCCCCCGTCCGCTCCGCCTCCCACGTCAGCCACTCCACGGCCAGTCGGCCGTAGCGGTGCACGCGTTCCGGCCGAAAGGAGTTCTCCGCGCGACGGCGCGTGTACCACTCCGTCGGCATTTTCTGCGTGATCGCCCATGGGTAGAGGCCGTTCGTGTCGATTCCTACGATCGAGCGGCAGGGCCGCGCCGACTCGCCGTACTCGTCGCGCCGGAGAACGGTCACGTCGGCCTCGTGATACCGAGCGAAAATGATCGAGGGGCCGCCGACGATCTGCGATTGCAGGAGCCGATGCATGTCCTTGTTCGGTTCGTTGAAAAGCGTGAAGTGGAGCGTCGACGGCAGATCTTTGAACAGGTACAGCAGCGTTAGACCCGGTATGCTGATGGCGTCCTTGAACATGTTGATGAGGCGCTCCCGATAGAAAGCGAACTGTTTGTCGACGACCTCCAAGAACGGCACCACGTCCCTGTTGTTATACCAGACGAGGTAGTCACACGGCGTCGTCAACCCTTCGTTGCGCCATACCTTCGCGCAACCCTCGTTCTCGGCTGCGGAGATGCCTTCGCGCTTCAGTTGGTTGTAGAAGGCTTCGCGCGGCGATAGTTCGGTGTCGTCCAGTTTTTGCAGGTCGTCGAGGTACTCGTAGGGAAAGTGACCCTTCGTCACCGCGCAGCTGTAGGCCTTCAGAAACTTATCGTAGCTGACGCCGGGGGCCAGGTAGTTGGTGATATCCAGGAACTTGATCGTCGCAGTCGTCAGACACATGAAGTTGTTCTGACGCTTTATCGTAAAGGCCGACGAGATGCTATGCGTCTAGCTGGTCATGAACGGAGGCGTCAGATACTTCTTGACGATGTTCAAATCATATTTTCCGGAATTGAAGCCGAGGACGGGGAGGCGGCGCAGATGCCTCCTTCTCAGTCGCGCGAGCTTGCCATTCGTCGTCGAATGCGGCGATTGCCTGGAAGGTCGCGTCGTACGAGGGTCGCAGAACCGCGCTCGCCGCATCGCTTATGGCCTCCAGGGCGCCGATCAGGCGCTTCATCAGATCGCCCGATTCGCCGGTCGTGACGAAGCAGCGCGCCGTCTCGTGCCCGGGGACGTTCGAGGCGACGCTCAAGCTGAGTAACTCGTGTCGGGCTATCTACTGGCATTTGGCACTGTCCGCCGGCAGGTCGCTATCGTCGATGTAGCATTCGAAGTCGTACGTCGCCCTGTACGGGTAGTAGCGCAGGCGTTCGTCCACGTAGACGCCCTCATCCTCCAGCTGTTGAGACACGGACGGAGTCGGATGGTAGACGCCGCCGGGAAAGACGTGGCGATCGCCGCCCTCGCACGCCGCCTCGATACGCCGCAGTCGATAGGCGGACGGCCACAGCGTTTCGCCGCACTTGCCGCATAGGTACGAGCGACAGAACATCGAGACGTCGGTTAAGAACGAATAGTGCGTCTCGCACAGATTGACGTTGATGGTAGTCGGGTAGCGGTGGAGGGAGCGGCGGACCAATCCCGCGGACCTCCCTCCTCCTCCGTCAGTCGATACATGGTCACATTTGTTTCGAAGACCGTCTCCTCCCGGTCGTGCTCGTTCAGCGGAACGCCGGCGAAAGCGTAGTAGGGTTTGTTGCTGTAGTCGGCGTAGAGCAGTAAGGCAAATTTCGTCAAATCGTCTACGCGGTAGTTGACGCCCCGATGCAGCGCCAGACAGCGGAAGAGGCACAGATTATCTGTGTCCGGCTGATTGTTTTGATCTTTCGCTAGACGTATGAGCGCATTGTTGGTGCGCAGGTAGTCGGGGATTCGCTGCCGCGCGCACCCGATAGGATGGTTGATGATCGCGTTTAGAAAGTAGGTAACGTTCGTCACCAATTCGGCGATCCACCCCGAGTCGGGTCTCTGCGCAAAAACGTACTGGAGAACGTCGGGCTGACGGACGGCGTCGAGGAATCGTTCGAATGACGCGGCGTCGGTAACGAGGACGGGCGATTGGAGATAGCGGAAGCAACAGTTACAGGACGAATGGTAGTACCTGTAACGGCCCGTCTCCTTGTGATGAAGAATAAAACCGAAACTTAAGTTAATCTTAAATGCCCGAGACTGCTCCTCGAACATCAGTCGTAGTCGGGCGTCGAGCGCGGCCGTGTCCAAACAGTCGGTCATTTCGAAGTTGTACCTCGACTGGACGGGACCGCGCGCTGTAGGCGTGCGGATGCTAGACCAGTGCTCGCGAACGGTACGCCATAGGCCGTCGTCGACGCGCTGTGGTGGTGGTGGTGACGGCGGCGCAATACCGCAGGTCTATAGATGCCTCAGCATATTTTCGCGACGGTGGAACGTATGATCGCATTTCGGACACGCGTGATGTTTACCACCACTACCGTCGCAGCTTTTCAGATGCTTCAATATATCGAAGCGACAGGCGTACGATCGACCGCATTTCGGGCATTGGTACACCATCGGTGGTAGCGGCAGTTGACAGCAGCGGAGCGTCCTTTCGTAGTCGATGTCGGACCGATATTAACTACGAAGAATCACCGACACCGACTATAAAGCCGCGCGCGAAACGTCCGTTAGGTGGCAACCACCCTAGGAGGCAGCGCTGTCGACGCCCCTGGTTTTCGTCGTGCATTAAACGCGGGGCAGCGGGTTTGTTTTCTCACTGCGCGGAGGCGGTCTTTTGTCTTACCTAGTGTCAGCCCTGTCCGTTAGAGGCGCTCTAACATCGGGCAGCGGAGGGTTTTCGTGCGATCTCACTGGGCGCGTGCTACTGGGGCAGGGCTGGGGCAGCGGATTTTTCGATGTTTGTTTTGTCACTTTTCTCTTACCTCAGGTGGCAGCGCTGAGGGATTGCCATGGGGTATTAGCATCGCGCAGCGGAGGCTTTTTGTGAGATACTGGACCGTCAGGTGGCAGCGCTGTCGATGTCGACTACCGTTAGAGGAACGAAGTTGTCACTTTATGCCACGAATCACCATGTAAGGCTTTACGCCGCAGTAATGTTATGCTTGATCGTACATGTAATGCTTTATGCCACGAGTGTAAGGCTTTACGCCTCAATAATGTTATAATGTCAGGCTTCATCGTACATATTGCCATTAGTTCATCTGTGCACTAGCATCGCGCAGCAGGGGCTTTTTTGCGCGACACTGGACAGCCAGGTGGCAGCGCTGTCGATGTCGACTACCATTAGAGGAATGAAGTTGTCATCGCTGGGGGGTCTAGCATCGCGCAGCGTGTTTTGTTTTCTTATGGGGCGCACGGAGGCTGGAAATTGTCATTACAAGTCGGGGCTCTAGCATCGCGCATCGGAGGCTTTTCGTGCGATGGACCGCTTGCGCGCCGAAGTATCACTGGGGCAACGGATTTTTCGATGTTTGTTTTCTCACTGCAAATGTGTGGAAGCGGGCTTTTCTCATACCTACCCGTCAGGTGGCAGCTCTGAGGGATTGCCATGGGGCACTAGCATCGCGCAGAGGAGGCTTTTCGTGCGACACTGGACCGTCACGTGGCAGCGCTGTCGATGTCGACTACCGTTAGAAGAACGAAATTGTCATTCGTCGTACAAGGGAGGGCGTGTTTTGTTTTCTCATGGGGCGCGCGGAGGCGGGCTTTTCTCACTGGAACGTCAGGTGGCAGCGCTGTCGATGTCGACTACCGTTAGTGGAACGAGGAGGCGGGCGTACGTTTTCAACGTTTTATTGTAACAAACATACATACACAAGGCCACAATAATCGCGCATGTAAGGCTTTATGCCACGAGTCAACATGTAAGGCTTTACGCCAGAGTAATGTCAGGCTTCATCGTACATATAAGGCTTTATGCCACGAGTCAACATGTAAGGCTTTACGCCATAGTAATGTTCACGGCGACGTGTTAGGCTTTATGCCACAGTAATGTTCACGGCGACGTGCTATAATGTCAGGCAAGCTAGATCGTAAACGACATACATGTCAGGTTAAGTAAACGGCTTCAACTATTTGCAACGTGATATAAGCTAGCTCTCTCTTCACCGTGAAATAAACAGCGCTACAAAACTGCTTCACCTATTAGCGTGATATAAGCTAGCTCTCTCTCTCTTCACCATTACGTGGTGAAATAAACAGCGCCACCTAATGTCAATCACCGAAACACGCTCTCTTCAGCAGATATTGCTGTACCGCCTTCTCCAGGAGCGCACGTTCGAGGGACGACGTCCAGTCCGTCCCCATTAGCCAATCAGCGACATGGCGCACGAGTGCCCGTTCCGTTATTCGATTCGCGCCGGGAACGCATTGATCTTCGAGTACGGCGATCAGTCGCATAGCGGTCGGCAACAGCAATCTCTGCAGAAAGGTGTCGAGCGCCAGATTAAAAAAAGGATCGGTTAGGGCCTTCACGTTGTCGTACACAAGACGATATCGTCGGCTTGGCTTCCTGCCACGATAGCAAACCATATGCACAAACGGGCAGCCTTCCTCAGGCGGACACTCACCACAATTTTCCCGCGCAATCTCCATCACCTTTTCACCGACTAATTCGGCAAAAGTATTCATCATACAACGCTGGCGTCCGCCATACGATTGTATGAGGCGCCACTCCAGGTCGGATTGGCCGGACGGCACGCTCACCGGCTCGTCTCGTTTGTTGCTGGACCACGGAATAAAATCGTCCGATGACACGGACACGACCTCCAGGGGTGGCACCGGACCTAGTGTTGCGTACGTCGGGGACGACGGCGGCGGCTGCGTAGCTTCATGTACGAAGGCAGGCGAACCGGTGTTTCTCTTTTCAGCGGATAAGGCGAGTCAATTTTGGCGCACTTCTCGGCCGGGGGCTACACCTCCTCCTCGGGGTTGAATAAAGCGGCGGCAATTACGGCATCCTGCAGCAAGAAGCGAGGCGTTAGTCATTCAAGGGTGAACGCGCGCTTTATTCACTCGCCTTCGAGATAACACTCACACTCCGGACATTGTACGTGTCCAGAATCCCACCCCATACGACCTTTAGCACGGCCACCTCCAGGATTGTACCGACTAGGATCGAAACAACAGTGTCTCGCAGCTTCTCTGGCATCATGTCGGCCAGATATTCGGCATCGTAATCGACGAGCGACGACATCCATTCTTCAAATAGAGTGAGCCAAAGACCCACATCATCATTATCATCGCCCCCGGCTCCTTCCACCAGGGTGCGCACCGAAAAATAACTTTTCGGCTTCACTTGTACTCCGTGCACCGCGCACGCCGTAGTGCCGCTTGGGAGGCCTCACCATTTGCGCTTACAATTACAACAGCCAATGTTCGTGCATTTACTTTTCCATGCGATGCCGGTAATTTTCACGGGTGTAGAAATCTTATACACACCATCCGGCGCCTGTAGAAACTCTTTCAGAGTTAGCGCATTCGGCGCGAACAAACTCACCAAGGACGCGTCGACACTGGCCGATGTATCGCCCGCCTGCTTGGCACCAACGCCGCCGCCTAAAGACGAACAAGCGGCCGTCGCTGCAGGAACTTTCATCGTATTTTCAGCCGCCACTACCTTCGGCTTTTTAATCTTTTTCGACACGTCTCCCAACACGGGCGGCATGATGTCAACAGTAACGACGATCTGCAAAGCCAACAACACACGAAGTTACCACACCGACAATAAGCGAATACAGAAGCGTTCTCGTCCGCCCCTAGTTATATTAACATAACGCATAGCACCCGTGTACTCGCGCACGTGCGCCAGAAAACAGCCCATTCTCGCAAGTTTACTAAAACTGAAAAAAATATATCGGTCACGTTAGTGCATAAACAGAACGTCGCTTTTATTTTATAATATAAATTTACCATAAGATTTTCCAGTCCTTAATTAGCATTACAGACCGTTTCTTTTACGCAATTAACTATTTATTAAGGCTTGATGTACTTATGTAGCCACGTATGTTACGTAAGTGCCTTATGTAAGCGCTTATGTAAGGGAAGGCTACGTGCCGATTACCACGCCTTCAAAACTGCGCATACAGTCACCGCGTAAACAAGTGAGCGTCATTCTTTCGAACATCGAACAACGACGAACACGCACAAGCAAGCGCCGCCGCAATGAATGACAGCAACGCCCAACGTCCAGGAGCGAGGTACGATTCTACATGTTTCCTCCTTCAACGATACTAACTAAAATAACGGCTTTCCTTCAAATAACTACAATTTACGTGTTTCTTCCCTAACTAAAATAACGGCTCAACGATACTAACTAAAAACATTTTATTTACAGACGCCAAATTAACGGCTTTGAAACGTTTCACGTGGGACGGGGAACGACCATTATGGTACCATAAAAACAAAACGGTTTCATCAGACCGCCCGGGATTAATCGTGACGACATGCTTGTTATAGACACAACTCCTCGTGAACAAGAGGGGGGACGCGCCGTTCTATTCATCGCGCGCCCACGCACGCCCGATTCAGCCAACTAACAATCTGTTATATTTACAGAACATTCACACGCCACACCTTCATAACACCCGGCCTTGATCATCGAACCTATGCCATCGGCCGTGGTACGTGTCTGCACATCATAGAGCCCCCCCGTCGACCGATCGACCCTTCACCCGCTTGCCACCAAGCCGCCGCCGCCGACGACCCAACATAAGCGTCGCCCGCTCTTCCTCCACCCGCCGACCCAACGAAACGCTCACCGTGTCGTTATTTCTCCGCCGCCGGCAAACCTTCCGACCGCATTAGTAATTGGAGTATGCCGCCCGAAGCCGCCTACTATTCTGGACCCCGACCGCGATGGGGAGACCGGAATGACATACAATATTTATAATCACGGACGAGGACGCGGACAAACTTTTGGTCCTCCACCCCGATATTCTATCCCGGATCCAGATCGACGACACGGCTTTGGCCCAGTTCCACCAAAGTGACAATAAAATATATATATATCTCACCGTTTCCTTTCTTATGTTCAATCCTTGCACGCGACCAGCATATTTCAAATACAAGTGACAGCTGTTACCACCGCCAGCGCCTACACAACATTCCCAAATGCAGCAAAACGACTCACTAGTAATAAAAAAACCTGCAAAACCCTTTGATGTTTCGCCGATTTCCTTTGATGTTAGGTCATGACCCGTACTGTCAAGCACACTATAACTACTGACAAGTGTTCTAGCGTTGTTGCCCACTCTCCCCGCCGTCACAGAGTTGCTGAAAAGCGACAACTTTGCCAAGTACCTGTCGTTCTACACGAGAGTGGTGGAATACTTAATGTGTCTGCCAGCCACGGCCTATCCCACAGAAAGGCTGTTTTTGTGCTTGCTCGCATCTAGTCAACCTTCCGACCGACCATGGGTCAGCTACACGTAAACAATTGTGCCACCTCAACAAGAAAGCCATCGGCTCTATTGATATGGACGAATTATTCAACTTCGCAATTCTTAAAAGCATATCTGCGCGCAAATCAGACTTGCATGATGTAATCACCACCCTGTGCAGATGTTCGCTGTAGACACAAGTGTCCAGTAATAAACAATAAAACACATATATTGTAGTTAATTGTTGTTGTTTATTTTGCTATGATATGGGCCAGTTACTGTTAGTAAGTTAGTAATCCAACGTTTGATGGTGAACGCGGCCTGCTGTGTTTCGATGGCGCTAGTAGTTACTATGCTTAAATACCCAATGAACATACAACCCTAAAATTACCTCTTGTTTTTTCGGAAAATAGCAGCCCGGACAAGACCAGCGGCCCAACGGGAGTTGGATACGGGGCGGCCAGAAACATTGACCGACGAATTCCCGACGCCTATGCATTAATCACTGTGGTTTGATCCCTGGTAATCTTGATTATTGCTAGTTTCGTGACCTTTATTGTCGATCATAAGCAGGTTTTATTCATTCCTGTGTCAGTGAAGTCAGAAGCTGACCGACCACATTTTCTTGCTTGAAATCCGTATTATCATTCGAACATATATATAAATTCGTATTATTCAGGGTCGCTGTCTATATGCAAGATTTTTCTATACACAGCATCGTCCACTGCGATTTGTGGAACTATGTCCCTAGTACCAACTGGATTTGATATTCGATTGCTGTAAACTTGTCATTCGAATTTAAACAGGAGAGAGCTTTCTATTACCCCTCTAAGCACAAATGCCATTTTATATATGGTCTGATGGGCCAAAAAGGTTAGCTTTAGGGTTAGGTTTCGGTTTAGGGTTAGGTTGAAGATTAGGATTAGGTTTAAGGTACTTTTAATATGACGGACATCAGGTGTTTGCACGCATCAGTAAGTGGAGGCGTAACAGGAAGCTCTCTCCATTTAAACACGTGCAATGAATACCAAATAATACGTTATCTGTAAGGATGTTGACATTTAAAACAAATCAATATTGCAGCGGGATATGGCTATAGTCCTACAAAACTCAAACACTTCCACAGATTGTTGGGGTTGGGGTGGGGTGTGGGTGGGTGTGGGGGTGGAGGAGGAGATGGAAGGTAAATAAAATTAATGTAATTTGCTTAATGTAACATGTGTAATTACAAATTATATTATGACACTAAAACTGTGACCAAAATAGATACCACAGAACATACTATTTACTTAGTATTTACATGATTCATTACGATAAACAATGTCATTTATATTTTAACAAATATCAGATTATGTTGGAGGAAGAAAAGTATTGTAGAGAAAGGTTAACGTTTATTCAAATACCCAAATCAATATTCCTTCGCAAATAAATATGTTGTATTGTTTGCCACTGGGTGTCAATTAATTCACAACAAAGTCATATACGTCAAACATAATTAACAAGTAACTACATGATATCGAATATATTTAGACAATTTATGACGTTGACAGAAGCAATTAATTTTCAATTGTTTAAAACTTGACATTGCTTGTGAAGATTCCATTGGATTACCTATAACCGTCGTTAGAGTAAATGTTTTTACCGGTCAAATAAACAATAACTGGTGAAATAGAAAAATGCAACAATTCCAGTTTACCAATACTCGAATCTAGTGCAGCACTACCAGAAACGACCTAGCCAATTGTATGGTTGATGAAATACCCTGTGCTGCCATCTGACGTTATATGTTTAATGAACCAACTGAAAAATGGTGCTACCACCAGTTCGACAACTACAGCGACGTTCAATAGATCGTCAAATCTTTCATCACGGTTAACAAAAAAACGTACAACCAAACAATTGTTATGTTGTTTATTATAGAGTACTTCAAATGATACAATATTATATGTAAAAGAACTATAATGTAAACAAACTTGGTAAGTTTGTTTTACACTATATGAATACACGTTTAAGAGAGAGGGCAAATATATTATTAGAATAGCATGGGGCATAACGCATGTCTTTGAGGCATAACGCCCATCTAGCAACAGGGCTCGAAAATATGAATTTTGAGTTAGCTATTCATGGAATATCATGCAGTACATTTTTTTTTTAGATAGCTATTCATGGAATATCATGCAGTACATTTTGAGATAGCTATTCATGGAATATCATGCAGTACATTTTGAGATAGCTATTCATGGAATATCATGCAGTACATTTTTTTGAGATAGCTATTCATGGAATATCATGCAGTACATTTTAAGATAGCTATTCATGGAATATTATGCAGTACATTACGCTCAGTTAGGACAGGAAGTTAAATAAACGCAGTAATTTTTTTAGAAACACTTTTTTCTCCACAAACTAAAGAAATGGTCATCACAAAAGTGCATCAGTGAGCAGTGACCACAGGAAACTGAAACAAAGCGTTGGGTCTACACAATAGACACATATATTATCCTTGGCGTTGTGGAAGTTGCAGACGCGTGGGATAAAATTTAAAAATAACGTCATCCGATCGTATCAACTGCGTTCGCAAAGATGACTAACGTTTCCGTGTATCGTTTCCGTAATACTGAACGTAGCAAATGTCAACACATTTTGTTCAGCTACGTCAGCGAACTACTTAATTAATCTAGCGTGTCAGAAATATATTTATATGTCGATTTCCCGAAAAAAAATATAAGCGTATTTTCCTACTCTAGGCCTTCACATAAAATAATTACGCCAGTAATTCTTTCATGCAAGAAATGTTTAAAAACTATTAGATGGACCAATTACTATACAAATACCAGCGGCATGACATGTTCCGTCAATTATTCTCACCCGTTTCGTTATTTATTTCCTGAGCGTTCTCATGCATGCCCATGCAGTGTGTGTGTATGTGTGTGTGTGTGTGTGTGTGTGTGTGTGTGTGTATGTGTATGTGTATGTGTATGTGTGTGTGTGTGTGGGTGGGTGAGTGTGTGCATGTGTGTGCGTGTGTGCGTGTGTGCGTGTGTGCGTGTGTGTGAGAGAGTGCGGGTGTGCGTGTGCGTGTGGGTGAGTGTGTGCGTGTGGGTGGGTGTGTGTGGGTGTGTGGTGTGTGTGTGTGGATGTGTGTGTGTGTATGTGTATGTGTGTGTGTGTTTGTGTGTGTATTAGTATGTGCGCGTGCGTGTGCGTGTGCGTGTGCGTGTACGTGTACGTGTGGGTGTGGGTGTGGGTGTGGGTGTGCGGATGTGTGTGTGTTTGTGTGTGTGTGGGTGTGGGTGTGTGGGTGTGTGGGAGTAGATAGTAGGCGCTGTACGATCTCAAAAGCCTACTTATAAAAAAGAATTTAATGACCACTAAACGATTTGGGCACATAGCTGAGTCAGCAATAATGCGAGACAAATCCTATGTATAAAAAAAGATCAAAGGCTTTGTGTTTGACACTAATGAGTTTGGGAAACCTACTTATAAAAAACGTGATTGATGAGCGATGTAATTTGATACTAATTGGATGATTGACAGTACACTAGAGAGATGCCACCTAGCGGTGAGTGCAGAGAGTATTTTAGTCCTAGCGATCAACGCCGTACCTAGAGCGCGCTGACGTAAGCAATAATGCGTTTATCGCGTTAACCACGCTAAAACCATGCAACGTTCGTACTTTTAACGTAGTCCTCAACGCTGACGTAATGCGTTTGTAGATTCGAGAGGCCACCTAGCGGTGAGATATAACCGGGGCAAAACCCTTGGCGACGGTCTTAGGAGAGTGTTCGCCTAGGGATCGAAAGGTTTGAACCCTAGTCGCAACTTTTTATTAGTGTCGGTGGTATATAAGCGGTGGCGGTAGCGGGTGATCGGTAGTCGGTACGATGTCGTCGCCTATAAGGTTTGGTGGATCGCGGTCGTTCTTGTCGAATATGTATATGCGTCGACTGTCGGCGTTCGGTCGAGGCTTTCGATCCGTCGAGCACGCCTATCAGTATAGGAAAGCGATATTCTACGAGGACGTGGAATGCGCCGAAATAATCAAAAGTTCGCGAAGCTCTTACGCAGCGAAACGACGCAGTTACGACATTCGACTAAAGAGAATGAGAAACAAATGGACCGACATTAGGGTGAAATGTATGAAGATGTTGTTGAAGAGGAAGTTTGACGGATCGAGCGATTTGAAGGCTGCACTGTTGGCGACCGGGGACGCCGAATTGGTGGAATGGGTAGCGAGTAAGGAGGGTTTCTGGGGTAGCGGAATCGCGGGCGATCCGGGGAAGAACACGCTCGGTAAACTGTTGATGGAGTTGCGCGATGAGTATAAAAACGCGTAAAAAAGTGTTCGTCGTTCAGTCGTGAAAAATGAACGGACCGTCGTTGAAGCATCCTTTTACGTGTATAGTAGCCGGTCCTACGGGATGCGGTAAGACGACGTTCGTCGAGCGTTTGATACGTTACGACACTATGATCGATCCGCCGCCGGAGAAAATCCTGTGGTGTTACGGACAGTGGCAGAGCGGCTACGCGTCTATGTCTTCGAAAATAGAGTTCGTAGACGGCCTGCCGGATCCGAAACGTTTAGACGGTAAAGCGAGAACGCTTCTAGTACTCGACGACCTCATGGAGGAGACCGATAGCCGGGTGACGGTACTATTTACTAAAAAAAGTCATCATTGTAATACGTTGGTCGTACAATTACGTCAGAACATGTTTCCGAAAGGGAAGGAAAACCGTACAATCAGCCTGAACGCTCAATATATAGTGCTATTCAAGAGTCCTCGAGACGCTGGACAAGTAGGTCACCTAGCGAAACAGATGTATCCGGGAAAGGTCAACTACATGATAGAGGCTTTCAAAGACGCGACGTCGTCGGCGTACGGGTATCTATTCGTGGATCTGAAACAGGAAACGGAAGAGGACATGCGTTTGCGTACGTGCATATTTCCGGACGATCGCCTTCAGTACGTGTACGTACGGAAGGGTGGCGGCGGCGGTGGTGGTGGTGGCGTCGGCGGACTATAAGAAGAGAGAGGGACGACGGGGCGTACGTTTATTAGTCGCTATGACGGGGCGCGTGACGGGAGCGAAGAGACGACCGAAGGTGGCGGGACCGACGAATCAAATAAAGAGACACATCGTCGCCCTGCAGCTGTTGGAGAGACATAGGCGGAACATCGCTCTGCGAAAAGCGCTACTCGCCCACGCGGACACCGGTCTCATTTGTAGTCTGTGCGATTGCGCGTACAACATTCTGAAAGGGAACGTGAAGTTGTCGCCGAAACAGAAACGCGTATTGTCGAAATACCGGGATCACCTGCGTAAACTCGTCGACAAACACGTGACGCGTAAGCAGAAGCGTTTCATCTTGCAAAAGGGTGCGGGTGGTTTTTTGACGGCCCTGCTAGCGCCGTTAGCGAGTACCGTTATCTTGCCGCTGCTCAGACAGGTGTTCGGCGGTGGCGCCGGCGGTAATTGATGCAGTACGCGAAGAAGATGGCGTTGGTCGATCCACGATTGGTGGAAAGCCTTCTGCCACGCGTCGATCAGTCGTCGAGCACGCCTCGATCACGTGTGCTGAGTAGTCTTGACAGCGACATGAAGGACATTCTAGAACGTTCGGATTTATCGGAACGAGAAAAGGTAGCGTCGTACAATCAACTGCTGAGTCGGTACAATACGATAGAGGCGGCTCGAGCGGCGCAACCGGTACGCGTGTCGGTGGTGAACAGCGGCGAGACACCCGCGGTACCGGTGGCGCCAGCAGCGGCGGCGGCGGCGGCGGCGGCGGCGCCACCATCGTCGGAGACGATAGAGCGCGAAATCGTAGCCAGTATGCCGAAAACGTTGAAAGAGAAGACGAGACTGCTGATCGAAAAAATGAAAGCCGATCCGTTGTCTCGATGGAACGATCGCGGTGAATTCGTGTACGACGGTAAAGCGATCGCGGGGAGTAATATGGTCGATCTAGTAAACGATCTCATGCGAACGAGATCGAAGATGACGGCGCCCGTAGGATGGCGGGAGTTCGGTTTGCACATGAAGGATATGAATATCCCTATGGAATTCGTAGGCAACCCGCGCTATCGTTCGTACGTGGAGCGACGACGGAAGCAGCTACTAGAAGAGAGGATGACGAGGCCGTCGACGTCTAGTTCATCAGCAGCGCCGACTGAGTGGAGACGTCGTACTCGGATGCGAGGCGAACCTAAACGCAGATCCGCTTCGTTGGGCGTCACGGCGCGGGATACGTTGTCGTGATGACGTCACGACGCGCGATCATCATCGTCGTCGTCGTCGGTTTCATCATCGCGTTTATCGCGTTCTGTATCATCGTATCATCATCGTCGTCGTCGTCGTCGTCATGGTGTCCGGGTGGAGTCGTCGTCCAAAACGAAAGCCTCGACAGCAACGAAACGTCGACGTCGACGAGGACGACGAGCTGAATAACGCGTACTTCGATCCGAAACGGGTGGGGAGTTACGGAGGCGTCGACGCGTTGCACCGGGCGTCGAAGCTCCGACGTCCGGCCGTCGAGAGGCGGCTAGCGTCGCAGGACGCCTATTCCCTACACAAACCGGTTAGACGTCATTTCAAACGACGTCGCGTCATCGTGGGCGTTCGAAACCAGCAGTGGCAAGCCGATCTGGTCGACTTGACTAGACTGAAAACGCACAACGACGGTATAACATTCCTATTGACGGTGATCGATGTGTTTTCGAAGCGGGCGTGATGCGTTCCGTTGAAGAATAAGTCCGGAGCGTCGCTCGTCGCGGCCTTCGAGCGCCTGCTGAACGACGACGAGACGCCGCACACGCTACAGACCGATAAGGGGAGCGAGTTTTTGAACCGACCCCTGCAAACGTTGCTAAAGAGTCGCGGCGTTCATCATTTCGTGACGCATAACGAGGAGACCAAAGCGAGCGTCGTGGAACGGTTTAATCGAACTTTGAAGAAGCGTATGTGGCGCTATTTTAAGAGACACGAAACGCTGCGCTACGTAGAGGCGTTACCGGATTTCGTGCGATCGTACAACAACGCCTACCATCGAAGCATCGGTAGGACGCCGGCGAGTGTCGACGCGACGAATCAGGAGGCCGTATGGCAACGACTGTACGGGGGTGGCGACGACGTCGAACGACGACGAAAACCGAAACTACGCGTGGGAGATCGCGTACGTATCAGCAAGACGAGGGGTCATTTCAAAAAAGGATACATGGCTAACTGGAGCGAGGAGCTGTTCACCGTCGTAGAGGTGCACCCGTCCGAACCGCCCGTTTATCGCCTCAAGGACGACGCCGAGACGCCGATAGAGGGCACCTTCTACGAACCGGAACTACAACGCGTAGTCGTTCCGAAAGACAAACTATATCGCGTGGAGGCGGTTCTTCGGCGTCGTCGGCGTCGTGGCGGCGGTTCGGAGGCGCTCGTAAAATGGAGCGGATATCCGGCCTCATTCAACAGCTGGATCGACGCCGAGTCGCTCGTGGACCTATGATGAATCGTTGGACGCGTCACACCGGCTGCTGGCGACTGCACGAGGCGGGACTATGCAACGGATCTTCGTTCTTACCGTATAAAGGTCCCTGTTGCATCGACAGCGCGCAGTGGCGCGACGATGTGCGACGACGACGAAACTACCTCGAGTGGCGAGCGTCGAACGAACGCCGACGAATCGTCCGTCGTCGACGACGAGCGCAACGCGGACTCCATCGACGCTACAACAGCAACCGCCGCCGAACCCGTTCCATGGCGAATCTGCGGCAACGAATGCCCTAAGGCCGAAATCGTGTTCCTCTGTCAGGTCGTCGTCCTGTACTTCGTCATCGCCGTTAGTACATACAATCTGACGAAAGGTCAAGGTGACTCCAACCTGTGGACGGCGCTGTTGAGCAGCTGTCTCGGTTACCTGTCTCCCTGCTCCCGAGTCCGTCTATGAGTGTCGGCGGACGTCGACGACAACTCGATGGCGCTCTCGTCTGATTTTTACCTGACGCTGCCGAGCAACGCGTCTATGAAACGTCACCCCGAAAATACGTTGACGCACTACGTCACGACGTTGCCGCGACGTTTCGACCTGTCGGGGGAGTGGGAATGCGGCGCCGTGTCGGTACAGTATCCGCACACGTGGTACAACGTGAGAAAGAAGGACGCCTACTTCTATCTGACTTGCGCGGCGGGCGAACGGGGCGTTTACACGCAGATAGACGAAGAAGGCACGACCGTGCTGATATATCGTCAGACGACGATTCCTCACGGTTTCTACAACAACGTTTATACGTTGTGCAACAGGATCAACGAGGCGCTAGAGAAATTACACACCAGGAAGGTCAAGGCCGTGCTAGAATACTGCGCCGTCTCTAACCGCTTTACGCTACGTATGTCGGCGGGTGTCGAATTTATCATACCTCATTCGAGCCGTCTGAGGCACGTGCTAGGTTTCCATAGCAACACGGTCATGAGTTCGTCCGCGTACGGTCCCGCGCCGGCGACGAGGCCCGTCATCAGCACGTCGCCCGCCGCGTACACGTTCGAGTAAGAAGGTCGCAATACGGTGAATATGTCGGCGGGCATCGAGAGTCTGTACGTGTACACGGATCTCGTGGAACCGCGCGTCTTCGGTGACGTGTTCGCGCCGCTCCTTCGAAACATCGCCGTCCGCGGTGAGAACGGTGACGTCGTTTCGGAATCGTTCGTTCGCGTGCAATACGTTAAGCTGATGCGGAATCAATTCGACGAGGTCGAAGTCGATATAAGAGACGATCACGGCCAACCGATACCATTCGAGCAGGGGATGGTGGTGACGACGCTTCACTTCAGACGTTGTAAATCGAAATTGTTTTAACATGTCGTCGAAGAACCCGTACGTGGACTACTACGTTCGTCAGGTCGGCGGACAGCTGCCGGTCTTCGTCGGCGCTCCGGGTCAACGAGGTCACGGTCTGGGTAATCTCTTCGGGAGTCTGTTTCGAAGCGCTATGCCGCTTATCAAGAGGTGCGCGATGGCGTTGGGAAAACGGGCGCTCAACACCGGCATGCACGTGGCGCGCGACGTCGTCGCCGGCGGCAATCTGAAACAGTCGCTAAAAAGGCGCGCGAAGAAGGCCGGCGCCAATCTTCTCGACGGCCTGTTGAATCCGCAGGCGGCGGCGGCGCCAAAGAAGAAGAAGAAAAAGAAACAAACGCAGCAGCGCCGTCCCCGCGGCGTAAAGAGAGCGCGCTTAGCGGCGACGACCGTCAGTAGGCGGAAAATAGCGCGTCGAACGGACATATTCGACGAGTAACGACGACGACGATGGAGCGCGCACTCGAGAACGGTCAGTTCTACCAGCCGCCGTACCTACGAGTGCGCTTCATAGTGGTGATGATGCCGCGCGGAGGAGATCCGACGGTCATCCTGCATACGATATTCAGTCAACTCGACGGAAGAAAAACCGCCGCGGCGGCGGCATAAAGAGAGCGCGGCTAGCGGCGACGGTCGTCAGTAGACGGAAGACGTCGAACGGACGACAACGATGGCGTTCGTGAACGGCTCGACGTGCGAGGGCGTGAAGGCCGAACTGGAGCTGTTCAGCGGACCGGTGACGCAGACGAGCATCGAGAGTAGTCATTGGACCGTCTACCAGCCGCTGACGACTCTCGAAGCCGGCGGCCCTATCGAGTTCCTCGTGCCGGGTTCGGGCGAAGACTATACGGACCTGGCGAGCATTCAACTGTACGTGCGCTTCAAAATGACACGGGGGGACGGTACCGATCTGGCGGCCGCGGCCGCGGTGGCGCCGGTCAACAATTTCCTGCATTCGATGATCAGTCAAATCGACGTGTCGCTGAACAACACCCTCGTGACGCCGTCGACCAATACGTACGCGTACCGGGCCTACCTCGAGACGTTGCTAAGTTACGGTAGCGACGCGAAACGTTCGCATCTCACGGCGTCGTTATGGTACAAAGACAACGCCGGACGGATGGACACGCTCGGCAACGCCAACCTCGGCTTCGAGTCGCGACGCGTCGCGACGGCCGATAGCCACGAGGTGGAGATGATGGGACGCCTGCACGTCGACGCGTTTATGCTAAACAAACACCTACCGAACGGCGTCGACACGAAAGTGCGCATAGTGCGTTCGAAGGACGCCTTCTCGCTGAAGGGCGCGCAAGCCGTACCGGGGTGGCGCGTCGTGCTGCAGGCGATTCGACTACACGTGCGAAAAGTGAAGTTGAACCCGGCCGTCCAGATGGGACATATCAAAGCGTGGGCGTTGGGAACGGCTAAGTTTCCGATGCGTCGCGTCGACTGCAAATCGTTCTCGATAACGGCGGGCGCGCTATCGCACACGCACGAGAACCTGTACATGGGCGCGATTCCGAAACGCCTCTTCCTGATGATGATCGACAACGTCGCCTACAACGGCGACTACACTAGAAATCCGTTCGACGCGCGTCACAACGACATAAACTTCCTGTCGCTCGTCGTCGACGGACGTCAGGTGCCGAGCAAGCCGCTGCAGCCGGACTTCCCGCACAACCGGTACGTGCGCAGCTACATGAATCTCTTCGAGGCGACCGGAAAGGCGTTCGAGGACGAGGGGAACGACGTATCGCGCACGGACTTCGGCGCCGGCTACAGCATCTTCGGTTTCGACCTGACCCCCGACTGTTGCGACGGCGATCATTTCAACGTCGTGCGTCAGGGGTGCGTGGGCGTCGATATGCATTTCGAGACGCCGCTAGCGCGTCCGGTGAACGTCGTCGTGTACGCGGAATTCGAGACGGTGATGGAAATCGACCGGAACTGGAACGTCATTTACGACTGGTAACTATGGATACGTTTCAACTGACGTATCGTCATCGGCGTCGTGCCTAAAGACGCGCTACTTACCGCCGCCGCCGGCGCCACCACCTACCCGACGGCCTTCGTGTGCAACACCGACGACGGCGGCGAACCGGGACAGCACTGGGTGGCCGTCTACGTCGGCGCCGACCGACGAGGCGAGTACATCGATTCGTACGGTCTGCCGCCGCTGCACGCCGACTTCCGCGCCTTCCTGCGCCGCCACTGCGGCGACGCGTCGACGTACAACGACAAGCGCCTGCAGAGCGTCATCTCTTATGTGTGCGGACAATATTGCGTCGCTTACCTTCTCCTCCGATGTCGCGGGATGCCGTTGACGACGTTCCAGAGCCTATTCGGCACCGATAGGGTGAACAATGACTGTCTCGTACACGATTTATTAAAACCTCATTAACCACCGCTTGTAGTAGAAGAAGAAATAAAAACGAACAAATAATGTATACAATTGTTGGTGTTTATTATTACCCACACATACATACATACATACAGAAACTACCCCTAGGGGGGTGGTGGGGGTTAGGTTAGTAGTAGACGAGTTAGACGAGTGTTTACGAGTTAGACGAGTTTACGAGTTAGACGAGTTTACGAGTTAGACGAGTATCGGCGCCGTAGTGACGCCGTCGTCGAGCACGCGGCGTTTAGCGTAGAAGTAGCTCAACGCCGCGCGCTCTTGAACGTACGTCAACACGGACGAGTCTTTCACTTGGAAACCGCGGTTCCAGCCGACGCCGTTGCGACGGTCGCGCAGTACGGCGAGGAAGGTGTGCTCGTCGATGTCGGCGTTCTGTCGCTTGCTCAGTCCCTTCGTGCTGTACTTCGGACCGGCGACGCCGCCGAAGCAGTAGTAGGTTTTGCTGCACAGCGCCACGATTCCGTCGCCGCGCCACTCTTCTTTGAAGAGACCCGGCGTTCGACGATCGAACAGGCGTCGGCGCGCGCAGCAGGCCGCCGCGCCGCCGTCCCACGCTAGTCCGGCGACGCGCCGTCGTACGTAGGCGTCCACGTGCGCGTCGCAGCATTCGGCCGGAAACCAGAGCGAACGATTCCGGAAGTAGTGTTCGCGACGTTCTTCCGGTACGAGCGCGTCGACGTCACGTCCGGCTAGGGCTATGTACGCCGAGTCGGTGTCCATAGCGCAGTACTGGAAGAGCGGACGGGGAATGTAGGCGTCGACGAAATCGTAATAAAATTCCAGCATTCTCAATTTTGCGTACTGCAATACGAAATAGCCGATATGTATCGGCAGGCCGTAGACGATTTTACGCTTATTCAGCGCCACCTCGTACAGCGCGTCGTCGACGACGACGTCCAGTTGCCGGAAGCGCCGATTGTTGACGAGCATCGACGCGCCGACCGGCGTCGCGTACTTGATTTCCCGGTGCCGATCGACGCGCGTAATAGTTTTCCCGTAGGAACTGTTCCCGAGAAGTTTAAATGTATCGGCGATGATCGATTTGTCGGGATCGATATCGCCCTCGCGGCGCGCCGTCGAAACCGCATCGCCGAAGCGGCGAAAGCACGCTATCGGCGCGTACTCGACGATCTGGTAGACGCGCTCGACGACGAGCCCGTGCGCCAGATACCAGCGTAGGAGCGGCGTCGCGAGCAAAATCGCCGCGCCGAAATAGCTACCGACGAGCGTGCGTTGAGGTCGCGTGAGGAGATCGTGCGATTCGGCGTAGTCGCGCATGAACGGGCTGAGATCGTCGCGCACGATATCGACGTTCTTGAATACCGGCTGCATCTCGGCGAACTTGTCGCGCAGCGCATCCGGTGCGGCGATATCGCACTGCACGAGGCCGAACAGAGAGCCGTCGCGCACCGCCTCCAGTATCGTCGAGAGCGTAATGGTGGTCGGCGACGGTTGCCATCGTGACGCGTCGGGCGGCGTCGGCACCGCCGGCGGTTACACGGCGTGCCACTGGCACTCCCACATTTCGACGACTTCGTCGACGAAACGGCGCAGGTAGGCGGTCACGGCGATCGTCGCGGCGTACAGCGTCGTCATCGGTTGACCGTTGACGGCGTTCGTCGTCACGTGCGCCTGACACGTCGGGCAGCCGTGAAAATAGCAGCCGTGAAATTGATACGCCGTTCGCGTGGCGGCGCACCAGCCGTCGACTCGGTGCTTTCCGATGCGCTTCTCGCGTCCGTTCAACTGGTGACGTATACGCGCGCCGGTTTCCGCCTCCACGCGCGTCAACCACTCCACGGCCATACGACCGTAGCGGTGCACGCGTTCCGCTCGAAAGGCGTTCTCAGCGCGTCGGCGCGTGTACCAGCCCGTCGGCATCTCCTGCATTATCGCCCATAGATAGAGGCCGTTTGCGTCGAAGCCTACTATCGATCGGCACGGCGCGCCGCCGTCGCCACGAATCGACGTCACGTCGGCCTCGTGGTGGCGCGCGAAGATGATCGACGGGCCGCCGACGATCTGCGCCTGCAGTAGACGGTGCAGATCTTTGTTCGGCTCGTTGAAGAGCGAGAAATGGATCGACTTCGGCAGGTCGTTGAACAGGTACAACAACGTCAACTCCGGTACGCTGATGGCGTCCTTGAACATGTCGATACGTCGGCGCCGATAGAAGGCGAACTGGCGATCGACGTCCTCGAGAAACGTCGCCACGTCACGATTGTTATACCACACAAGAAAATCGCGCATCGACGTCATGCCCTCGTCGCGCCACGCCGCCGCGCAAATTTCGTACGCCTCCGCGGAGATTCCCTCGCGTTTCAGCTGGCTGTAGAAAGCTTCGCGCGACGGCAGGGCGGTTTCGTCCAGACGCGACAACGCGTCGATGTGCTCGTACGGGAAGTAGCCCTTCGTTGCCGAGCAACCGTACGCTTTCAGAAAGCGATCGTAGCTAACGCCGGGCGCGACGTAATTCGTTATGTCCAGGAAATTCAACGTCGTTGTCGACAGGCACATGTAATTGTTCTGACGTTTAATGGTAAACGCCGACGACGTGTGCTGCGCGTCGTCGGTTATGAGCAGGGGGGTCAAGTATTTTTTGACGACGGTCAAGTCGTACTTACCCGAATTGAATCCCAATACGGGCATTTGTCGAAGGTACGTCCACAGCCGGTCGGCGAGATTGGCGTACGGCGACGCGTCGGCGTCGTCGGCGTCGTTGCATCGTCGCCGCCAGTCGGCGTCGAGCGCATCGAGCGCCTCGAAGGTCGCGTCGTAGCGGGGACGTAGAATCGCGCACGCCGCCGCACTCACCGCATCCAGGTCGTCGATGAGGCGACGCGCGAGTTCCGACGAATCGCCGGTCGTGACGTAACAGCGCGCCGCTTCGTGACCGGGCACGTTCGACGCGACGCTCACGCTGAGCAGTTCGTTTCGCGCTATCCAGCGGCATTTGTCGCTATTCGTCGGCAGGTCGTTATCGGCGAAATAGCACTCGAAATCGAACGTCGCGCGGTACGGGTAGTAGCGCAGGTCGTCGTCGCCGACGTCGATGTCTTCGTCGTCGAGCCGCTCGAATACGGACGCCATCGATCGGTAGACGCCGCCGGGGAACACGTGACGAACGCCGCCTTCGCACGTCGCTTCGTGACCTCGTAAATCGTGCGCGCTCCGCCAGAGGACGCTGCCGCATTTCCCGCACTTGTACGTTTTCGTGTACGCGTGCCGATCGCTTATGTACGAGAAGTGCGACTCGTACAGGTTGACGTTCAGCGTCGTGGGGTGCGCTTCGAGCGATCGACGGACTAGTTCGGCGACGTCGTTCGTCAGTCGACGATAGACGACGACGTTGATGCCGAAAACCGTCTCCACGCGATCCAGTTCGTTCAGGCGCACGCCGCCGCCGTTCGAGGACGTCGCCGTGTCGCGACGATACCGCGCGTGCAGACGTTTAGCGTCTTTCGTTAAACGGTTCGTATGACGGATACTTTGGCCTCGTCGGTGACCTTGCAGGTGAAGGGCGATGCATCGGAAGAGACACAGATGGTCGTCGTAGGGCGCGCCTCGAACATCGTTCGTCAACGACACGATGGACCTGTTGAGGCGCACGTAGGCGGGAAGCGTCGTCACGCCAACGCAGCCGATAGGATGATTGATGATGACGTTCACGAAGTAGGTGGCGTTAGTTACGAGCTCGACGATCCATCCCGAGTCGGGACGCTGCGCGATGGCGTACTGCAGTACGTCGGTAGTGCGCACGGCGTCGAGGAATCGTTCGAATGAACGGCTATCGGTAACTAGGGCGGGTGTTTCGAGGAGGCGTCCGCAACAGTTACACGAAGAATGAAAATATCGGTACCGACCCGACACCTTGTGGCGTAATACAAAACCATAGCTAACGTTAATTTTAAACGCGTTCTTTTGCGCGCGAAACATTTCCCTCAGACGCGGTTCGAGTACGCGCGTACTCGTACAGGCGGTCATACGATAGTTGTAACGCGACTGTATGACGCCGCGCGCCACCGACGTCTCTATGCTACGCCGGTGCTCGTCTACGACACGCTGTAGATCGTCGGGCGACGGCGGCGCCCTAGCGGCGGCCTCTTCCTCCTCCACTGATTCACTACTAGGTGGCGACGAACGGCCACACTGCAGTCTCAGATGTCGTAGCATAACGTAACGCGTGGTGTATAGCTTGCCACATTTTGGACACTCTCGACCTTTTACGCATAGCGCTTCGTCGCCGCATTTTTTCGAACTCTTTACGTGTCGTTCGAACGTCGACTGCGTCGCGAAATAGCGCCCACATTTCGGACATTGCCATCTAGTAGGTGGTGTTAGGTGATATTTTTCGAGCGTCGCTATTTATAACGGCGAAGGTGACGGTGGTGGTGGTGGTGGTGGTAAGTACACCCTAGCGGGAAGAACCCTAGCGGTGGAATGTTCTAACTGTGTGATGGTTTTTCTAACTAGTGTTTCTAACCCTAGCGGTGGAATGTTCTAACTGATCCTAGCGGTGGTGGTGGTGTGTACACCCTAGCGGTGGAATGTTCTAACTGTGTGGTGGTGGTGGTGGTTTTTCTAATCTAACCCTAGCGGTGGAATGTTCTAACTGATCCTAGCGGTGGTGGTTTTTCTAACTAGTGTTTCTAACCCTAGCGGTAGAATGTTCTAACTGTGTGGTGGTCCTAGCGGTGGTGGTTTTTTCTAACTAGCGGTAATTTTCTAACTAGGTAACTCGGAAACGGAAAGAACATTTTCAACGTTTTATTCGGTACTCTTACAACATTCAAACAGTGTGAAGCCTTCGTTTCGATAGCAAGCAAATGTTCTCTATTCTACTAGTGTTCGTTCATTCCAGTCCGCTCCGACGTTGCACGTACGTGTGCACGGCCGACTCGAGTTGCACGCGATTCATGTAATCTCGCCAATTCGTCCCCAACAACCAGTTGGACACAAACTGGACCAAATACAATTCTCCTGCACGGCCCGTTTGCGGCTGCTGATCACCGGAAGAAATCGACACCGTAGTCTCGCTTAGTATATGCACTAGTCTCGTAAAACACGGAATGAGCGATCAACGTAGGAACGTTTCCATGACCTCGTTGAAATACCGCGTCACAATACAGCCCGGCTTAACGAAACGTTGCATGTAGACGCGATTCGGCCGTCCCGCGCGATAGCCGGCCATGTGAACGTAGGGGCAGCCTTCATTTGGTTCGCATAGCCCGCAATGATCCCGCGCCTTCTCCAGAACCATTTCGCCGATAGTCTCGGCGATGAGATCCATAGCCAGTCGTTCGTAACGTACGATCAACTGACTCCGGCTCGGCACGACGAGTTGCCGACACGTCCCCAGCTCCTCCGATACGCTCCAGTACGGTCCCATCGTCGCCAGGCTGTCGTTATACGTCGGTGGAGGGGGGCGCGTTCGGGGCGATCCCAGCGCCTCCTCGATTATCGCCTCCAATACGTGAACGTCACGTACTCCTCCGCCACTACCCTACAGCACAAAGCAGTTCTACTCTTTACGTGATATCACCGTCAGCAACGCGTGTAGGAAGTCGCTCATACACTCACGTCTGGTGTGTTGCATCAGAGCGTCCTACAAACACATTATTATGATTAGTCCTCATCCTCCTTCTTCTCCTCCTCCTCCATCTTTACTGACCCCGCCGGCACACCCCGTTCCAACAACGTTCTTACGAACGTTGCAACCTCGTCGTACTGAGCGCGAATCCTTTCGTTGTTTGCAAGCATTTTTTGGAGTACGCAGCGCACTTCCTAAAGCATATAAAGCACAACTGTTAGTACATCAAACTACTACGAAATAGGCTTGCTTCATAGGCCAACCAAAACGCTCTTATATATTGTTCGGCCGACTCGGCTAATAGTTCAAAGCTCTGCTTGCTTAGTTCCAGCCCCTGACGATCTCTCATTCGTTGTCGTTCGTTGGCGTGCTTCAATAAATCTACCAGTAGCGGCCAATTTTCCTCCTCTTCCTACAAACAACACAACAACAACAACATTAGTCATCGTCGTCGTATCTTTTTAGTGTGCGGACTGTATACGAGGGGTCCCCGTTCCAACTCGTCTTCCGCACACTAATCTCCACTTTAGTACCGGTTAACTCGAGCACAGTATCGCGGAGATCCTCCTCGTTCAATTCCGTCAGGTACTCGGCCGTGAACTCGACGAGATTAGACATTTGGCTATCGAACAACGTAAGCCAAAGCTCATCTTCATCCTCCTCGCCGTCCTTCACCATCACACGCAACGCGAAGAAATATTTCGGTACAAACACTTCACCGTGCGTTCGACATATCAGGGCCCCGTCTTTGTTTGTCTGTAATTTCCGGCGACAACGGGAACATCCCAAATAGGTGGTGCCGGGTTCGCCTTTGTACGAGACGGCCTCGATCGTAACGGGTGACAGGATTATATATACGCCGTTGACGGCGCACTTCAGATGTCTCAGACTCACCGCTGTGGCGCGTGTCGACGCCGCCGATTCACGCTCCATAGAACCGCTCCGCGACAGGACCGGGGGCTGCGCGGCCGTCTCGTCGGGCTGTTCCAAGTGCGCCTGTTCGGCGCTCCGTTTTCGGCCGACCGTCAACGGGGCCGCGATCAGCGTAACGGGGCGCTTAACGGGTGGTGACACCCCCGTTGACAAGGCTGCAATCAGTGCCGAAGGTTGACTGCTGCTGGCCGCCGCCTTCATCGACTGCTTACGCGGCGCCTTCGACTTTTTTGTTTGTTGACTTTCATCCGCCATGTTGCGGAAGAACGTCTGCTGCTTGCTGCTCTGTAGAAAGAATACAGGGTTAGAAGTTCGGCGTCATACAATATAACATTTTCTCACCCGTTTTATACCTTTTCCAAATAACACGCATGCGCACTTCACCCTAATACGTCATCTTACTCAATTATCAGTGTGCGTGCCTCGTACATTTCAGACATTTTGTTTTCGAAAAAAAGTATCCGGTCACGTCGGTACATTCGCCGTTAAATCTCTCCTTACATCGATTTTCTCTAATATCGATGCACCTCGCGTGTCCTGACTCCACAGAGAATCTATACAACGTTTAGTTTCGTGCTTTTAACGTTT
>CM034536.1:16840679-16853179 GCA_020002185.1 Paraescarpia echinospica | reverse complement strand
CACGATTATATTGCAACATACTATGTTGACAGTAAGTATTTAACTTTACCATGTATTCATCTATTATATACGAGACATTATATATGCGCGGAAACATGGACACTCACCATCCAGGCAAAGAACAAGCTAGCAGCCGCATACACAAAGAAGGAAAGAAGTACGTTAAACATCACATATCAGGAGAGAAAAACAAACATCTGGGTAAGACAGAAGACAAAGGTCACAGACGTGATAGAACAAATCAGAAGACAGAAGTGGACCTGGGTAGGGCACATCAGCAGACTACGAGATAACCGGTGGACATCGCGTATCACAACCAGGAGACCTTACGAAGGGAAACGATCTAGAGGAAGACCGGCGAGACGGTGGAGAGACGAACTAGACGAGTACTGGAAGGGCACCATCTGGCAGAGGATAGCGCAAGACAGGCAGATTTGGAAGGACACTACGGCTGCACAATGATGATGATGATGATTATTATTATATATATATATATATAATAATAATCATTATCATCATTGTGCATATTATATATATATATATATATATATAATATATATATATAAGAGAGAGAGAGAGAGGAAGGGAGAGGGAGAGGGAGAGGAGAGAGAGAGGAGAGGGAGAGGGAGAGAGGGAATGGAAGGAGGGAAGGAGTGAAGGAGGGAGGGAGGGAGGGAGGGAGGGAGGAAGGGAGGGAGGGAGGGAGGGAGGGAGGGGGTGAGGAAGGGAGGGGGGGATATATTTACGTCACTCAGTGTAATCGTAGAAGGTAGCAAAACTGGCTGGAATTGGGCCAACGTAAGGTAAGTTAAAATATATCGGTTCCACTGATCCGTAAAGAAAAACGGATGATTATACCTACCTGCAGGTACAGCTGGCGGGACACCGGCTCGCTTGGCTGCGCTCACGACAAACGAAGGCTTTAGAGCAGACGAGCACCGTCTGAAGTCGGACGACCTCACACGACGCCTACGGATCGTGTCCTTATGCAACAATCCTCTCCGCGCGCATATTGGTCCCTCATTGTCGAAATACTGTACGACAACAGTTGGTTGGAACAGCACTCTCTTCCGTCCGTCATCCACAGCTACGACTTCGCAAGGTGGACATTTGAGAATCGAAGTCAACTGTTGTTCAACTGAGGGGATATTATTGTGAATGACGTCCAGCGGGATTCGACTAACCATCGGGGACTCGATAGCGTAGCTTGATGAATATGAGGGAACAAATCGCGAAGGAATTTTGTGGAGAATTGACATATCAGAACATTCGTTCCTTGTATTTTTACCGACTTCCGGTAGTTTGAGAGTCGGGCAGCCATACGTTGTATTTACGCTGCTATCACCTTCACGGCCTTTGACGAGAACGCGTCGCTTGCGGGACACAATCATTAACTTCGATCTATCTTCCGCCACGAAACAGCGCATGGTGGCCACTGGTAGATATTACGTTCCTCCTGTTCTGTTCTCCAGTGTCTACGGTCGATCTGCAATGTGAAACACACCATAATAGACATATTATTTATTACTAATAAATCTGGTGTACCGCATAAATGTGCACTAGTTTATATTTGGTCAGTTCCATAAATATCTGGAATTATCTGATAAGTTTTATTACACATTTTGAAGCTTTTCGCTGGATGCCATTTCAGAGTAGTTTACCTGAGTTAATGAGAAACGATTACGACCTATTGATAACATACACAATCTTACGCAGAGACTGTAAGAACACTATTGCATTGCATACCTTCTTCCGGCACTATCAGGAATCAGAACATGGTAAATATGCTTCTGAGTGGAACTTTGTCGAAGTTGTCGACGACGCTGACTGGAGAATAACCAAAATAAGACGCGATTCTAAATGTAAATCGCTTCTGCCAGTTCGGCATAGCGGGGTGCATAGGTATTCAATGGCAGCTCCGCAAAGCACTGCGATCGTCTAGAAACTAGGATTATTATGGATAATCAAATGTATTACTAAACCTGTACGTAAGCATATACTAACGCACGTACCCGCACACACGCACACATATAATACACGCGCACACTTATGTATCCATACACGCGTGCTGTTATGTGAGTATTAAAGATTGAATTTAAGTATGTATGTATGTATGTACGTACGTTTGACGTAAATGTTTGCATGTGTAAATGTTTGCATGTGTACATGTCTGTATGTACGTATGTACTTACGTACGTATGTATATGTGTTCGTGTATATGTACGTATACACGTATGTAAACAAATGCGCGCGCGCTCACACACATATATATTATATATATATATATATATTATATATATATATATTATATATATATATATAATTATATATAATATATATATATATATTATAATATATGTGTGTGTGAGCGCGCGCGCATTTGTTTACATACGTGTATACGTACATATACACGAACACATATACATACGTACGTAAGTACATACGTACATACAGACATGTACACATGCAAACACACACACACACACACACACACACACACACACACACACACACACACACACACACACACACACACACACACACACACACATATATATATATATACATTATACACTATACACGCACGTGTATATATGTATATAAGTGTGTGTGTGCAGGCGTGTGTGCGTGTGTGTTATGTCATGGCATATATAATATTGCCCTGTGCTGATGCAATATAAACGTCTACGTGTAGGATACGTTGAATACGATGGGTCTTGATTAATCACTGTGTGTGAAGACTCGATGTGTGTTTCTTCTTACTGTTAATTACAGGCCGTGACTGGAATTGTGACGTGTATACATACGTACTACTGAATAGGGCGGATTTAATTTGAGAGCACCTAATCACACACCGCATAATTACTATCTTGTGAACGGCTACTTAAACAAGCCTAGCTGGCGTCACTGATTACCACCTATTGAAATACCCGACCGACGTATACGGATAAACATGGACGGCTTTACCAATACACCTGCGATGTTGCCGTTCGACGAACAATTCTTGCCATGATCCGTAGCAGTAGCAAGAAATTAATAAAATCGAAGATTCATATTAACTGTCAGATAAAACTGCGTTGCCTGAACACATAAATGCTGTATGCAATTAGTTACCGTGGATGAGCTGTTCGTGTATATATATTTAATGATTGCTGGGTGAATTAAATACACTATTTTAGCAGGTAATATTTAGCTAACATTAACAGAGTGAGGCTCTTAACAAACAACATAATAGTATTAGTATTGCAAGACTGTTTCAAACCTCCGATGTTCTTTAGTTCAATCAGCGCAGGATTTAATACTATTTAATATTGTAGGGACCCTGGGCTGTGATTGACCGGGTACAATATGATAGGAATTATCAGTCCTCCATACACTCTGCAATAGACCACTCACCACATTTTATATTGAGTTTGGGTAATCTCTTTCTTTCTCTCTCACTATCTCTCTTCCTCTCTCTCTCTCTCTCTCTCCCTCTCTCCTTTTCTCTCTCTTTCTCTCTCTTTCTCTCTCTCTTTCGCTCTCTCTCTATCACCCTCTGTCTCTCTGTCTCTGTTTGTCTCTCTGTCTCTGTGTGTCTGTCTGTCTGTCTGTCTCTCACTCACTTTCTGTCTCCCTCTATGTCTCTCTCTCTCTCTTTTTGTCTATGTCGTCTGTATCTATCTATCTCTGTCTGTCTCTGTCTGTCTCTGTCTGTCTCTGTCTGTCTCTGTCTGTCTCTGTCTGTCTCTGTCTGTCTCTGTCTGTCTCTGTCTGTCTCTGTCTGTCTGTATGTCCGTCCGTCTGTCTGTCTGTCTGTCTGTCTGTCTGTCTCTCTCTCTCTCTCTCTCTCTCTCTCTCTCTCTCTCTCTCTCTCTCTCTCTCTCTCTCTCTCTCTCTCTCTCTCTCTCTCTGTATCTGTCTCTCTGTCTGTCTCTCTATCTATGTCCCTCTGACTCTCTTTGGCTCTGTCTGCCTCTGGCTGTCTGTCTGTGTGTTTGTCTGTCTTTTTTTCTGTCTCTCTTTCTCTCTCTGTCTCTCTGTTTGTCTCTCTATCTCTCTCCCTATGTCTCTCTCTGTCTCTCTCTCTGTCTCTCTCTGTCTCTCTGTCTCTCTCTCTGTTTCTCTCTGTCTGCCTATGTATGTATGTCTGTCTGTCTGTCTGTGTGTTTGTCTGTCTTTCTCTCTGTCTCTCTGTCTCTCTGTCTCTCTGTCTCTCTGTCTCTCTGTCTCTCTGTCTCTGTATCTTTCTATCTCCCTCTCCCCCCTCTCTCTCTCCGTCCCTCCCTCTAAACCTTCTTTTCTTCCTCTCTCCATCTCTCCTTCCCTCCCCACTCTGTCCCTCTCACCCTCCCCCCTCTCTCTCTGTCGGTGCACCTCTTTCTACACAAGTCGATTCCGCCTCCGCGTCCGCCTAACTTTTCGATTAGCTGTTTCTGCAACTTTCCTTCCCACATAATGATTTCCACCTTCCTCCATGGTGCTAGCACCCTACTGCACTACTCCAACTGGTTGTACGTTTATCCGCCGCCCCGCCAAAATGAAAGTTCTTTATCCTCTGGCTTAGTGTATTCCATCGATGAGTATAGTATTCCCTATCCAAATGAGCTGGGTCTTCAACATGTTCATTCCACAATCGATTACGCCCCTTAAATATAATATGTATAAGTCCTCAATACATCCTTTCAGAGAAATATGTATTGTTATAGAGTCCACGAAGATAAATAACAAAATAAACCGTGAAATATAAACTTGAGTGCATTATGAGTTAGTAGTTATTTCTTTCTTTTAGAAATTCATTACACACTGCGGAAAACCCGATTTAGGGGTAATATCTCCAGATATAGCTCCGTACGCGATGAGAGCATTCCAGAAGTCGAGTGTGAATATTATGCGCTTTGCATATAAGTGTTCTCGTCCTCATTTGCATTAGCGTTATTCATAGTTGGTTATTTTTGTGTGTATACAAAGTATATTATACGGTAACTTTGGGGAAGTGTGATTGTATCTTCTCCCTTGTTTTGAGGCCCAATAATAACGATGTAGTAAAAGGAAAATATTTGTAGTTATTTACTTACATGTATCTGCTTATTACATGTCGAATAAAAATGGCAAACAATAACGAATTGAGTGATGAGTATCTGTCTAGCTAGAGGGCGCCACTGTGAACGCATCAGTTATCACCATTAGGTGATAACTGACGGCCTCTGTGTGTTGCTCCACAAGCTAGTATAGATGAAGAAGGATCCATAAAAAACTGCGCTATCACCAAATTAGCATATCTTGTATATAGGTCAAATGATTCCAAAGAAAATCGCTTAAGGTAAGTTGTATATCGTATTACCCGCAGACGACGACCGTTTCTCCGACAAGGACAGGGAAATGGGAACCTGTTAAGAAAATCGAGACACAGGCATATTTGTATATTTAATTATCAATTCAATTTCTATTTTTAAAGCATACTATCCAAAATAATGTCCCGAGAGATAGTTAATGAATATAATAAACATTGTTTAATAGCACGATATTTGTGTAAGTATTTGGAAGCAAAATATCATTATGTGCTCTATTTTACCCGTCTTTCCTTTAATCACACCCATCAATATAAATATAGGTATACCGGACATTACTAGAGTAATTTAGCTTTTCTGTGTATGCCGGAAATCGCCGTGAACGGTTGCAACTAAACTGCGTGGACATGGTGTTATCTGGTCTCATTACGTAAGTGGTTACCAAGACGGCATTGACCAGTGTGACGTCAACAGCGATCACTATCAATGGTCAGCCGAAGCAGTCATCTCTGCCACTAGCAATGGAAGCAACTACGCATCTCCCAAACACAGTAGAACGCCTACGTAGAAACCGTGAGTAAACGTTCTTTTACCAAAAAATTCATACTAAACATACCGAGCAGAGTGTAATTTCATTAACTCTTTATTTGCCACTAAGTTCGGTCTTTTCGAGGTTGTACCCTTTGTTCAATATTTAGTATACTCTTGTATTGCTTTCAGTGGATATGTTGCTAAAGAACGACGAGCAAATCGTTACTTCGCTTCGAATTGTGGGTTATGGGCTGGGAAGCAGAAGTGTTTTATTATTATTTCTAGAGGTGTACACCGACGATTGGCCTGACGTATTATAAAAATAGGGAACAAAGCGGTTCCTTGTATTTCCATTATCCTTGATGTTATAACTGAAGATGTTGAAGTATCGACGCGCTGCTGATATTTCCTAACGCTTATACGTTATATTACTAGCAAACCAAATTGTGTTATTAATTTAAATACATTTTGAATGTGGCTCAATGGCCAATTTTATTGAGACAACACTTTTTCACGCGATGATCGCGTCACAGTTCCGTCATTGCGTGTGCTGACCAATTATGGCAGTGCGTGTGTGCGCGACATTTTGAAATCGTACATAATTTTGGTAAATTAGGTCTATTATATAATCACAGCGGCTCCATATCCGACCACACCCCATATCCGTCGACCTCCATCCCAGGAACGGGGCAGAGAAACATACCCAGGGTCTATATGGTTTCACAACATATGACAACTCACATTGACATTGTTTCATTTGACCCCTTTCGGAGTATAAGAAACATTCGTGTCAATAAAAAAAAAAATGTAACAAAATATATAACAACAACGTAACCATTATTGTGTTAATTATTCAATACATAACACATTATTTTAGCATAACATAATTACATCAATTAAATTCACGAAAAAGGAAACAACGACATTTCGCATTTAACACATTTAACTAATTTAGACAATTGTTTAACATGTTTAACATTAAATAATTGGCTCAATTTACGCCCTTTCGGTCTTACTCGGAAATGTCGAAGTAAATGTTGTCGAATAGTTGGCAACGCAGGACATAACGGAATATAATGGAATTCGTCTCCTGGTTCCTGACTATTACGAGTATAGGATTTTGGAGAATTCGTAACGGATGTTTGATGTAACGCTACGTGTGGTGCCTGTGATAGTTCCGAATGACGTTAGTACTCGCTCGGCGTGGCTATCATATGTGATGGGTAATTATACGAAGGGTGATATAGTGACTCAACATCTAACCAGCCCGTTGCTCCCCCGTGTAATTGGTAAAAATTTCGTTCGGATTGGCCCACCGATGCAACTATGAAGCGACAACAAAAGACAGAAAGAAAAAATACATAAAGGTAGACAAACTCACTCTGAGATTAGTTGTATATAACATAATGTATAATACTACATTATTATTATTATATTACATTTATTATTATTATTTTAAACATTTGTAACGTGCCTTGTTTCCGGGTGAGACACCGGTTCAAAGGTGCTACATTTATAATACATTATGCAATAATTATATAATACTCCAAAATTTATTCACTGGAGTGGTAAGCAAAATTAAATAGTTTATGAGTAGCAGAAACGCTAAACATGAAACATTAAAATATAAGTTTGGGAAACTCGAGGAAATTAATTACAAGTTAAATATACAAAAAACAACAACAGTACAAAACACAAGGCTCAATTAAATGGCTTATTATGTTATATAACTAAACACATCAGGTGCTAACATTAATTAAATAAGTTATCTTAAAAATGATATCATAAATGCATAAATCAAATGTCCTCATCAATAAACTGTTGCTATATAATTATTGTGGATATAGAGTCTAAATCGTTTGAAGAATTATGTTATCAATATAACTGTTGATCAATGACATCGTTTAAAAATATACGAGCGCCGTAATTCGGAGTATCTGTTAAAATAATACATTTTAGATAACAATTTCTTCCAAAATAACTGAAGTCCTGAGATTTTAGACAAGCAATCTATTATTACAAAACAAAATCTAAATTAGTTGCCTCCAGCATGCTTAGAGTGACTTCTTTTTTCTTCTTGTCCCTGCTCTGGGCCTATATCTATGATTGTTTATTTCCTTAATGGGAAACAAAAGCAGTGTGTGTGTTATATATCTAAAAGAGTTAACACAAACTCTTTTACGCAAGATTGGGAGTCAGGCGGACGACAGGAATGCAGGTATTTAACATTCCAAAAGTAAACCAAAGATGTGGGTTAGGTTCGAATGTGCCATGATGTCAAATTTTTTTCTTGTAGTAATACCGAATGCTCATAATTTGTGTAGTTACTTTTGAATATCACATGGGCAAACTGCCACTGTGAAATATCGTTATAAAACTCTGCCTTTTCTAATATTTTTGTCTGATTTGTTTGAAAAAAAAATGTGTTGTTCTCCTCGTGTTTCCCTATCTGCCAGGGGTGAGGCTGGCCTAGATTCCGATCCACGATTTCCGTTATCTTTTTTCTTTTCCCTAATTGATCTTGCATTGCTCTCTCCACCAACCGTCTCCATTCCAATCTATCGTTCGCTCTCGTTCTCTTCTCCTCTCCCTCTCTTTTGGTTTATTGATTGAGTTAATCGTTGCAGTGCCGTTGCGGCTACATATCGAGCTGCCCCTCTGTTGCCGAGAAGACATGCTGCTGGCTGTGAAAGACAGCACGGCGTTGTTGTCGTCCTCCCTTCCGTCCTCCCTTCCGTCCTCCCTTCCGTCCTCCCTTCCGTCCTCCCTTCCGTCCTCCCTCCCGTCCTCCCTGGGATATGTCGCAACGTAATCAAAATGTTACTGGTCACCTAGGGTCGTTCACTATTGCTATCAACATGTACCAATTCATTTCACCCGTTACGCCCCCTGGCGTTTAGGGCTGCGACGAAGTTCCTCCAACTCTGTCTGTCTCCGGGCATTCGCTGTATGGTGCCCCAGCTGTGGTTCATTTCCCTCAGCTCAGCCTGCTGCCCTGTTCTCCTCCATGTTGTTTTTGTGAAGGCGTCTGTATCCGTGCGAAGGACATGTTTAATCCACCTCCAGCTTCTTCTTTGAATGATGGTGAGCATGTCCTCTTGCTGGCATTGGGCCAGCAACTCATGGTTGGATATGGATCTTGACCAGAAGATTCTGAGGATTTTTCTGAGGCAGGTCATGTGCAAGGTAGACCGTCTTGGTAGGTCATGCTCCGTTATTCTCCAGCACTCCGCCCCATACAGCAATATTGACAGAATGCAACTCTGGAAAATTCTGAGTTTTGTCCTTTTGCTGTACTGCGCTGATCGCCAAACTGCAAGTAGGCTCATAAAGGCATTCCATGCCTTGTTTAGTCTTTTGCGGATGTAAATGCCAGCTCCTCCATCTTGGCTAATGACATTCCAAGGTAAGTGGATGTTTAGTGCTGGAAAGGTCTGTGTTGTAATCATTGAGGCTGGCCCGTTAACATTCAGCGTCATGACTTTCGTCTTCCTCTGGCTGATTCGCAAAGCAACCTGACGGCCAAATCTGCTAAGGCAGGTTGTCTTCTCCTGGTTGTGTTTGTGAGTGTGGTACAGGAGAGCAAGGTCATCGGCAAAGTCCAGATCCTCTAATGCAGAAAAGGGAGTCCAGCGAAGCACTCCTGGTACATCTTCTGTCACTCATCGCATGACCCAGTCGATGATAACATTGAAAAAGACAGCTGACATAACACTGCCCGAATGAGCCAGACAAGCAAGGGAATCTCCTCACGACAGAATACTGTTTACTAACTTAAGTAAACGTATCCTCCCAATAAAGTACTTAAGTAAAAAATTACAAAAGTAGCTAGCTACCTGATTATGCCAGGACCCCAAATGGACACATACCCCCACCACTCCAAGCATATACCTTTTTAGGAAAATACGCGGAACTTGAGCCGCATCCCCTTGTGTAAGCTGTTTAGGTAAAATTAATGTCGGCAATAGCAAACAGCCCTGTAGCCAAGGAAGTCCATGTTCACATCACCTCAAACTTTCAATTTGTTTATTTGTTGTATTCTACTATTTGCGTGACACTTCAATATTTCTGTTTGGAAGTGAAATGTTTCTTAGGCGTGCGGACCGGGGGGTTTGGAGGGGGCTGATCCCCCAGTAGTTTTTGGTGGGGGAATGGATGATTAGCTCCCGAATATATAGGGGAGGGAGTACATTTTGGAGAGTAATTGGAGGTTTTTGGTGAGCCCCAAAGAGGGTTTTTTGGTTAGCCTCAAGTGGAGTGCAGCAAATGGAGAGCCGCATCCCCCGAATATTCACCACTTTCCGACGCCAATGTATTACGTAATAGTTTGCCTCAAAGTGTATCTATCCAAATATGACCTAAACAGATTGTTAACTGACCACTTATGTAAAGCGAGTTATACTTGTTTTATGTTACGCAGGAGTTTCCCACAGCCCTCTCCCCCGAGGTCTCGCAGGAGATTATTCTTCACGGAGCCGGCAAGGACAA
Source organism: Paraescarpia echinospica (assembly GCA_020002185.1). NCBI lineage: Eukaryota > Metazoa > Annelida > Polychaeta > Sabellida > Siboglinidae > Paraescarpia > Paraescarpia echinospica. Next base: position 16,842,890 of record CM034536.1, on the reverse strand, counting down.
ACCCCCGTCGCGATGATGCCTGCAATCATAACCCACGCCATTGTTTGTCCCTACATCGCAAACCGCTTCCACGCATTGCGTTCTTCGCCTCCATCGTCGACAGGGTACGTATGCAAGCAGTAATTAATTATACACTAATAAACAACCTAATCAACCCAAATATTTCTTCTATGGATTTCAATTCGTAGAAACAGTTGTCGGCAAATATCAACCTATTTGCAAAGCAACAAAATATATAAATCACAATAATAATTTCCAAATCAACTATGTTCTTACTTAGACATAATATATTCACAATTCGTATGATACAACGTCATATTATACACATTAATATATTATTACATTATTGTGTAAAATAGAACACGGTTGTTATCAATGGAGTCCGATATACGCTATCAAAGATAATTTGTGGCGCCTATGATCCAATATATTACGTTAGTGTAAAGTTATGTTTTACAATAGTTGACGGATACACCACACATGCATAATAGTGTAGCATAATTAGAAAGGAAGAACAATAAATATATTCACGACAACGACTAGAATGCAGAAAACAGACAGAACACTATTATGCGTACGCACACGATTTGGTGTCTATTTTGTTATGAACTATATATATCAATCACTCGTGCATATATCTATGCCACGACATGTAAATCTTAAAAACGTACCTTGTTTTCACTTGTCGTAGTTTCAGAAAGTGCAAAGGAAACAGTAACCATGTGGAATATGCTTAATACTGTACAACAGTGCCATCGACATTCAACGTATTCGCATTCTGAAAATTGAAAAGTTCTAATTCGGTTACCGTGTGTTGAATGCTTAGTGTCCATTGTTAACACAAACGTCCTAACAAACGTCCGTACGGGTACAGCGGGAAACAATCTTCTCACGCGTGCGTATGTGTTTGTTTGTGTGTGTGAGAGTGTGTGTGTGTGAGTGTGTGCATGTGCGCGCGCTCGCTCGCTCGCTCGCACGCGTGTATTGTATTGTGCGTGTGTGTGCATGTGTGTATGTGTGTGTGTGTGTGTGTGTGTGTGTGTGCGTGCGTGTGTGTGTGTGCGCGCGCTCGTGTGTGTGTACACCATGCTTCCTACCATAAGCGCCACTCAATTACGTACATTATTATGAATTCAAAAAGGACGGCGTCCGGAATAGCACTGGAATGGTACAATATATGTGCAGGCTTGGCAAAGTAATTGTTTTTTTACACTATTTCAACTGTAAATTTGTGTAACGTCACGTAGTTTAAAAAAACGAGCGTTGTTGGATTTCTAGTAGCCGTAATACAGCAAACGTGTGTCTATCGAACATAGGAGTTCGCCTTGGCTGTCACCGATGCCGACGCCGTCACCTCGGACTCAACAACAGCAGCAATTCAACTTCAGCCACACAAAGCTCACGGACGGCGTGTTCGCAGCGATGTTTCCGGCGGTTGCCCTGTCTCCTGTCGCGCTAACACGCAGCACCCAATCACTAGCGAACGTGTCTGACGTCAGAGAACAGTTCGACGAGAAACAAAGAAATACGACTAACTGGAAAGCTGCTTCATTTGAACGCTCCACGTCGTTTGCCTCGATACTGAAGCCCCATGGGCATTCGAAATACAATCCTTTGTCTTGTCTAATTCTTCGACGAAGACTGCGAACAAACGTTGTACATTTCCACTCCGTGGTGGCAGTTCATATTTCCTCCGACACGGGCATTGAGTCAACTGTCTTCCTAGAGCCGCTCGCGAACGACACGAGGAATACACGGCAAAGTCGCTCCGGACGATGTGCGTCAATGTCCTGCTTAACACTTTCCCTTATGTAATAACGTATTCGCCATGCATTCAATAGTTTCGAGTGGCACTATTTAAGAAACATTCAATATGTAAATGTGCTAATGTGTATTTTGTGCATGCAAATGGGACTCATTATTTCGCAACGTTCAAAAAACGTTACGTATGTAGAATTGGTTCAATCCACTACCCCCACAGGTATATGGCACGGGAAATGCGATTTGTACGACCCACAATTTTTATTAACGTCAATTTACTTTTATACATTGTTTCTGGGACTTCGCAAACGTATAATAGTAATATATTTATTCGTACTAAAATGTACAATTCGATGAATACAATAAGTGCTACCCGCATTATAATGTATAATACTATATTATATTATTCGATCACCATTTACCTGAATGTGTATTGTCGAAAAATGTATG
>CM034536.1:16650679-16835679 GCA_020002185.1 Paraescarpia echinospica | reverse complement strand
TGATGGCATGCTGCGCTTAAGAAGTTGACGACTGGTGAACATCTTATTACGCAACGATCCAAACTGAAGATACAGAAACTGGATCCAGCTCGCAACAATCTTTGAAACACTACTGGAGGAAATCCCAAAACGGTAGGCCAAGTCAGCATTTAACAGACCAACACGCAGTCTTACCATCGTGAAAAAAAACTCGTCCAATGGGGACAGTTTCCTCCTCACACCTGGTCGTTTAGATGGCGACTTTTCTCCTGTCTTCAGCTGCTGGTTCCAGTAACACACTTTATCTTTTGCTGGACCCAAAAACTCCCACACAAACATAAATTGAATCCATGTCAGCCCTGTATAAAATCTACACTTGGCTTCATCATCTACAACATCACGAACACCAAAATTACAGCTAGCATTTTCTTTCTGGCACTCATCCAACTGCTGCCTGAGATTTGCAATCTCATGCTTTAGTGTGACATTTTCAATTTTTACAGCCAACAGATTGGGGTAAAATTTTTTAGGAGTTTGAGTTTGTTGGTCACATGTTGTGACAGGAACAGGCAAAGGTAATTTTACAGGGCAAGGCATTAGTGCAGAGTCAGGGGCAACACTTGCTGAACAAGCAGAAGATGTGCAGTTATCAGTTGTGTTCTGGCTCAGCTCGACAAGAATGTTGGCTACGTCTGCTGTATCTGTGTCAATGTCAAGTAGCTTCCTCCTCTTCAAAGGCATGCTGCTAGGTGACCGCAGGGTGGGGCGCTTTCGTTTCCTTGCAGATTTGTCTATCTGTTGTAAAAACAATACACACATTAATATATATGCACATATGGCCTATTACACAGTTATTTTACAAAGCAGCTATGTGTAACTATATATATATATAATTCAAATACATAATTCATATTCCAGCTAGCTTATGACTATTCCTATGACTATGTACAGACTATGAATCTGACAACCACTGTTATTGACATAATAATACTATCTATAATATGAAAAGCGTAATAAATTATATTAATAATTATGAATTCCATTATTATCCAGTATGACACACCTGTTGTTGAGTTTATGAAGTGTGGTGATGGGCTGGCTTTGCCTAGCCCTAGGCTAGCGCATTGCCATTGGCCATGACCCATGTCAATAGAATACTGAATAATCAGCCCTGGTCTGGCCTAGCTAGTCTATATAAATAACTCACTTGAGCCGGTGAAGCTGTGGCGTCCACTGGATCTGGGTGCTCGTCAGTTGGGCCATTTCCACCAATAAAGTGTAACGAGCAGATGTAGGTGTGCTTGGTAATGTTATCGATTCCAAACCGGTCCCGTTTGCATGCTCTGACCCACCGCTCTGATTTTGCGCGGTCAATATGTGGTTTCGGAAACGGCATGAAAGTCACTCCTTTCATGTTTTCTCGGTGACCGTAACGGGAATCGCTACGGCATACTCCATAACAACAGTGTTTTGTTGTCACCATCCTTCACGGGTGCTTTTCATACGCACCGCTGACGATATTTATTCAATTTACAACTTGTGGCACTCGCAATTTGCGGCAATGCATCCACTGTCCGACCGGAGGCTTGTCCGACTTCTAAGATGGCCGCTGCGCAAGCGCAGTCGCACAATCTAAATTTAACCCTATGGCTCAATTGCGACAAGCGCTATTAATTCAACTCCCATCGCCATGACGCTACCCACCCTTGCCATCTGTTGCCCTGCCATCGCTGAATTCTCTCCCGGAAACAGAGACTTCAGGGACGAGAACCAAAAGCAAATTACGAGTGACGCTTCCTTGACGCGATCGGTGTCGCTGGCGTCGCGTTGGACTCATTCGCGACTATTTTCGGCGCGAAAAGAGCACGCCGTCGTTCGATTCCACCCGGAGGTTCTGGTCAAGTTACTTACCTTGATTGGCATAGACTCTATGATTTACACGACGCCGATCACCAATGACACAAAGGACACTCGTCGAAGTAATATGCACAGAAACACATCACAACCCTTCATAAAGCTGCCGAGAATCATGTGATTGATGTATGTGACCTTGCATGTGACCTTGTATATGTTTTACCTTTACTACATAAACTAGTGATAGCGTTGCAACTTAAAACGATATTATTTGTTGTGTTTTTACTATTACAACCTTACTGAGTGTACACTATACCCCACATCCGTTGTACGCTACATTGCAGGCTTTCTGTGGACCCCTTATGTGCTTTCACGTCAATAGTACAAGTAGAATCCGACAATCCAGCGCGGCGTAATTAATGTAGAAAAAACAAAATGTTGGGTAGAATATTGACATCAGTGCTGAACTTTAACTAATTACTGTTGTGAACACGAAAGTGATTGTCGCCATTTTTCTGTGAGGTTTTAGCATGTTTTGTTGGCTTATTTATGAGAAAATAGGAAATAATTATTTGAAAATAGCAATTTATTATTACACAATTAAACGATCATGCCAATCTTTATCTAATTATAGTTGCGAACATGAAACAGATCGTTCCAGGTTTTATCTTGAGGTTTTAATATGATTTTGAACAATTTTAAAGAAAAATAAGAAATTAGCCATAACAAATATAAATAAATATAGAACAAATTAAATATTAATATAATAACGATATGTGACCATTGACCATTTTCTCCCAATGCAGTGTGATTGATATGTAACACTGGAAGCATGCATCTGCACCGATCGACGCTGGATTTCGAATCCATTTATATTCACATAACTCATAATTGTGTTCTCCTCTTGGCTCTGTGTAGAGGTTTTTCAACTTGGCAGTTATGCATCACTGATCATAGGCAGTGGTGAGTGTCGTCACAAAGTCATGCGCCAGTCTATCAGGGATGGAGTTGGTCCACTGAAAGCAGCAGCTTTGATCAACTGGCACGCACTTACAGATGCGAAACGACAGGACATATATACAGGGAAAGGGGAAGAATGTTTATCAGCCTTTCTGCTTCTAGCTCTGCAGTAATCAGTGCGATAACTAGCCTTGACGTAGAACATGAACTGTCTACCAAAGTGTATAAAGGGTTTGGACTATTCCTGTGCACACTCTTCTGCCCACGGAAACCCTCAATTGTACATGCAAAGGATCTGAAATGACATACGTTCAAGCCGCTGAAGCTTGTCCAAGGAGTGGATAAACTTCCACCTACCCCGGGTGCTTTGAAGGAACGCGTAAGACATGTTCATGTGCACCCAGAATGTCCCAAACCACTGCAACATGGAAGGCCACTAGTTTTGAATCAATGAACAAATGTACCAGAAGGTGCTATTGCAAGGGAAACAACCTTGCATACACTCAGCTATGTCACTGTGAAGGTGTCGAACACATGTGTTGCAGTACACGAGCGACCTTGCATACACTCAGCTATGCCACTGTGAAGGTGATGAACACATGTGTTGCAATGCACGAGCGACTCTGATAGAAGAAGACATCGAAGATGAAGCTTGAAGGGAAATTGCAGTAAAAACAACTTTGTTCCATAGGCTATTATTTAAAGCATTGTGTTATTATCGTGGCTGAACCAACTTACTAATACTAATATAGGACTTGTCCAACAACACATTAGCAGTGCCATTATGTAATTTCGTAAATGATACAGATCCACAATTCACACTGGCTCCATTTTGGAGCAATATGTAGCTCTACCAGCAACGTACATAACGACTTTAATTGGCGTGGGAATACCATAATACTGAAACACTTACAATTTTAATTAGTCACATGTGATATGGTTAGTATGAACAATATATGTTTGCATTTTTGACAAGTTTCACACATTTGTCTGTGATCCCTAAAACACACCAAACGATCGTGATCATTGTTCTTAATATTCCTGGTTTTTAGATGGGAATGAACACAACTGGCAAGATTCTACCCACATTGTTGAGTATTTTACATAAGCTGGTTGATCATCAGCCATATAACATCAGATCATACAGCTCATACCTATGCAACTAGGTCGCTAATATGAACGCTCCGATTACAGTTACAAGACAGCTTACAACACCGCTTCCAAATTAATGCACTTTCATCTAACGTTATATACTTACACAGTGCATCGTGTGACAATGTTCAGTAATCACGCACTACTATATTATTGATGAATTCATAACTTGTATTTTATTTCCAATTAAAAGAAAATAGAAGTGACTATTGCACACTGAGAAGTATGTCCTGTGAAATTACTATTCGTACACAAGGTTGCAAAGCAGTCGGGGATTATGGAAACTCTGCGTAAACACTTCCACTATAGTTAACATCACAGCACCGCATTTACTGTTCATGCATCTAATGTTACACATTCGTCACACTGCATTGAGTGAAGATGACCAATAGTCATCTATCACTTACCTAAGATTGTAATTGCATGCGCAGAAACAACCACTTGTCAATACCAATGCGTGCTCGACCGCGGTCACAAATACGACAGATCAACCTGTTTATGTGTACTGATGCTAGGGTTTGATCATTTGTCAACATCCGGTTAACATTATCGTTAGTACTACCAAAAATACTCGTCACTTGACGGGATGCCTTGGTAATTGACAGTGGTAACAGTGATATTTACCAGATGTTATAAAATGCACTGAATCGTTACATAAACACCATAATGCGCTCGCAGGAACTCGTTGCATGTTCAAAATGATGTAGGATCGGAGATAATGTGTAGTTCACGTCCATCAATTGACCCAAGTCGTGAAAGTGTAGAATTGTCAAATAATGTTCGTATTGCTATGAGCATATTGTGTCTGTGTCTACTTCATATCACCAAGTCCAATACGCACAGACCGTTTTCCCGAGGTATTGGCGAGTGGTTCCTGCATTGTTAAGTTCCGTCTTACCCGCGCATTACGTACAACTGATTTACCCCATAAAAGGTGACAATGTTGACGTATATGGGATATTTTGAAAATATACCGATCTTATGTTTAATCCGTAAGGTCGTAGAATATTTCCAGAACGTCTGGCGCACAAGGTGCAAGCCGTCTCGGAGGAAAATGTTAACATTCCCATACACGCAAGCTCGATTATAATAATATAACTAATAAGATAATAAGTTCAACACACATGTATACATAGATACATGCATGCATGCACGCATATACGCATACATACATACATTTATACATACATACATACACACACGCATACATGAATAGGGCCTACATGCATACATGTATACATGCATACATGTATACATGCATACATGCGTACATGTGTACATGCACATACGCGCATAAGCACATACTCACATACGCGCGCACACACTCACATACACACATACGCACATAATCACATATGCACATACTCACATGCATCCACCATTTTCCATCTCCACTTTTCCTGTTTCATGTTTGTACTTGGATATTTCCACCCGTTTTGCTCTCAACCATATGATGTAGATCGTGAGGATGCGGCAGTGTTTGTTTTTCCACATGTGGTGTGCTCGTTGAAACCTTATCACAAAAACATCGGTATCTTAAGGTACCCAGTCACAAGACAAAAGATTGCCGTTTCGGTTGCCTCAGTGATGTCCTTCTTTGGCACTGCTCCTGCACGGCTGAATATCTTTGCCTGTTGGCAAACAGACATACAGGCATACAAACTTGTTTATTAATCCAATTGTACAATATGGAATTTGTAATAACAATGTATATTAACGTATAACAGTAACAATGTGATATTTCAAATGGTTGGCATATTGAATGTACAACTTGGATATGGGAGACTCGTATTAAGATGAAAAAGTCGTTCTCATAGGAGCCGTTCTAATGTAAAAGTGATTGTTATTCATTGTGATAAGTGCATTATTTTGTATAATGTGTATATTGGTGATGTACATAGCATAATGAAATGTTTATTCTTGGCTATGTGTACATATATAGCAGTCGATTACAGAGCATACGCTTAGATAGCCTTTTATGATGAAATATTTAGCATAATGAATATATCCTTGTAAGCTGTGTGGGGTAGTTTTGTCCTTTATCATGTCTGCTGTATTGTTGATGATATGCGGTAAATTATATCTCAGACAATGATTTGCAATTTCGTGTTGTGTCCTAAATGTGTGTATCTTGTTGCGTCGACGCGTGACGTAATTATATGTATACAATCATGTTCTTGTATATTGACCAGTTCTACAAATAAGCTGGTAACTGCATGTGAATGAACTTACAGTAGAAGCGTAGTGTATGTATTTTTAGTAAGTCTTCAACCTTTAAAATAGAGAGTTTTAAATAGTGGTTCCGGGTGTGCGTTGCGTTTACTTACGAATATTATTCGAATAGTTTTCTTTTGTAGTTTCGTTATCCGATTACACTGGTAGCCCCAGATCGTTATACATTAAATTAAGTTTGGTAATATTAGTGTATTATAAAGTGGAATTTTAATGCGTAAGGGGAAGATATGTTTCAGCTTGTTTATAATTTCAATTATCCTAGAGCACTTACTAGCTACTTTTTGAATATGTTTGCGCCAGTTTAGATGTTTGGGTAATGTTACAAAGTTAAAGTGTTGGACTCTTTCAATGTTTACACCATATATTGTTCAGATGGGTACTGTTAGCCTTTTATTCAGCATATGAAATATAATGTATTTCGTTTTGCTGATGTTTAATGATAATTTATTTAATTTTAGCCATTCTGATATGTTGAGTAGTTCAATGTTAATCAAGCATTAGTTTCTGCATTGTTTATATCATTTGTAAAGGACTCACACGTAACCACTAGCGAAGTTTTGTCCGCATACGTAATTAATTTATACACAGGAGTTGCTTGTGAGAAATCATTAATATATAAAATGAATAATAGTGGACCTAAAATTGAACCTTGTGGAACCCCCGTGCTAGTGGGCAATACATGTGATTGTATGTCACCGATTTGTACAAATGGTTCACGGTTTAATAAATAACTCTGTAATAATTTTAACGCTGAATGTTCCAGGCCATAATAGTTTAATTTTGTTAATAGGATTGTGTGGTCAAGGATATCGAACGCTTTCGTTAAATCAAGAAATACGCTGAGGTGTAGTTGATTGTTATCCAATTGTGTCCACACAGAATCTATTCTCTATTTCTAGAGCTGCAAATTCAGTTGAATGGTATGGTATGAAGCCATATTGGTTTTCTGACAGTAGTTTTGTATTTGTAAAATACATGAATAATTGGTTATTCGTGATTGATTCGTGGACATTTCAGATAACAGGCAGAAGGGATATTGGTATGTATGTCGTGAAAGATGTGGGATCTTTTTTTTTTTAAATATTGGAATTACTTTTGCTACTTTAGTTTGTCAGGAAATTGTTCTGTATTCAATATTTTATTTATTAATAACGTTAGAGGTTTACCAAGGTCTGGTTCTACATTTTTGTAATTTGCTTAAAATTCCGCCAAAACCACAGGTAATTTTGTTTGTAAGATTGCGGATTATTTGTGATACAGATTCCTCTTTTATTTCTGTGATTCTAAATCTAGTCTTAGTCTTGTTTTTGAGAATTTGAGAAAAGTTGTTTGTATTTGTACATGATATTCCTTCAGCAGGTTTAGGGTCTATGCCTATGAAGTACTTGTTAAAACATGTTGGTATCCGTGTGCGGTATTCCTGCCTTCATTAATTCCTTTCATTGTGTATTTTTATGGTGCATTTGTGTTTGTCGAATAGTTGTTCATGTTGTAGTATTTTTGCTTCACGAATGCTCTTCTTAATTAGTGTGTTGTATGTCTTTAGATTAATGTGACAAATGGAACGTTCTGCAGAGTATGGGCGTAACATCTTCAATTGCTTGTATATTTTATATCTGTATTTAATTGATCATAGTAAGCGTCTCGTAATTCAGGCTGACTTTATATGTCTATATTTATTAAATTAACGATTTTAATTGGTGTATGTTTATTTTTACTCGTTCTTATTATTTCCTGTATACCATCGTAGTTCAAAGTCGTATCAACGTTAGGGCTCTTATCCATTTTGCTATAAATATCCGACGTATGAATAGCATGTTTAACTTTTAATCAGGCTTCATTAGTTTCCAAGTGTTTTTTAGTTGTTTATGGATGTGATTGGTTGTTGGATGTTGCATCCATTAAAATAAAATAGAGTTGGTGATCAGATAATTGCTTTACGAGAACACCTGCTGTACGTTCTAGAATTGTTTGCGTAAGTTTACAAAATATATCATATATTAACTTACAGTGTGTTTCTGGAAATCTAATTGGTAGTTTGATTTGGGGATACATGCTATGTGATGTAAGAAGGTCAGAGAAGTTACCAATCAGTTCATTTACATTTAGCTTTAGCAGGTTTATGTTGTAATCACCGGCATTTGTTAGATCGTGTTTCATTTGGTCTAGAGAAGATAGCATCGTTGAACATTTTGTTATACATTGTTCCAGGTTATGTATTAGATTTCGCGGGGGGCCTGTATCTATTTTCTATTATCACTGGTTTGAACATGCCACCCCGAGAGGCAGGGCCTCATAATCTCTTAATCAGAGCATCGCTCTTAATCTTCTTTAGTTTCAAACCCTTTCCCAATCCAAATAGGCGAAACCTAAAACCAAGAATTGCAAGGATAAAGAGTATATGGGCACACACATCATGACAAAAAACGTAGATTGCTTGATACACCATGTTCTGTTCTGTTTACGCCGGATTGGGCTCTGGTGCCAGGAATCACTCATGTGCTTCCATTTCAGCATGTTGCAGCAGGAGGACGGACAAGTCCGCGTAATCTCCAATCCCAACAGCGTCCTAGGTTCTGGCGGACGGACATTAAGCACACCAGCGTCATGCTTTGCTTGATCTGTGCTGCACCAAGCCTTCTTAAATTTGTTACTCATATATTGCAAGAAGAGTGCGCGTTTGGCTTATTCTGCATTAATTCCTCCTTATTGAATTGGATAATTATTCCTTCCGTGACGTGCACTGTCACAACTACACAAGCCACTGTTTTCCACAGGTATGTGGCACCTTTCCCAGCGGGCAAACGTTGTAACGACGATGTTTCGACATCAGGTACCGACGTCGAAACAACGTCGAAAACACATTGGATTTGAGCGTTGTATCAATGTCGGGTGTCGACGTTGTTTCGACGACGGGAGTCAACGTTGTTCCGACGTCCGGTACCAACGTCGGGTGTCGACGTTATCGTTATTCCGACGTCAGATACCGACGTCGAAAACATATTGGATTTGAAAGTTGTATCAACGTCGGGTGTCAACGTTTTTCCGACGTCGGATGTCGACGTTGTTTCGACGTCGGGTGCCGACGTTGTCCCGACGTCAAAAACACATTGAATTTGAAATTTGTATCAACATCGTTCCGACATCAGGTACCGACGTCGAAACAACGTTGAAAAGATTTTGGATTTGAAAGTTGTATCAACGTCGGGTTTTGACGTCGTTCCACTTGCACGTTGTATCAACGCCTAGTTCGGTGAGCGTTTTTCTTGCAATGTTGTTTGTGTCATGTTTCAATCGAGTATGGTTAATTGGGCTCACTGTGGAGCTTACGATGAACATGCAGGTCCTAAGCTGAAGGGGAGACACCCCACATTAAAAATTGGTAAAATACTAGCTCCACATGTCCTGGTAGCTTTCTATATTTGTTGTTAATAAAGGTCACATTTGTGACCATTACACACATATATATATATATATATATATATATCACCTCTTTATTGTTTCTATCAAATAATCAATTCTCTTACACAACCTTAGTAGTAGTTAGGACGCTGAGACTATTTATTTAAGTTTATTTATGGGCATATATATATATATATATATATTGTTTCTATCAAGTAATCAATTCTGTTACACAATCTTGGAAGGCTGTTTACAGGAAATCACATTTTAAAGAAAGTACAATATTCTGGAAATAAAAACGAGCATATTATCTCAAAACTATCTAGAAATGTGCTGTAGAATATATTATTATAATTTTGAATTTATAACGGTATAATTGTGAAAACAAATCAAAACATTTGTTTTTCAAATGTTATAGGGTTAAGTGATGACTGGGACAACTTTACAAAAAAGTCCATCATTTTTCTTTTAGTGTTATAAATTTTGGGATAGGCTATAATTCTAACCAAAAACAATACAATTAAATGTGCAATTAAATAAAACCTATCTAGCTGTGGTGCCTCCTCTTAATACTATGTCACCGTATCTATTGCATTAAAAAGAAAGATATTCATTATGTCGTTGTACAAATCACATCGTTTTATTTGGCACAAATACAACAAAACACACTACCAACACCGCTACACAAGCTGGAACTCTTCTAGTTGCGAGGCTTCCATCCACCACCTCCAGCCCGGTCGGGTGCATACTTAAGGCATGCAGAGACGGATGCATTGACTTCTGTCTCTGTTCCCACCTGGTTCTTCAGGACACTCGTTGAAACATAAAATTCATCATAGGATTGAAATATTGTACGTTTGAATATCACACCCTTTAATTCTGGAATTATATATATTTTATGGAGCTATAGTGAAAGTTTGTGGTTTGGTGAACAAATTTCGACACACTAAATACATTCATTATGCCTTGATTCACCAATCCGCACGCTCCATTAAACCAGCCAAAATCATTGGTACTATTCACTATATATATATATATATATCAAAAAAGCGTGCATGTGTGCGTCCAATTAAATAAAACTGTGTCTGGAATTATTACAGTTATTAAAAAAAAAATTATTAATAGCACTGATGATAATTCAGCTGGGTATATATCATCAGTGCTATTAATACATTTTTGTTTCTAATAATTGTAATAATTCCGGACACAGTTATATTTAATTGGAAACAGCCATGCACGCTTTTTTTATATATATATATATATATACATATATATATATATATATATATATACATATATTACACTTGTGTTCCTGCTATTTATTTAGCATTCACTCTAAGGTTCTAATTATTTTGGTCGATCTACTATACCCAACATGCATTGCGAATGACGCCACTCATTCGGCTAATTTAAAACACTTGCATTTACATTTAAATCTCATCGAGAACCGGAACATTTGTATTTATACTTACATTTGAATCATTTCAAAAAAATTGCATTTAAATGCGCCCACTCGCATTTGAACCATGACTGCATTTTGGATATTTATAATTTCGCATCCGCGTCGGGATATACTACGCGCAGTAACCCATCCGATCGACTGCGCGGCTTCTTTTTCCCCGTTTACAAAAGCGCGGGTTTTAGCCATCCTCGCGCGCCAGGGGTCGCTGCTACTGATTACGTCTGTGCCAGCCAGCAGTACTCCCTGGCTGATCGCTTTGCGAAACTCTGAATTTAAGTTCAGCCTATGAAATCGCTCACTAGATAAGTGGATCTCGGCAGGTCAGGTAGTCGTAATAAAACTAATTTCAACAAACCTTGGCTGTTACATGCAATGTTTAGGAACTTGAAGCAATTATTCGAATACACAATACCGCTCAGCTGCTCGTGCTAATGGCCGAACGGGTCATTATATATTAGGATTCCCAGAGGCCTGTTTATCCGTCTTCAAATTGGTATTTGCGCTGTTCTCACGATGCAGTCGCGACTGGCGAAGTCAATTACTAGTTTGACTCAGCTAACTTCCGCACTTCGCGTAGGGGATCAGCCAGGGCTAGTTGTGCATGGCAAACAGCCCTGGCTTGCGAGGATGGTTTTAGCTGCCGACATGACTTAAACGTCGTGGCGCAAGATGTCCACATACTTATAATAACAATAATATATTTTATTTAATATAGCGCCATATCCAATTATAAATTGTTCGTGGCGCTTTACAACGTCTAGAAACCAGATAGAGGTAATAATGATGACTAAATAAACATGCATATTCTAAAAAAATCTTATAAAATTAATATTAGTAAAATACAAATAAATACAGTAATTAAATAAATATACTAAAATAATGATCTTAGCTACGGTTCTATGTAGAAATAAGACATTGCAAATTAATTTAACTGAACTAATGTACATGTAGGTATAAAATAAATATATAAATAGGTTAATTAATACATAAGAGATATAAAACTAATCAATACTTATAAAGTTGTTAACTACATCCGAGGTAGAAATGACGCCCGTGCAGCGTTGATGACCTGACGTTACACATAGACACGTCGGATTTGGTTGTCGACGTCATGTCAACGTCGTGAAAACGTCGTTTCGACGTCCTTACAACGCTGATGATCCTACGTTTTCAAGACGTCGGATTTGGTTGTTTACGTAATGTCAACGTCGTAACAACGTTAAGTTTCGACATCCTTGCAACGTTGCTGACCAGACGTTGTAAAGACGTCGTGTTTGGTTGTCGATGTTATTATAACATCATGACAACGTCGCGTTTCGCCGTCCTTACAACGTCGATGACCCGACATTGTAAAGACGTCGGATTTGGTTGTCGACGTGATTTCAACGCCGTGACAACATCAAGTTTCGACGTCCTTCCACCGTCGAAGATCCGACGTTGTAAAGACGTTTAAATATATTGTACGACGTCGCGATGTATATTCTACCAATAATCGACGTCGTACCGACGTCGTGTGCCCGCTGGGTTGGCTGTCGATTAATCGGTGCTGTCATCAAAGACAATGACAACAGCACTATGCTTCTCTGTTACGTATCTAATGCACAGCTGACTCACATTCTCATAGGTGGAACCGCTCAGCCAGGCTAGGCAATGGAATGGAGCACCACCATCTAGAATGTACTAGACACTCTGTTCTTGTTGCGTCTCCTATGCCTTCCAGAGTGCACCAACAAGGACTGCCTTATTGGCCTGCTGGGCAAGTGAGGATGATTCAAACAATGCAGGAGGTTGACTACACAGTTAATACGTGAACAGTGTTGGTAGACCTTTCATGTGTTCCCATCAGCTTTCAGTCTCTGGAATATATATTTTGGGACTACCATCAGTGATTCACCTTTGATCTTGATTACATATCATGAACCAAATTTCACTGCTTGGTCAACGTTCCGGAAGCGAATGGATCCCTCTCTCATCTTGATAGCTGTTCAGATTTGTGGTTTCACTGACATATCTAGGTTGACTAGCTGTTGACATGTCTTCATGCTGGTCACTGGTCTCATACGAGGTACCGCTGAGCATCACCGCGGCTTCATTAATATTTGCAAATGCTGGCATGGAAAGGACCCATTCCATCCAGTATTGTGCAAATGCAGGATGGGTCACTGGAATCAAGGACATCATTTGGAGCCCTTCTTAGAATTACACATTACTAAAATGTGTCATATGACAGCAAATATATGGCAAGATGTTGATTCATGGCGGCCATATTACATTTCTGCTTATTTTACATATTTGCATGCAGGGATGTTTAGACTTTTTTGTTCTGGGATGTCATAGAAAACCAATGTGCCACAAACATATGTTCAATTTGCTCCAAGTGAAACCTTAATTTGCCTGGACTAATATGGGATTCTTAACCTTTGTACACCCATCTTCCAAAATACACGAGTACATAAATACACACAATCATGTATACATGCATACTTACGTACGTATGTGCATATATATATATACAAACACACATACATACATACATACATACATATACATACATACATACATACATACATACATACATACATACATACATACATACATACATACATACACACATATACATACATACATACATACATACATACATACACACGCATACATACATACATGTACTTTGGTTGTGAAGACTCGACTGTTTTGATTGACAAACGTGCAATGGTTTGCCGACTTTTACTTCGGTTTAAAATATGAGCAACGATTCTAAACGAGTGTCGATGACATCGGTTGGATAATCATCATGAGTGTGCAGCCGTAATGTTCCGTGTTTGGGCGAAAGCCTCAGCAAGTAGTTTCCATATATGCCTGTCTTGCGCTATCCTCTATCTGATGGTGCCTTTCCAGCATTTGTCTAGTTTGTCTCTCCTCCGTCTCGCCGGTCTTCCTCTAGATCGTTTCCCTTCGTAAGGTCGCGTGCGTGATGTTCATATATATATATATATATATGTGTGTGTGTGTGTGTGTGTGTGTGTGTGTGTGTGTGTGTATAATAATATATATATATATATATATATATATATATATGTGTGTGTGTGTGTGTGTGTGTGTGTGTGTGTGTGTGTGTGTGTGTGTGTGTGTGTGTGTGTGTGTGTGTGTGTGTGTGTATGCATATATATATATATATATATATATGTATTGGTGTGTCCTTTTCTAGCATCACTTTTGTTCTTAGAAATGTTCATCTTGAGATCTTGTTTTTCACTTTAGTCAGCTAGCTCCTGCAGCATTGTTGTTGTTCTTGCGGTGTGGTAGCGCATATGAGTATGTCGTCGGATAAGCGAAGTTGACTGAGATAGTCTCTGTCTATATTCGAGCCTCTGGTTTCCCAGGTCAGTCTTCGGAATATACTTCCGAGTGTTGCCGTAAACAGCTTGGGCGATATGGTGTCACCTTGGCGAACTCATCTCTTGATGTTGATCCTGTTGTTTTCATTGTGTAGCTGCACCGTCATGGAGCTGTTGGTGTAGATGGTTTAGAGTTCGATGTACACGTCTTCTACCCCCTGTTCTTGAAGCGAGACCAGTAATGCATGAGGTTGTACCGAGACGAAATGATTCTCGTATTCGAAGAACGCGATGCAGAGCTGGATATTATATTCTCGGCACTTCTCTTTCAGTTGGTTTACGACGTTGATGTGGTCTGTCGTTGAGTACCTGCTTCTGAATCCTGTTTCCTCTCGGGGTTGGTTTTCGTTGAGTGAATTCCCTAGCTTATTCGTTAGTATTTTTGTGAGGAATTTGTAAATGTTTGATAACAGACATATTGGTATGTAGTTCTTTAAGTCTTTATTATTTTCCTTCTTGAAGATTATCACCATCTATGCGTTCTTCCACAAGGTGGGTGTACGTCTTTCTGGTAAGCACTTAAGTATACTGTTTCGCTCTTGTTTTCGATGTGGTATATTCGCCTGCTTTTAATATTTCAAAGTTTACTAATGAAAGCGATGTACTATTATCCAACTGATAGGCGCCTATATGATGTGTTTTCGCCTCAGATAGTAAAGACAATCATACTAAACGACACATTAATTTAAGTGAAGCCTATTTTATATGTATTCCGTATAATCCAATCACAGAAACAGTTGTACACAAATGTAAACGTTTAATCTGGTCGCACCATTAATGGGACCTAACGGGCAGTGACGTCCCAAGCAGTTGTGATGTAAGACAGAAGTAATTCCTTCACAAGATGCAGTGATATCACAAGAAGGAGTAGTGCCATGGGCGGTAGTAACGTTTGTCAACGTATGATATTAAATTTTAATATTGTATATAAGTCAGTATCATCAATATAACATTTCATGTACAGTGTATCATATTATAGTGTGCCATTATTTTCCTGTCGACATTATTGAATGTAGATGCGACACAAATCTACACGATCTATCGCCCAGGGGTGTCATTGAGTTTTGTGTATGCTTCTGCATAAATTGTCCTCTCGGACGAAACACGCTCGAATTGGGTATAACATATAAGGTGTATGTGCGGAACGAGTCCCGCGTTGTAAAAATAGTCTCTACGATCACGGGTAGCAATTTATAATGTCTATACGTCTTATAATTCACGACATTTCACTCAGGTGAATGTGCAGATTTTGAGATTAACAGTTTTCCTTCAGGTGATTATCGGCAGTTTGACGAGGGGTAGTGACTTGTGTCGGCGGAAACGACTTCGACGAGTGTCGTTTGTGTCGTCTGTGATCGGCGTCTTATGAACAGTCGACTCTATGCCTGTGTTTGTCAGAAACAGCACGAGAACCACTGGGTTGAAGCGAACGATGGTCGTGCGCTGTGTTCGTGAAGAAAACGTTCTGGAATTAGTCCATCGTGAGCAATGAACTGAAGGCTTTAGAATCAAGGCGTATGACTTAGAACGCCTAAACCAAACTGCTTTCTGGAATGACGCTTGGTTCTTTTCGCTCGTGGCAGTTATAAATGGGGATATATTAGCGATCCCCGGACAACAGATGGAGTGGGTGATGAATCCCGGCGTCATGGCAAAAGTGTTAGACTTCGTCAACATCTCGTCGCCAGCTCGACTCGACTCCGTAACAAATAATCTTCAGCGGTGCCCCGTCGGAGACGACAGCGGGGAATTTCTACATACAACAAAAACATAATAATTCATATCGAACAAATGCAAATTTATAAACAATATCTTACTGTGATTTATTTAGCGAACACTTTTGGAAAGAAATATACTACAAATACATATCCTATCAGTATAAGGGTGTCACACCAATGGCATTCAATAAGTACACCTATCGACAACAGAAGGGCAAGTTTGTTTTATCGCCAACAAACATGTATGTGTGTTCCACGTACCCAAATGACGATGGCGGCGATGGCGATGGTGACGGCGATGGTGATGGCGTGAGCAGCAGGCGGTTGTCCATCACCGACAAGAACGTTTCTCCTCTGCCGCCATTGTTGGGTTTGCCGAAGCGAACCGGGGACATGCCTGCGTTAGCAAGGATTGGAAGGTCACAACTCATCAACATACTATGTCGTGCATTCATAAATTCATATATGCTTACATGCATAGGTACACACGTGTATACATACAGACATATTGTTGGGGGTGAGATTCACTGATTTATGGGGATACTTTGTTGGGAGGGAAGATATGTACATGAGAGATGGCCTCCATCTTAGTGGAAAGGGGGCAGCAGTTTTCTCAGAGAACCTGCTGCGATCTGTTGACAGTGGGACAGGTTGCATCTATTTAAACTAGATTCGCAGGGGGGACTCACAGTGAAGCCTGAAACTGGAGGCATAGATAAAGACAGCACAAATAAATCAGCTAAGAACAGTCTGGAAAACTCTTCAGAAGCTGGATATAAACGTGTTTGTTTAAAAGCAAGGAATATAGTAAACAAAAGAAATGAACTAAAAATTATGGTAGAAGATACTGACCCTCACATAATAGGTACAACCGAATCCTTAACCACCACCGATATATCAGATGCCGAATTGGGACTGACAGGATATGTAATGTTTAGGAAAGATAGAATAGGAAGAAAGGGAGGTGGAGTTATTTTATATATTAAAGAATCTATCCAGGCTTACGAAATAAAATTTGAAAGAGAAGCATATTGCGAAGAAGCTGTTTGGTGTAACATAGTCACAGGAAACTCAACGTTAACAGTCGGGTTAGTTTATCTAAGTCCAAACATAAGCATAAAAGAGAATGAAAAAATACAAAACGCTATAAGGGAAGTAAGCAAACGGGACAGTATTATTAGGGGGGACTTTAACCACGGGCATATACAATGGAAATCTCTACAGAGTATGGGGATTGAGGACCACAAGTTTTTAGTTTTAGTTCAAGATACTTTCCTTTCTCAACATGTGCTAGAACCAACCAAGGGTGAGAATGTGTTAGACATAGTTTTGTCCTCACAGAATAAATTAGTTGACAAGGTCAATATATGCGAGCCACTGGGGAGTAGTGATCACAACCAGATACATTTTACCATCAAAGTAAAATCAGAAAGGAATAGTAAAACGTAGTATAGGAGAAATTTCCACAAAGGAAGGTATAAGGACATGAGGAAATATTCAGCAAAGATAGAATGGAATAACACACTGAAAAATAAGACAGCAAAAGAATGCTGGAATATATTAAAGAATGAAATTAAGTGCATAGCTTATAAATTTGTACCGTTCAAAAAACAAGGGAAACAGTCCAAAAAGAAACACTTGTCGAAAGAAGCTATTAGACAAATTTAGTATAAATAAATGATGTTGAAGACATAGAGATGTACTGGAAATGATGAAGACTACAACAGTTATAAAGAAGCACTTAACCAAGCTACAACTTAAATTAGAAATTCAAAGAGAAGCTATGAACAACAATTAGCTAGTAATATAAAACATGACAGCAAGAGTTTTTATGCGTATGTTCGAAGCAAACAGAAAGTTCAAGATAAGGTCGGTCCTCTAGAAGATAGTGCTGGAAATATAATACCAGAGGGATTCTTAATGGCAGAAGACCCGAATGAGTACTTTAGTTCAGTGTTTACCAGTGAAGATATTAGATCACTGCCAGTACCAGAGGCTAAGTTCAAGGGGGCAGATTCAGACTATTTAGGACAATTAATTGTATCCTCGGAAATGGTAGCTAACAAAATAAGGGCTATGAAGGATAATAAATCACCTGGAGTGGATGGGATTCCGCCCAAACTACTATTAGAAATTGTAGAACAAATTAGCGTACCGCTTGCAACAGTTTTCAATTTGTCATTAGAAGAGGGAGTGGTTCCTTTAGAATGGAAAGAGGTAAACAATATACCGTTATTTAAAAAAAGGTTCGAGAAACATGTCAGAGAACTGTAGACCAGTGAGTTTAACATCAGTGATTTGCAAATTATTAGAAAGACTAATTAAAGATCACATGGTGGATTTTCTTGTTAAACATAGCTTGATAAACCCATCTCAACATGGTTTTTTTAAAGTGAGGTCATGCTTAACAAATATGTTATGTTTTTTTGGAAGACATCACTATGTGGGTAGATGAGGGATCACCAGTAGATATCGTCTACTTAGATTTTCAAAAAGCTTTCGACAAAGTACCACTTCAAAGATTACTGCTTAAACTAAAGGCCCATGGCATAAGAAATGGTATAATAAACTGGATAGAAAAATGGCTGATTGACAGAAGACAACGTGTAGTAGTTGATGGGGAGGCTTCAAACTGGAAATCGGTACTGAGTGGGGTACCACAGGGATCAGTACTAGGACATATATTATTCTTAATATATATCAACGATTTGGATGATGAAATAACAAACAAGGTGTTGAAATTTGCGGATGATACAAAAGTGTTTAGAAGGATTAAAAGTGATGGAGATAGACAACATTTACAAGATGATCTTGACAAGTTGCTCAAATGGTGTGAAAAGTGGCAAATGCTGTTCAATTTTGGGAAATGTAAATGCCTCCACGCAGGACATGGGAACGAATATGTAGAATACACAATGGGGGGTACTGTACTAAGTACTACTGGAAAAGAAAAGGACTTAAGGTTAACCATTAGTGCTGATATGAAGGTTTTAGAGCAGTGCGGAATTGCAGCTTCAAAGGGAAATCAAATCCTTGGATTAATTAGGCGAAACATAACGTATAAGGAAAAAGAACTAATAATACCGCTGTACAAAACAATAGTTAGGCCTCATTTAGAATATTGTATACAAGCGTGGAGGCCATACCGCAAGAAGGACATAGACATGCTAGAAAGAGTACAGAGGAGAGCGACTAAAATGATGCCAAAACTGAGAGATCTTAGTTACGAAATACGCCTAAAAAATGCGGCTTAACAACACTAGAGACTAGGAGATTGAGAGGAGATCAGATAGAAGTGTTTAAAATAATGAATGGTTATGAAAATATCGATAGAAATATATTTTCTCAGTTAAGAATGATAGAAGGACTAGGGAGCATGAAGTTACATTAGCAAAGGAGCAGTGTAGATTAGATATAAGAAAGTTCTCATTTTCACAAAGGACTGTAAATGAATGGAACATATTATCTGCTGATTGTGTGGGTGCTAGTAGCGTGAATATGTTTAAAAATAAAATCGACACATACCACAGTAGGGCGGGATAAACATAGATAAAATGGTTGGACTCTTGATAAGCCAAAGGGCTTCCTTGTTCATCTGCCACCTAGAGTTAATTCTCTGGGTGGCAATGTTGTTAAATATTGTTAAATATACACATACACATATATGCATTCATTCATACACATAATGCACATACACAATAACTTGTTATATATATTATATATATATATGTGTGTGTTGTGTGTGTGTATGTGTGTGGGTATATATGTATGTATATATGTTTGTATGTACAAGGTGTGTATGTATGTATGTACGCATGTATATATCTATATATCTACACGTGACCATACGTTCGCTTAAATTTTCGCAAACACATTCAACTAAATTAAAAAAATGCCATTTATGTATCCATTTGAATTTAACTGTCTCCCTCCATCTATCACACAATTTATCAAAAATAATTATTACTTACGGTTTGTACGCAACAAGGAGCAGTTTATATCTGATGTAACTGACATCCTTTCGAACTATGTTAACGTTAGCGGTCGAAAGCCCTCAATGAAACGCTCATTAGTCAACCGCCACAATTTATAGCAGCCGATGACGTCACATCGGACGTCAGTCATTGAAACCATTCTGTAGCTTCAGCAGCCATCCCTCGTGTGTGTCTTCGCGCTATGACCTTATGAAATGTCCTCGGCTGTTACGTATGTAAAAGGTACTCTGCCAGTGAAGAAACAGACTCTGTTGAACGATTTGTCATGTTGGAAACTCGTTTAGTGGGAAATATGAATTGATGCTAGATGAAAAAAATCCGAGGAATTACAAAGTAAAGATTGGCCGCGTCAACACAGGGGAATACTGCAGTTTGACACCAAACAAGCAGGCACGAGTGACTCTTATCTGGCTTACATGACTGATATGGATGATAAGACTGATAACGCATTATATGCTGTATATGGCTGTTAACACGAATTACATAACCAACATATGAATTGATGCTAGATGAAAAAAATCCGAGGAATTACAAAGTGAAGATTGGCCGCGTCAACACAGGGGAATACTGCAGTTTGACACCAAACAAGCAGGCACGAGTGACTCTTATCTGGCTTACATGACTGATATGGATGATAAGACTGATAACGCATTATATGCTGTATATGGCTGTTAACACGAATTACATAACCAACGTAGTGTATTAATCCCGTTATGTATCAACACATTAATAGTTGAATGTGTATTTGAACTTATTACGTGCAGTTCTTGTACGACACTATCATAACAATGAAGATTATGTAGCTTTGAACAATGATTCACAGTGTTAGACATGTCTTCGATGGTTATTGCCGTCCATAATCTGTGGGGAACAGTTCACATAACTTCCAAAATCGTAACTTGATTGTTCGTAGACACGAAAATAGGCTTATGGGTTAGCGTTCAAAAACATATAGTATTGTGATACTTCGCGAAATCGTAGATGTCAGTCGGCCCAAACAACGGACAGAACTGCCAATTGTTATCGAGAGATTCATGATTACATAAACTCCAAATCTATTATGCGGCTGACTCATTGTTGTTAAGCGTACGTCGAGTGAAAAGAAATGTATATATCTCATCTCATCATCATCATTATATATATATAAATATATATATATATATATAGACAGTTACGTCTAGAGTGCATTAATTTGTGTTCAACGCAGCACAAAATTGTATAGATGTACGTCATATGCTCATACGACAAAGCATTCCGCACGTAGTATGTTACCTGCGACAATGAAGTGCACGTATATGTTATTTATACATTTCCGAGGAAAGCAACGGGTGAAATAGTTCATGTTCAGTATGACTAACGTCAACAAGTTCTTGGAAAGGAGGGCAACCGCGTTTATGCTGACTGAGACTTTCTCCGGTAATCGTTTTGTGCATAGCTTTGTAAATTCTCTCTTTAATTCCATTTATTCCCCGAATCTGTCAAATTGTTCACCTTTTTCATACCAACTAGTGGATGGGTAACTCTCCCTTTAAACGTCACTGGCAGGGACTTTTGACCACTTGTCATTTGTAAACCGCTACGCACACGTCAACCGGTCACGACACTAATAGTCCAGTCAATCTATGCCCAAAAGAGGGTTAACCTCAAACAAATTGCAATAGTAATGATGACACTGTTTTAGTTAGTACTAAGTGGCTACATTACCAGAAAAAAGTCCACCGAAATCCATATGGTGGAACATTGTCATTTGTGACGACAATGACAAGTGGTCAAAAGTCCCTGCCAGTGACGTTTTGGCTTACTGAATGTAGGAGTAGGCGTTACTTAGGCTGAGGTATATATTTTCTTTGCATATTTCATACACATTTTGCAAACCATTGGCAAGATAATGGATTAGTCTACCCAGTGATATATAACACGTATAAATTCGTTAAATATCAATGTGAACAATCGTTTTTAAACACAATGAACCCCGATTTTTAGCCGCTACGGGGGGAGTAGCGTTGCTATCTAACGTTGACTTAGTCCATTTGCAATTGAATAAATGGATGCTCTATAGTATACTGTTTTTGGTGGATTTTCTATCCCATGGGGTCCCTGAAGCTATTCAGCTTGGTTGTCCTCGGGACAACCTAGGTCATTTTTTTCAAATATATAAATTAGGGCCTTCATTACTGAAATACATATTTTCTTCAATAGCTTTGCAACTGTGCATGATAATGTCACAAAAGTGGTGTCTAGACCAACATTTTCATGGAAAACGTTTAAGATAGATACATCACCAGATGGATATAATGGCTGCATGTTTGTCATTTCATAACACTTTTAGATATCGGCCATGTTGGATCTTATCAAATAAATTTTAATAATATCTCCAATGACTTTGATTCGCATATATTAGCTATGCCCCTATAATAATAATAGGACAATCAACAACAGAAAACACATTGAATCTCGTTGTAATATTGTTGCACAACACAGGATAAATACTTATCAATCCACATAAGACAGTGGTTGCATGCGTACAAGTGTCTATTCAAATTCTCAATATAGTGCTGTGTATCATGTCTTCCCGTGCAATTGTTTTGTTTTGTACGAATGTCATCTACAGTGTTTCAGTCAGCAGAAAATCTGAGGTGGCAATTTTTATTTTTATTTTTAAAGAAATGGCAGCCATTTTACAGAATGGCCGCCAAATCATATTTCCGCATATCTTAACAACTGCATCACCTACAACCTTAATCTTGGTGTCAAAACATGGGTTTTAGAGGTTTCAAATATTTTACGTTTGGCCTTCTCCGACTTTCGGATCCGCTATTTTTTAAGATGGCGGCCGTCAAAACAAATTTCACAATATCTTACCCAATATGCCACACATGTCTATGGTAATGTGTTAAAAATGGCGCCCATCAAAACCAATTACCGCTATAACTAATGACCTACACCACCTAGCGCCGTAATGTTTATGCCAAATGAAACATTTTCAGATGCGATGATTTCAAATATGTTACATACGCGTCGTCCCCGATCGTGAGAGGGTTACAGCACCTATCGCCAGCTGTACACGCGCAATAGATGGTACATGACATATTATTGCCGTCAGTGCTGCATGCCTTGCTCTCTGCTTTGCAATCACATCTTATGACATCAGTCAGACTTGGAGGATCAGAGGGTCCAACGTCAAAGCTGGGTAACGGGATATTGTCCTTCACCTCCCATAGAAACTGTGTGATGTCCAAATGAGAAGGACCTTGCTGATCAGCCGCTTCCACAGCATCATTTGAAGATGAGTGTGGGAGAAAGAATGGGAAGCCAGTGCACACCATGGCGTTGCCTCCCACAGATTATGTGCAGAGGGCACATCTTCAGATGATGCTGTGGAAGGCGGCTGATCAGCAATGCCCTCCTCCTAAAGGAGGAGGTTTTTGGCCAACAGCCAAAACAAGCACATATTCATCAACTTACTTAGCAATGAGCTTGAGAAAGCTGGGTGCTGTTGTTTTCATGCAGAGGACGCTAAAGTAATGATCGTTAGACAGCATTGAACTCATCAGACAAAATCGACACTATCTTCATTGGTGAAGACACCGATATGCTAATGCTGTTGTGTTACCACTTTCAATAGGAGCTGTTTGGTGTATTCTTAATGCCAGAACCTAAACAGAGCATAGCACAACAAGTAAATAACGATCGGGTACATCAGAGCCCTCACATAATATCTGGGCCCAGCTGTGGGCTAAGATATGATACCACAGCAACAGTTGACGAATTGGTTACTGCAGGAAACCAGGCTATTGTGTGCTTCCAATGTGGGAACATTGGCAAAAACCTTGATGGTTTGCTGTACAAGCATTTCATTGCAAATTTAGTATCAAGCGCAGCTTGCGCCCAGGGATATATATATCTACCCCGCACTTCAACTGCTGCCCACTATCACAGCCGCAAGATCAATTCTCAGAACCAACAGTGGAAAGGATCCAAGAATACTCTAAAAGCCACGGACTAGAGCTGGATTGTCAAATACAAGTACACATTCCAAAAATGACTGATCTCCCAGCAAAACCAGCCCGTATGCTGTCGGTCATCCGTTGTGTGGGGCAGATTGTTCACTTGTGGGAAGATCCCCGTCCCTGGAATCGGAATCGGAATCGGAAGTGTTTAGTTGACCCACATGTAAAAACAAAAACGGTATCATTATCAAAAATCCATAACTACCTGCAGCTCAATTATGAAATACTGAATATGTGTTAAGCTAATAAGTACTAAATACATGTATTATAAAGTAGAATATATAACATAAAATCTATGATATAATCAATTAGCAACATATTAATCATGAACTATCAGGTAGGTGTAGATAAACAAAAACAGGGGTCAGGGAGACTGCCACTAAGACCATTATTGGTCGCTCTCGTAGCAGCCACCCCCTTAATTAATTTTCAACAAATATATATTTGGCTTACTTAAACACGTTCGATAAAATGATAACAACACAAGTGCATACTATCAGATGCAGTAACGGTTACACAAGCATTATAATTATATTACCAAATAATTTATGTCAAAATCTCAAAAACAAAATATAAAAAGTTATGTTACTTTGATAACTGGCAGATGGTTACAACTACATCAGACATATTAATAACAGTACATTGTGTACGTAAATTGACAGAAGTAATAAAATTAAAACAAGATATAATTATTTGTTAATTATTCTGAATGTCCACATATATAACAATTTGGCAAAGAGCACTGTATTCTGTAATTTTGCAGAAAACATATTTTGGCATAACTAATAAATCCTTGTAAGCTATATGTTAAATTTGTTTCCTTATGTGAGGTGCAGTATTGTTTATTAGTAATGGAATATCAAACCTAATGCATCGTTTGGCAAAGTCATGTTTTGCTCTATTTGTATGGATGTTGTCATGTATCCGTGTATTAATATTGTGAACATTTTTATTTAGCGTAAATGGTAAATTTTGCAAATATGCTGGTAATGTCATATGGATATATTTATAGTATATATACGACACGCATTCTGGTGGTCGCAGAGGCCCATCCTGGATTTGCAGGACTGGAGCAGGTTGGGAAAAGGTTTACTTTGCCTGAAGGTGCCTGAGACGCAGATTCTTTCTTCCGCCTACGCTTCTCTCCGTCTGCTTCTCTTCTGGAATGCTCAAAGTCCTGGGCAGCTCTTATGATAGTCGCTCTGTAGTTGTTTCTGTCTGCTGTTAGCTGTTCCCAACCTTTTTGGTCTTGCTAGGGTGAATTGCCGTTTCAGCTGATCCTTCTAGCGCCTGTGGGGGACCTTCTATCTCGGTTGCCCTGACGAAGCTCATAATAAAATACAACTTATGGCATTCTGATGTCATCCATGTGCGAGACGTGGCCTGCCCAGGGGAGCTGTCTGAGCATCAACATGGTTTCGATGCTCCGGCTCCGGAGGTTTGCCTTTTCCAGAACCTCTTTGTTGGAGACATAATCCTGCCAATGCAGTCCCATGATGGAACGCCGACATCGCTGGTGGAACCGTTCAAGCAGTTGTACTTGCTTTCTATAGAGGAACTACGCCTCTACCCCATTCAAAAGGGTAGTGACAAGTGACGACGACAGCCTTGTATACTTGTATCTTTGTTGACAAACGCAACGAGTGATTCTGCCATACGCATACATTTAAGCAGGCGACCGAGTGAACTGTTGGCAAAGACAAACTACAATCCGTTGGGATGTAGTTGCGGAAAGAACGGATTTGAGTGTACTTCTGGGTGTCCGTGATGTGTGAAAATTGCAATTAACATATCCGTGGAAACTCACAACGACAGCAGTGTTTGAATAAGTCATGTACCCGTAAATAACACTACATGTTAAGCAATAATAAGGATGTACGCACACACCTCACTGCAATTTTTATAGCGTATGGTTTTGGTGAAGATAACTGATATTGGAATAAGTACCTGAGTTAAAATTTCAACCAAATACAAAGCATACTAACACATTCATGAAAACGGTGTTACTATTTAGAAACAGTAGCTAAGGACATAAACTGTGTTGAAATAAACTAGTTTATGACTATATATGTAAGCAAAATTCGGTTGATGGCATAGCTACTCCCCACGGCGGCTAAAATTCGGGTTTCACTGTGTTTAAAAAATATTTTCATGTTGTTACTAAATGGAATTAATCTTGATGTATGTCGTTGTATTAATCTATCCATACCAATTCCAATGGTGTACAGAATATAGAATAATCAGCTTAAATAAATCCTTTCCCTAGATTTTACAATGACAAAAGTGACCGGCAGCGACTTTCGACCACTTGTCGTTATCGTCAGAAATTAAAATGTTCCACCACGTGAATTTCTGTGGACAGTAGTAATAGCGGTGGTTCAGCGGGGATGGTTTGCGCTGCGCGGAGGAAGCGGAATGTGACGTCATAACTAGGTCAAGGTCAAGAACACGGATGTAGGTCAAAGCAAAGGTCGAGGTCAAGTACCCGGATGTAGGTCAAGGTCAAATGTCAATACCCGGGTGTAGGTCAAGGTCAAAGGTCAAGTACCGGATGTAGGTCAAGTAGCACCCT
This sequence comes from Paraescarpia echinospica, assembly GCA_020002185.1. Taxonomy (NCBI): domain Eukaryota; kingdom Metazoa; phylum Annelida; class Polychaeta; order Sabellida; family Siboglinidae; genus Paraescarpia; species Paraescarpia echinospica. Next base: position 16,808,942 of record CM034536.1, on the reverse strand, counting down.
AGCGGATTTTTCGGAACTAAAATAGTACACGTAGCGCCACCCTAGCGTAATTTTTCGGAACTGTTTCCACTGGCGGATATGTTGCGAACTACAAACAACAGTGGTGCCACCTTACGGACAAGGTTTGGACTAAATGTAGGAGTACTGCCTAATTTGGTGCGTCTTATTTAGGAAAACTCCTTGGTGGAAAGGTTACGAACTGAAAGAGAAGTACAAATAACTCCCCCTAGCGGATTTCAGTGAACCAAATATCGATAATGCTTAAGTTCGTGTCTCTTGTTTCTTTTTTCTCTTTTTACTATAAAAATAGGTCAAAGACGTCATTAAATAGGTCAGTGACGTCGTTAAATAGGCCATTGCGCATGCGCAATGGTATCTTTCTTATGTCCCTTAGGTTGTCGACCATTTGTTTAGGTGTAGGCCTCTCCTAGCCTATACATTTACAACTTTAACATAGGTCCAATCCTGACGAATAGATAGAGAGAACTAATAAAATAAGTCAAATTATGGCATATCTGATCACCATACTGATCTACGACCTTCCCCTCTCCCTGTTTGTACATTTTTGCCTATCAATGTCTCTTATTACTTGCACACGTCGACTTCTTCCGGTATTATCAAATAGGTGTTTGTCAATTTTTGCGTACCCATGTATGTTATTAATGGCAGACGTGAAGTGATTCCTGAACATGTAACATTCTTTGAGACATCTTTATCAACAAAATTGAGGTCTCGCAATGTTTTAACATTCATCAGTGCTATAGTTTTTAAACAACGCTATAATTTTACATGGGACATTTGCACTTACCACAGTTGATTACCCGGATGCAAGCTGGTATGAACTTGTATTCCCAAAACTCTCCCTGGCGGATAGATCATGAACTACAAACATCATCCCTGACGGATATCAGTGAACCAAATATCGATACTGCTTAAGTTCGTGTCTCTTGTTTTTTGTCAAGTGCTTACTCCTGGTGGATACATCATCATCAACTGAAAGCACCCCTGTTAGATAAGTGGTGAACTAAATAACTACTATGCAGTCCGCGCTTTTGTACTTTCTACTCTGAGGTCCGTGCTTTTGAATTTTCTATTCTGCAGTTGGTGATCTTTCGGCACGCCCACGTGACTTTTCGGCACATTTACTAACTATATAAGCGCGGTGTTTTGCCAATCGGACCGTCATTCGTATCACGACGACAGCACGGCTAACATCGTCATGTTGAAGACACCCTACTACCGACCTCGCAATGCGGCAGACTCGAGCGACGACGACGAGCCGACGAGCGGACCCATCATGCCGGTGATCAACCGCCCTGCCGTGCCGTCGGAACCAGACGTCGTGGACATCTCGGCTCTAGAAGAAACGGTAAGCGCCGACGCCGTTATCAAGATCAGAGATCTCCTCATAGTCAAAGTACACCAGCACACTCCCTTCTACATCGGGTGCAGATACTGCAAGAAGCGTATGATTGTCGACAATAGGGGACATTTGCAATGCGAACGACACGGTTACGTTGCCTCTGACATGCATTTAGTGGTGCGCATGTGCTTTGTCGAGACAGCGACGGGTCGATCTATATGGCTGACTTTGTTCGACCAGTGTATGGCTGTTCTCCTAGACGTGAATGCCGAGACGTTTGCTGGTATGGACGAAACGATGCAGACTTACAAACTGAACTCACTGACGGGAACTCGTGTGTCTCTCACCATAAAGAAAACTCGACGAGATACTTACACAAACTTCAACGTCACTCGCGTGGAGGTGATACACTAGGCTCGGTACCCTGTTTCAGCCTCTCTCTGCTGCCATCCCTGCTGATGTCGCGACTTCTGCCGATACGACCAATGTGACAACTTCCGCTCCTGACGATGTCACAATTTCTACTCACGCAACCAATGTCACAATTTTTGGGTTAGCGTTAGGATTAGGGTTGGGGTTAGGGTTAAGGTTAGGATTTCGGGCAGCGTTAGGGTTAGGGTTAGGATTAGGCTTAGCGTCAAAATTAGCTCCATAACCAAGATGTGCAAAGCTGAACTCTCAAGACGATGTTATCCATGTGTAGTATCAAGTGTTGGTTGCAAGAAGTCGTTTCGAAACAGTGGCGAAACACTATGAAACAAATGGATCTGACACTAATGGAGGATGAGGTTGATTAAAGACTGGTTGACTGTCTGGAACAATACCGCAACCAAGTATCCGAACCGACTTTGTTGGACCCACAAGGGCTCCTCGCCGTATGGCAGGCAAGACTGAAGTAGTGAGGTGTGGTATTGTCTTGTACACGATTAAACTTTACAAGACTCTGTATCAATGTCTAATCTCTGGTTCTTGTAGTTATGGAGTGTGACATGTAAATACGTTTGTGTTGTTCACGAATAAACTGTGCAAACCTCATCTTGTGTCTTTTTCATAGTGTAATGCAATGCATACGTTGGGAACCTTACTCATTGTCTTAAACCCTCACGCATTCACTCACTCACTCACACAAGCCCTCACCCACTCACAAGCCCTCACGCACTCACTCACACAAGCCCTCACGCACTTACTCACTCACTCACTCACTCACTCACTCACTCACACAAGCCCTCACCCACTCACAAGCCCTCACGCACTCACTCACTCACTCACTCACTCACTCACTCACTCATTCACTCACACAAGACCTCACTCACTCACACAAGCCCTCACGCTCTCACTCACTCACTCACTCACTCACACAAGCCCTCATGCATTCACTCACTCACTCACTCACTCACTCACATAAACCCTCACGCATTCACTCACTCACTCACAAGCCCTCACGCATTCACTCACTCACCCACTCATTCAATCACACAAGTCCTCATTCACTCACGCCCTCCCTTCGTCGCTTTTCTAACATTTTATCTTTTCAACATGTTACCGTGGTAGCATTTTCGTATTTTAGTGCGTTCAATTCATCTCGCCATTCATTTCATTGCTTGCATTTGAACCACAAACACCTGCATCATGAGCTCATCGACTATTCTACTGGCTGCCAACAAGCCCACACCATCACCGTTCCAGTGCCCAAATTGCAAGAGACATTTCTCACGTCGGGACAACTTGAAACGGCACATTGCCTCCATTCACGGTGGACGATCGACAAACACCACATCACTGGATTCACTTGTCTCGGGGCCCACTATGACACATGTATCTACGGTTCCAATAACAAGCTCGACATTCCCGTCTCCATCTCAGGTGACCATGGAGTATACAAAGAAGATGGCCCTGGTCGATCCCCGTATTTTGGAAAACATTCAACCGCAACGCCCTTTGACTGCTAATCCTATAGGGAGTGTCTTGCAACGACTCGACAACGAAATGCAAGGTATATTGGAACGAAGTGATATACACGAGAGGGAAAAAGTTGTCTTGTATAACCAGGTATTGAGTCGGTACAACGATCTTTCCGACAAACGTATCCAAGAACCCGTGCGTGTGGTCATCGAAAAAATTCCCAGCAAAGTCGAAAACAAAGTACATCCTGCTAACGAAAATGTCAAAAAGTCAAAAAGGAGAGCATCGAAAACGAAATAATCGACAGCGTTCGAAAAATTATGAAGCAGAAAGCACGAAGATTACTCGATAAAATGAAAGGTGCCATAAAGTGGAACGATCGCGGCGAGATGATGTACAGAAACAAAGCGGTTCCCGGAAGTAATATCGTGGACCTTGTGAATGACGTGTTGAGAAAACGGAAGTCGTTTGAACCGATGGGATGGGAAAACCTTCGCTCGTGGTCTCAAGGATTTGAACACGCCAGTGGATTTAGTTGGGAACTCAGATCGTTGGCTTTACATGCAGACAGCGTCAGTGGACGACGATATGTCAAAGGAAAAAAGCATTCCATTCGACAGCGATCGTCATCGAAATCGTAGACGACCTGCATCATCGCGGCGCGCAGCTCATTCGGTGACACCTTTGCAAATCACACGTTGGGAACCTTATTAGCATTACCGATTTGGAATCTACAGGAACAGTGTGCAAGAGACATCATGTCGGGAATATTTTGTCCATTATTTATCAGAAATATATTAAATGACAAATAAAATCGTGTTGATGCTATGGATGAGTGTGTTTGTTTTTAGTTTTCATACTCATCAAGATAGACCTCCCTTTTCCCCGTTTCAGTGACAACAATTATTTTGTGAACGTATCAATGTGGGTGGTGTTCAATATACCTAAGTGAATTTTGACTTAAGAGTGGTATGTAATGTTTGCATGTAATGTTGGCATGCACGTTCTTGTATTACCTTAATTAGGCAATAACAAAGTCGACACCATATGTGCGTTTGTGAAGAAAAAAATTCAGACACCCAAGAGAAAGTGTCAATCTTATAAAATCTTGTAAACCTTAACTATATACAAATTGATTTCATATGATACACAAATTGTATTCAGACACCCAAGAGAAAGTATCCCTGTGAATGATATCACATATATTCTTGTTATGAGACACCCAAGAGTAAGTGTCACTATGATAAAATCTTGTAAACCTTAACAACTATATACAAATCGACTCCACATGATACACAGTCACTGTTAGACAGTATGCTACACTCTGTGTTTATTTATTTTATGACATGGTTTTTGCAGCGATTGAAGTATACAATATACTTCGTTTATTTTCACCAGTGTCCTACTTAAAAAGAAAAATGCACAGGACGGTGGTGATGATGATGACGCAACAATGACGTGTGTGTGTCGATACACTCTTTAATAATTGACAAGATAGGAGTCGATAAAAACAATAGTTCATCACGGCAATATTAAGACCAGATATCTCTCGAGTGTACCAAACAGTAAATGTGAAATGTGAAAAGTACACTCTTTAATAATCGACAAGTAGGAGTCAGTGGTCGATAAACATCATACTTGATCACGGTTACACCAAGACTACATGTTACACCAAGACTGAATGTTACACCAGTACCGAATGATACACCAATACCGAATGATACACGGGGAGGGTAGCTCACGAGAAGATTTACTGGTGTGTCTATTATACCAGACAAGGAGAGGTAGATATTCCATCGGCTTGTACCGGTCGTTTGGAATAAAAATATGTTAGTGCAGAACGTTCTTGAATATAAGTAAAAACTGAAGCATTCTTCACACGAAACCCTCGATTTTTTTCAACGCCACTCTCTTTGGTTTTGAGTACTTTCAAAAATGTGTCTTTGTCAATTTCGTTGTGTCTCTTATTTAGACCTTTCGTGCTGAATTGATCCGTATCACCAAAACAATAATATGTTTTGCTGCACAATCCGATAAAACCTCTACCTTCATACTCTATTTTAAATAGGCCAGGTGTCCTTTTGTCGTGACGCGCACGCGCAATACAACACGATTCCGAAGGGACCCATTCTTTCCCTTCCATCCGACAAGTGACATAATCGGACGCGTGCGCGTCACATCAAACAGTAGGAAACCACCGGGACAAGTTTGTAAAGTATTCTTGTCGTTTATCGGTGGTAACACAATCGTCTAAACAAGAAAAAGCTAGACTTAAATATGCGGAATCCGTATCAATTTCGCAATATTGGAAGAGAGGGCGCTCTACGTAATAATCTATAAAATCGTAATAGAATTCCAGCATTCTCAACTTTGTATACTGGTAAACCATAAAACCAATTTGAAGAGGGAGATCGTATTTAATGGATTTCTTGTTCATTGTTAATTGTTACACGGATTCCTTAATTGGATCTAGCTGGCGAAAAAGATGACTGTTAATTCCTTGGCTCGCCGTTTTACTGTTACAAAAGATAACTTTTCTGTGGAGATTCTTATTAGTGATACATTTTCCATAGCCACTATTCCCAAGAAGTTTCATCGTATCACCAATAACGGCCTTGTCCGGGTGCATGTCACCTTCGCGGCGGGCATTTGAGACGGCATTGGCGAAATGTTAGAAGCACGGACTGGGTTCGTATTCTAAAACTTGATAAACGTGAGATACGATCAGTCCGTGTTTCAAATACAATTTTAACAAAGGTGTACCTAAAAGAATTTGTTTACCAAAATACGAAGCCACCAGTGTACGCCGAGGAGTAGATAATATATTGTGCTCTTCAGCGTAAGCTCGCATATAGGGACCGATGTCGTCACGGGTAATGTCAATGTTTTTGAAAATGGGTTGCATTTCACCAAAATAATCTTTAAGATGATCTGGAACAAAAATGTCGCACTCTACCATGCCAAATAGGCGACCTTCAACTACATTTTGTAAAACTTTATCTTGGGTCATTTCCCTCTTCAGGTTACGGTGAGGAAATTTTGAATTTAGAAAATGTCTTATTTCGGAATTTCTCCGAATTTCTTTCCATTGACATTCCCACATTTCGACGACCTCGGCATATTTACCCAAATACGTAGTATTCTTTTTAGTTGCTGATAGGAGATCGACCATAGACTTTCCGTTGATAGAGTTGGTGTGCTCCACGTTACAAGGACAACCGTGAAAATAGCAACCGTGAAATTGATAAATGGTGCGAGTCTGGGCACACCATCCGTCAACGGGAAGTTTACGATCCCCAATGCGTTTCTCTTCTCCGTTAAATTGAAGCCTTATCGTTGCATTCTTCTCGTGAGCTACCCACTCTAGCCACTCAAGAGCCATTTTTCCGTAAACACGTGATGTTTTAGATCTAAAATTATTGTCTCGGCTACGACGCGTATAACATCCGGTAGGCATATCTTGTGAAAGAGCCCAAAGGCATAAGGCATTAGCATCGTAGCCAATAATAGAACGACAGGGGCGAGCTGATTCGCCCATTTCAGATTCACGAAGCCGTGTAATGTTGGCTTCGTGATGGCGGTGAAAAATGATAGATGGCCCCCCTACTATGGCTTTTTTAACATATCGTGTAAATCCGAATCTTTTTGATTTAATAGACTGAAATAAGTATCACGTGGTAATGTGTCAAACATAAATTTCATGGTTAGACCGGGAACGCTAATACCATCTTTAAACATATCAATGTGGCGCAATTTGTAAAAAGATAACTGTTTTTTTTATAGCTTCAAGGAAAGGAACGACATATCTATTGTTGTACCAAATAAGAAAATCACGAAAAGTTTTCATATCGTGATCACGCCAAATTTGTTCGCAGTACGCGTCATTTTCGTCAGAAATATCTTCGTTTTTTAAAATCGCTGTGAAAATCTTCCTTTGGAGGAAGGGATTCACAGTCGAGTTTACTTAACGAAGTCACCCACTCGTAGGGAAAATATCCTTTAGTTTGTATACATCCGTAAGCTTTCAGAAAGTTATCGTAACTAAAACCGGGGGCCAAATAATTTATGATGTCCAAAAATGTCAAAGTCGCTGTTTTTAAACACATCAGATTAGTATGACGCATTACCACGAATATGGAGTTTTTAGATTTCTTATTAGATTCGTTCTCGTCCGTCTCGTCACCTACGTCGGTTGTCAGGAAGTGTGGTGTGATATATCTTTTTATGACGTTCAAATCGTATTTTCCGGAATTAAAGCCAATGACGGGTAGTTCTTTAAGAAATCCGTGAAGCATACCAATTAATTTTGTAATTTGTTCTTCTGGGATAATAGGTAAAGGTGACCCGTCATCTAAAATTTCGTCTAAGTCAGGTTCGAGCATTCTAGCCTCTGGTGATTGAATACCTTTTAGATGTTGGTTTAATTCATCAAAAACAAACTGATAACGTGTTTTGAGAATTTCGGAAGCGGTGTCGCTAATTTCGTAAAGATAATTTAGAAAACGGTCGACTAGTTGGCTCGGCTCACCCTCGCTAATAAAACAGCGTGGTTGCTTGTACCCGGGAACATTGGATGATACACTAACGCTAAGTATTTCGTGTCGAGCCAACCACTCGACCTTTGGAGTATTTACCGGTAAGTTGGTAGTGTCAAAATAAGATTCAAAATCTAAGGTGGCCCGAAACGGATAATACATTTTTCTTCGACGTCAATACCCAACTCATAAAGTTTCTGAAAAAATATACCACCAGGGAAAATTCTCGACTTCGCAACCTTGTTGGTGTCTTTTTAATGACCATTCTGTATGCCAAAGTCTGTCACATTTGATACATTTGAAAGACCGTGTATATGTTTTAATATCGTGGATATAAGAAAAATGTGTTTCGAAAAGATTCAAATTTAAAGTATCGGGGAATTTACAAGTTGAACGTCTCAGTAAATGACACGCTACCGAGTTCTTGTCGTCGTCGTCGTCGTCGTCGTCGTCGTCGTCGTCGTCGTCGTCGTCGTCGTGATGATCGAGTAATTCATAAACAACAATATTGATATGGAAAAGCTTTTCAATGTCATAAAGATCACTTAACTTAAAGCCAGGGAAATGGTTCATAGACGGGGCATCGTTTATAGCCTCTTGGTACGTGTTGTATAAAGCGGCAACATGAGGCTCGAGATGATCAATATCACCCCCACGACTAAGTGCAAGTGTGCGAAAAAAAACTAAGATTATCTCCATACGGAGGCTTGTCGTATCGGGATAAGTCACAGACCAATGAATGTAAACCTTTATTTGTGAGCACATAGTCGAGAAGGACTATGTGCTCACAAGTACCTATAGGGTGATCAGGTATGATGTTTATAAAAAAGTAATGTTGGTTACCAAACGACATATCCACTGAGAATTGGGCCTTTGCACAATAGCCCAACTTAAAATATCTTTGTTTTCAAACGAATTTAAAAACGACTGAAACTCATCTGCATTAGTAATTAAAGGGGGCCTGTCCAGAAACCTACCCGAAACATTTTTAGAAGAATGAAAATAACGATGTTCTTTTGTTTTCTGGTTATATAAAATAAATCCGAAGCTTAAGTTAATTTTGAAGGCGGTAGTCTGTTCATAAAAAATGTTCCACAATGTTGGATGTAACGAGGTTATGTCAGTATCCGTTAATCGAATGTTGTAGGTTCTCTGGACGGGCCCCCTACGATAATGTGTGCGAATAGTCGACCACTGACTCCTATAAAAATTAAACAAATTATCAGGTACAAAATCTACCACTTCCGGTGGTACAAGTGCATCTTGTTGAAGGAGTAATGGAGAAGCTGCTGGTGGCGACTGCGAGGCTGCAGGTGACGGCCTTTTTGGTGATGGTGAAGCTGTCGGTGACCGTCGGCGTCCTACAATAACATATGTTTTTACAGTACAATACAATAGGAGTTCATTGTCGAATAAACTAGATAGGATAATTTTCCTTTTGTTGAAGATAACATATTCCTTGTTAGATTAAGTTAATTAAGTTAATACAACCAACAAAGCTGTTCATAACTTGGATAGTGAAACATGTAGTAAAGTATTCAACGAATTAAACACACAATATTGAGAAAAAAACACTGCAATAAAGGTACGTATCACTAGACGGGAGAATAGTTATCTTTCATGACGCGTTAGTCAATTTGTTCAGTTGACATGCACACTAAATACAGACGTGGTCAGTGATAATACCCGACATCTTCAAAGATTACTCACCATAGTACCTTTGGTTACGGGCGCAGGCGGCGCAGAGGTTGTCGGGATACTGTCAGCAGCAAGCGCTCCTTTTCTTGGCGCTGAAATAAACACACAAGTTGACTTTTAATCATGATATGTAAAGTATAATAAGACGGGATTTGTAGCAACACCTGAAATAAACACAAGTTGTGTTTTAATCATGTTATGAAAAATATAAAGAGGTGACATTTGTAGCAGCATCTGAAAACATTTACACAACATGATAGATTTACCATTATTTCTTCAACGAGCGCTTCCCGCCGCTGCTGCTTGTCGACCATCCCGCCGCAATAGCCCTTCTTGACGTGACGCTCCCAAACCCTTCTCCGCGTGAAGGTGCTGCCGCACATACAGCACGCAAAGTGCGGCGCCGGGACTGTCCCAATGGTTGTCGGAGCCGCCGGTGCTGTCGACATGGGTCCGTTGATGAATTTCTACAAGAATAATTAAATATTAGAGACTCTATGTTAGGAAAACATGTGACCAAAAGACACGTGACTTTTGGTCACGTGACCAGAAGTCGCTAGGAAGATGATAAGTATATGGAGACAGTGCTTCAATAGGAATAGAATGGGAGCAGGTATGTTGACAAGAAGTATGTATGAGCCGCCATTTTATTGGAAGTAAACAAAATACAGGGACGCCATTTTGACGGAAGTAAACATACACAGGGGCGCCATTTTGACGGAAGTAAACAATGTACAGGGGCGCCATTTTGACGGAAGTAAACATACACAGGGACGCCATTTTGACGGAAGTAAACAATATACACGGACGCCATTTTAGCGGAAGTAAACATACATAGAGGCGCCATTTTAGTGGAAGTTTTTAAGGAGACAACTTTTAGGGGAACTGATTGGGAAAGCCTCGTTTTAGAGGAAGGTAAACATAGACGTGGACGCCATTTTAGTGGAAAAATACATAGGCAGCCACCTTTTTGGTGGTTTAGGCGAAAGTGTATAGTAACGTAATATAAAGTTTAACTCACCACCAGCGCGTCCAGCTCGGCCTCCTCTGCCGTCCTTTGTGGGCGGCGACAACTGCCGCGGGCGACGTGACGCTTCCAATTGTCTCGGCGACTAAAGTGCACGCTGCATACCGGGCACTGAAACCCCGCCCGAGAGGGGGTTGGTCCCGTAGGGATCCCACAGTCGACGCTCTAAATGTACGAAGGATTGTTATTAGACGTTTTCATTACTGTATTAATACAAGATAATTATACACACGAAAAATAGTGAAATGGAAATATAGATTATTAATAAAGACCTACCATTAGGGACGGTTGTGGTGCTGGCGCTGTCAGGACTGCTGGTGCTGCAGGCGCCAGGGTCGGGGCTGTAGGCGCCGGGGTTGGGCTGGTCGATGCCGTGGCCGGTAGTGGGGGAAAGGCCTCCCTGTACGTGATGGGGGTCAAACCCGCTATCCCAGACGTAATGGCCTGCGGCCCTCTGGCCGCCTCAGCGTAGTTCCATCCAAACCGAGTGAAGTTAGCCATGACGATGTCAAATGACGAATGACAAGCAGATCGTCTCCACGGCCTTATATAGGATCACTTTGAACGTAAAGGTCACGTGGGCGTGCCGACAGATTATGGATTGTAGGATAGTACATTAAGGTCACGTGGGCGTGCCGAAAGATCACCGACTGCAGAATAGAAAATTCAAAAGCACGGACCTCAGAGTAGAAAGTACAAAAGCGCGGACCGAAGAGTAGTTATTTAGTTCACCACTTATCTAACAGGGGTGCTTTCAGTTGATGATGATGTATCCACCAGGAGTAAGCACTTGACAAAAAACAAGAGACACGAACTTAAGCAGTATCGATATTTGGTTCACTGATATCCGTCAGGGATGATGTTTGTAGTTCATGATCTATCCGTCAGGGGGCTCCATTCCTCTTCCTCCAATCCGAATCCAACCGTCCCAGGTAGACCACCGCTATATACAAGTTCATACCAGCTTGCATCCGGGTAATCAACTGTGGTAAGTGCAAATGTCCTATGTAAAACTGTAGCGTTGTTTAAAAACTATAGCACTAATGAATGTTAAAGCATTGCGAGACCTCGATTTTATTGATAAAGATGTCACAAAGAATGTTACATGTTCAGGAATCACTTCACGTCTGCCATTAATAACATACATGGGTACGCAAAAATGTACACCTATTTGATAATACCGGAAGCAGTCGACGTATGCAAGTAGTAAGAGACATTGATAGGGAAACATTTACAAACAGGGTGAGGGGAAGGTCGTAGATCTGTATGGTGATCAGATATGCCATAATTTGACTTATTTTATTAGTTCTCTCTATCTATTCTTCGGGATTGAACCTATGTTAAAGTTGTAAATGTATAGGCTAGGAGAGGCCTACACCTAAACAAATGGTCGACAACCTAAGGGACATAAGAAAACACACCATTGCGCATGCGCAATGGCCTATTTAACGACGTCACTGACCTATTTAATGACGTCTTTGACCTATTTTTATAGTAAAAAGAGAAAAAAGAATCAAGAGGCATGAACTTAAGCAGTATCGATATTTGGTTCACTGAAATCCGCTATGGGGAGTTATTTGTACTTCTCTTTCAGTTCGTAACCTTTCCACCAAGGGGCGCCAATTTTCCTAAATAAGACGCACCAAATTAGGCAGTACTCCTACATTTAGTCCAAACCTTGTCCGTAAGGTGGCACCACTATTGTTTGTAGTTAGCCACATATCCGCCAGGGGTAAATAGTTCTTAAAAAACCCGCTAGGGGCGCTACTTGTATTATATTAGTTCCGAAAAAAATCCGACAGGGGAGCAACTTGTATTATATTAGTTTCGATAAAAATCGCTAGGGGGCGCGACCTGTACTATTTAGTTCCGAAAAAATTCCGGTAGCTGTGCTGTTTTAGTTCACAAACTATCCGCTAGTGGGCGCTACTTGACCTACATCCAGGTACTTGACATTGATCTTTGACCTTGACCTACATCCGGTTACTTGACCTTAACCTTTGACATACATCCGGTTACTTGACCTTAACCTTTGACCTTGACCTACATCCGGGTTCTAGACCTTGACCTAGTTATGACGTCACATTCCTCTTCCTCCGCGCAGCGCAAACCATCCCCGCTGAACCACCGCTATTACTACTGTGGACTTTTTATCTATGCAGACATATAGTGCTAACTAAAAACGCCATAATGGTTGCTATTACAATTTTGTGTGGCTAAACCATAGATTGACTGGACTAGGCCGAAAATCGGGGTATTTTGTGATAATTTGTAAATGTGTTTATAATACGATTGTGACCTTAATATCCATTGCAGTGACATTTGTTAGGTACCGTTTCACAGCTAAGTGCATTGCCTTTCCAAAGACGTACATCATCGTTATGGTATTCTCGCAGAAAATAAGTTATACAACATGAATTACGTGTACCCCCCTAACTTTCAGTGAGACCTCGGTAAGGAGAACACTCGATTTTATTAAGCAAGATCGGGTTTAAGAGCTCTTAAGAATGTTAATGAATTGGTCCCCTGGTCGGCATGTAGGATATCACGAGCGATGAAATGTATGCAGGGCCAAGATGGTGCACTGCACGATATACCAGTAGTAACAGCTTGAATTTGATCCGCTGGCGTATAGGCAACCAGTGTAAACGGTACAGAACAGGTGTTATATGTTCTCGTCTCCTTGTCCCGGTAATGAGACGTGCTGCGGAATTATGTACCACCTGCAACTTTCGCAAATGCGTCTCCGGCAGACCACATAACACTGCGTTGCCGTAATTAATACGTGACATAACTAAAGCGTTCAAAATGGTTCTGCAGGCATTAGTGGTAAGACATTTCCTAATCAACGTGATGCTTCGGAGGTGACAATATGCCACCTGGCAAACACGACGCACTTGATTCGTCATCGACATAGTGTTGTCGAGTAGAACGCCGATGTCGCGGATAACCGGCTTCGGCGAAACACAACAGCCACATATATCAATGACTTGGTCAACAGGCGGGTGAACAAGTTTCCGATATAAATCACAATAATAATTTCCAAATCAACTATGTTCTTACTTAGGCTTAATATGTTCACAATTCGTATGATACAACGTTATATTATACACATTAATATATTATATTAATGGGTAAAATAGAATACAATAGTCGACGGATACACCACACATGCATAATAGTGTAGCATAATTAGAAAGGAAGAACAATACACATATTCACGACAACGACTAGAATGCAGAAAACAGACAGAACACTGTTATGCGTACGCACACGAATTGGTGTCTATTTTGTTATGAAGTATATATATATATATATATATATATATCAACCACTCGTGCATATATATATACCACGACATGTGGAATATGCTTAGTACTGTACAACAGTGCCATAGACATTCAACGTATTCGCATTCTGAAAATTGAAAAGTTCTAATTCGGTTACCGTGTGTTGAATGTTTAGTGTCCATTGTTAACACATACATCATTAAATATACTCGAACTAGCGTACATACATACATCTTATTTTTCGCTCCTAGACGGCTTGCATTTCGCGTGCCAACTGTCAGGGATTAATCTATGGCCACACAAATTAAACGTAACGCCGTTGGTTGTTTTCGAAATTACCCGTCAAGGGTTATTAGTGTTTTTGTTAAAGTAACAAAATATTCAACATATGGTCCAGTACAATTTACGTCCTAACAAATGTCCGTAAGGATACAGCGGGAAACAATCTTCTTATGCGTGCGTGTGTGTTTATGTGTGTGTGTTTGTGTGTGTGTTTATGTGAGTGTGAGTGTGTGTGTGTGTGTGCGCGCGTCACAGACGCTGACACCGACGCCGTCTCTTCGGGTTCAACAACGGCAGCAGTTCAACTTCACCGACCCAAAGCTCGTGGACGGAGTGTTCTTTGCGATGTTTCCGGCGGTTGTCACAACAACCATTCATTAGCGAACGTGTCTGACGTCAGAAAACGGCTCGACGTGAAAAAAAGAAAAACGGCTAACGCTCCACGCCGTATGCCTCAATACTGAAGCCCCAGGGATACTCAAAATACAATCATTTGTCTTGTCCGATTCCTCGACGAAGACTGCGAACAAACGTTGTACACTTCCACCCCGTGGTGGCAGTTCATATTTCCTCCGACACGGGCATTGAGTCAACTGTCTTCCTAGAGCCGCTCGAGAACGACACGAGGAATACACGGTAAAATCACTTCCGTCGATATGCGTCAATGCCATGCTTAACACTTTCCCTTATGTAATAACGTATTCACCATGCATTCAATAGTTTCGAGTAGCACTATTTAAGAAACATTCACTATTTAAATGTGTACTGTGTATTTCGTGCATGCAAATGGGACTCATAATTTCGCAATCGGGGACCCAAAGTTGTTATTAACGTCAATTTACTTTTACACAATTGTCTGGGACTTCGCAAACGTATAATAATAATATATTTATTCGTACTTACATGTACAATTCGATTAATACAATAAGTTTCTACCCGCATTATAATGTAGTTAATATTAGTTAACATTTTTCACCGTTTTGAAAAAGAGCATATTCTACTAATGTCTGCACGCTGTATCAACTCACCCCCTTCCTCCACCCGGAACTCCCCGGTAAACACTGACTGTTCCTAAGATAACAACATGTATAAATGCACTGTAGTAACACATTTCTTGCTGCCGTTTTTCTTGTGAAATGCTGCTGGTCACACATGAAACATTATTTTATATTTACTGATTATGACAATGAACATTCCATAATTATTTACTCCCAACACTACAATGATACCTGTGTTATTTACTGAATATATGCTTTTCTTTACATGAGACTGGACTAGTGTGCTTAGGACCACTAGTTCTCCAAGTTAATATGGCATACTGGGCAGTTGTATTTGTCCAGGATCTCGGATAAGATTCTACAGCCATGCAGCATGCTGCATATTAATGGTTTGTAATGTGAATGTCCACCGACTGATCCCAATTGTGTCGTGTGTTGCATTCGTGACAGATTCCCCAGTGCCGATGGGGTGTGCACTGGCTTCCATGTCAGTCAGTTAGATTGACTGGCTAAAAAAAACAATGTAGAATGCAGGTTGCTCGACATTCGAATATGGTGACGCCTGACTAGCTCTGCAGTTGGTGATGGAACGGTGGGTGCCAGGATCTGGCAGATATAGCATGAGTCTTCGGGCAACAACTCTTGACATTGTGAGACAGGTTCAGTGTCGAGCATTCTTTGGTGAACTACGTCGGTTTATATATTGATGGCATCACTGTATGTGTTCGCTGTCTTCGACGGTACTGCATACCAGCTGCCTGACGTTTTGCTGTACATCCGCATCTACCAATACCAGAGACAAAGTGACAATTAGCATAGCTCTGACATACATTATATTTTATATGTGATGACACATTTATCAAAAGTCAATAATACACAGTATTTGTATTCAATTCAACTTTAACTTTTATCAGTGTCCATGACAAAATACATCAATTATCCAACAATGTTACAGTGGTAGGGTTTAATTTCTTTGTGTTGCTGATAGTCAGTGGCAGTCAGCTGTACACCAGGTACTTGTTATGTACAGCACAAGTTTGTGATGAAGTAATGGTATTGAAAGCCTTTTCACATTTTACAAGAACAATCTGTTGATGCACTGACAGCGACATATTACTTGTTTAAGTTCTCTATGTATCATGAGGACTGTTATTATACTTTTCATGCCACGTTTAATATTTCTAAATTATTCTTTTTTATTACTGGTTTATATTTTCACAAATAATTTACATTACATTTTCACTTCCCATGATGATTATACACCTGTACACATTGTACTAATTATGTTGTAAACAACACGTGAGCAAAGTTAGTTCTGATAAGGTGTAGTACTCAGTCTTCAGGATTGCTCAAAGCGTTTTACACTTTACTCCCTGGCAGACCTGTTAAATCGAACACCATCTCGACTTATATAGGAAGCATTCAGCCACGCTGAAATTAATATGCGAAGACTATTTGTACAACTAGATTGCGGTCTGTAGCCAGTACTGTTCATACAGTTGAATAAACCTGAGCAACGTAGCATGTAATAATTGTACATGTAATTCTCAGTCACATGGACCCTGACTAGTCTTGTCACTATTATTTGCGAGTTGTAAACATACATACCAAGCATTGCATAAACTACAATATTTTCGAATTTTATATCATATTGATGTTTTCTTAACAAAGAATCATAAATTATGATTCTTTGTTTAAAAAACAATTATGATTCATAATAGTTATTTTAATTTGATATGTACATATTACATTTGTTCAATAAACATCTTCCTTAGTAATTTTTTTCTCATTGGTTTACATTTGATGGGAATGCGATATAAAAAAGTGTTGTTAAATACACATAATTGTTTAGTCACTAATTTTGTAAGTTGTAAACGTACAAGGCACGTATAAACTTCAATTAGCATTTGACATCACATGTACTAGTGTTATTTTTTGTAACAAAGAATCTTGATAAAAGTATCTGTTTGTTTTTATATGTACCTGACATTTTTTCAACCTCTTCTTAATTTTTGTTTCTATTTAGCATTTTATGTGCATGTGATGTGTATGTGATATTACAAATTATTACATTATACACATCAAGTGCAGTGATTGTACCAGTAGTTGTATTGTGCTTTTCATTATTTTGTAGTCAATCTCATCAAATAGTTTCAATAAAATGTTTTTACTTTACATTGTCTTTACTTTAAATCACATGCATTTCTAACAACAATATGCAATTTAACGAGGACATGCATTACTGCAAAATCCTCATGCAGACAAACAAAACTATCACATACAGGGGTGGGTCCAGAAATCGAGAGTGGGGGCACAAAAACCTCCACTGGCCGCCGAACCAAATGGTGTAGTCTAAATTTTGTCGCTACTACGCTGCCATAACTTCACCCGCTCCACTGGAGTGGTGATATCGGAAGACACCATAACTCCAGCTTATTATTATCACCTAAACTGGGCACATTTCAAACAGTCTGGGAGGACACAGTCGCGTGGGCCCATTCTATAAGATCTGCAGACACGCCAAATTCCTAAGGTCTAGGGGGCACCTGCCCCCAGGCCCGCATGGACCCGCCTATGACATACTTGTTTATTGCTTGTATTTATAATTTTGATAACATGTTTGGTGACAGAGTAACCACATTTGACAACACTCGTTTACCTGAAGGTGAAGAGCTTTGACGCATACATCTGCATGTGGTGTTGACACACCTCGAATTCTGAAAATATAGTACATGTATTAATAGCCAGCTCTGTTTCTAACAATAATCATTTTAATGTACTTGTAAAAGTTGCAATGCAATGAACGACCACCTGCCAAATGCAAACAATGCCAATTGTCAAAAGCTATCTATCTATCTAAATATATATATACATATTATGGGCATTAATATTCACGGTATTGAGGGGCGTTGGTTTTCTGAACATAACAAAAACTCACAGAAGGCAATCAAAAAATCTGGTGAAACTACTGGAATATTCTTTTCCTTGTAAATAATTAAATACCAAGACTACATACAATTGAATTCCAATTAAATTTTGAAATGTCCAATAATAGTAATGTTTAATATAAAAGTAATATATTAGTTAAATTATTATTACATTAGTAAATTATGTACATATTATTTTGTTCAATCTATTACTATTGGTTCAATAATTATAATCGTTACGGGTCATTTATAATGCATTTACATTATTACAATTATCCCAAACCTACTTAGGCTACTAGCCTACTACCATATACATAGACATAATATAGTCACTATTATTGACATAGGTATATGCCATAGCGTCGTACTGTTAGCTGATATTAGTCTATAGTAAACAGGGCCCAGCCAGGCCGCCCATACCGCCATTGGCTATGACTAAAAGGTAAACAATCAAATAAATTTTGTACAAGCAACACTAATATGTATACTCATACGTTTAAATATACGTGATTATAGTATTACTAAACTGTCTGGAAGAACCTTTGTGAACGCTGCATCTCATCTGTTGTGACTGACCCCACGGCACGGGCAACGGCCCACGGCCACAGTCCACTGGCACTGTCGCCAACTCCTTCTGTTTACTTTGTTTCGTTCAATAGTCGTTCCCAAACAGAAATACACCTTTATGAGTGGGTACTGTCTTTGTCTGTCTAATTTAGCCCATTTTGCAGTGTCGGTCGCATATGTTCGTAGACGTGCAATCATTGCCTAAACTCGGAATTCCGTAACATCAACAGCGCCAAAGGGTTGGGTCAAAAGACAATATCGCCCATAATTCGCGATCACGAAAAGACAAGAACGCGATTCCACGCAAAGTTCAATGTCCGTACTCAGATAAAATCGAAGCAAAATACAGGATCCGAATTAATACGCATAAACGAACTAGGATATCATTGGAGGTTTTTAAAAATTAGTAAGAAACGTGAGGAGCAAAACAATCGAATTGGTTGAGTACCTTTAACTAATGTGTTACAATCAACATATAGACAGTTTCATTCAACAGAGACTGCCCTCTTAAAGGTTCATAATGACATTAACTTGAACATCTGGCACAGCTCTAAGCTGGTTTTCTTCATATCTAACTGATAGATACCAAACAATAAAGACTGGGAACTGCTTTTCAGCTGCACTGCCGGCTTTATTTGGTGTTACCCAGGGTTCTGTTCATGGGCCTTTGTTTTTTACTGTTTACACCACGCCACTAAGCTTTGTTATACAAAGACATAACTTGGATCATCATATTTATGCTGATGATACTCAGATCTACATTTCGTTGGCTACCCCTGATACAAATTGCTTCCTTAACTAATTTAGTGATTGCCTTCATGATATATTCAACTGGATGACTGGCAGTAAGTTGAAATTAAATGCAAACAAAAACTGAATTGATCATTATTGGTACTCCAATGCAGCGTAGTAAACTGGATGGTTTTTTCGCTACGCGTATTTTGAATCAGTATATTACGCCAGCAACCTCGGTGCCGAATCTAGGAGTGATCTTTGAAAGTAACCTCAATTTCCGACAACACATATCTCAAACATGTCGCTGCTGTTTTGATCATATTCGTGATCTTCGGCGTATTCGCCGGTATATGTCATTTTTTGTTGCTAAAACTATTGCAACAGCGCTTGTTAGCAGCATATTTGACTATTTCAATACCCTCCTTTATACTATCGCTAGCAAGGATATCACAAAACTTCAGCGTGTCCAAAATTTTCTGGCAAGATTAGTTACAAGATCTCCTCGTTTTTCACGCTCTGTACCACTTTTGAAGTTTTTGCATTGGCTTCCTGTACGATATCGTATAATATTTAAGATATGTACCATTACATATCAGGCACTGTCCAGTAAGCAACCATCTTATTTGCAGTCATTGCTTACTCACGTAAGAAAACCTATCCAGATGTTCCCTCTTAGTGTTAGATCAGTTGAAAATATTTATAAATTCCGTCGTCATTTAAAAACTTATCTTTACAACCTTGCTTATCCACCGTAGCTCCCTAGCGCCTTGACACATCTGTTTGACAACTGGAATACCGCTTATGGATTTTGAGATTGACCAATCCTTTTGTTTTGATGCGCCTCTGAGCTTGGTTTCCAAGGATTTAGACGCAGTGGGAGTTATCTTATTATTATTATAGGACAGTGCTTACATAATTATGTTTTAGCTACACATTTGTTTTATGTTTTGTCCAAAGTATGCCATTTTTTAAAACAAAATTGCAACATTTTACCATTTGTCTATGTAACCATGTTAGCTCTCTTATTTGAAGATGTCCTGCCAAGCATATCAGATTGTTTTCATGTACACTAAATTAAATAAACAGTACATTTAATAGTTCATTAAATTAAATTAATATTTGAATCTGATATCGACGGAAAAACACCATCTACTGTACATAGATGATGCTCTGGCAACGAAGACCAGCTCCTGGATGTTTATATGATTATATTTATATCGGCAAACGAAACAGTAGAGAAGTTTGCACCATGCCAACCTGCCATCTGGTACCTGCCCACCCATGTATTCCACTCCAACAAAAACATTACATGTAGAAGAATGGTGTGCAGAGCGTGTTTAAAGACAGAAGGAACAATCCAAAAATGATGGGTGTTATACCGAATTTCCAGTGATGCAAAATAGACTGTACCATCTTGGTCCAGTTTTTATGACGCTGCCATTACCACTGATCCTCTTGTCACAACATTTGACATGTTTCCAGTTCTCCAGGCGCCGGCACATGACGATGACTCAATGATTACTGTGATAGACAGCTTTGTGCACACAACATAGGACCTTAGTCAGAAGTACACGAAGTAGTAGTAGCCGACCAACTATTATATAACAGAGGTAAATGAATGATATGGGTCGATGCTGAAAAGTATTTGAAAACACGTAGTCATCATGACGCGGGACCTCAACATGTTGTTAATCTACGTAACGGCAACAGGTTTGCACTTTACAAGTTGTGATCTAGATGTTTTTATAGATAGAATCAAAAGAATAATACCAACTGTAATCCAATCTTGCCCTGTAATATGATGACCCCCAACAATTGCAGTTACTAAGAATGAAGATCCATGATGTGAAAATGAGTGTAGCGACGCACCCACACGTAAGTCAGTGGCTGTGATGTCGCGTCGTGTGATAGCCAACGATATATACTGGCTGCAAAAATGGGTAACAATATGGTGAGCGAAAATGTCAGGCAGTGCTTGTTTGACCGGTCGGTTTCATTTTTCATCCTATGAAGTGGTCAAAAGAAACGATATTTAGGACACTATACAATAATACAGAAGCAGACACTGAATGCAGACAAACGCATCATTTATAGAACACTTTCATAAGCAAGGAACCACTGCTGGGAGACTCTCACTAAGGCTTACACGTATGCCGCTAAAGAGAGAGTTACCCATCCACTAGTTGGTATGAAAAAGGTGAACAATGTGACAGATTCGGAGAATAAATGGAATTAAAGAGAGAATTTACAAAGCTATACACAAAACGATTACCGGAGAAAGTCTCAGCATAAACGCGGTTGCCCTCCTTTCCAAGAATTTGTTGACGTTGGTCATACTGAACATGAACTATTTCACCCGTTGCTTTCCTCGGAAATGTATAATTAACATATACGTGTACTTCATTGTCGCAGGTAACATACTACGTGCGGAATGCTTTGCCGTATGAGCATATGACGTACATCTATATAATTTTGTGGTGCGTTGAAGACAAATGAATGCATTCTAGACATAACTGTCTCTCTCTCTATATATATACGTCTCTCTCAACTCGTCATCATAATTTTCTCTCTCACTCTCTCTCTCTCTCTCTCTCTCTCTCTCTCCCTCGTTTCGTGCTTCGCTCTCCTACTCTTTACCTCCCTCTCCCACCATATGTTACCTTTGCGGGGCTATGTACCTGCCAATTCAGATTCAGGAGAATCCTCACGTATAATTGCAATATATATTACACGTACACTAATTGTTAACGAGTTATTTCTTTTCACTCGACGTACGCTTAACACAAATGAGTCAGCCGCATAATAGATTTGGAGTTTATATAATCATGAATCTCTCGATAACAATTGGCAGTTCTGTCCGTTGTTTGGGCCGACTGACATATACCATTCCGCGAAGCATCACAATACTATGTTTTTTAACGCTAACCCACTAGTCTATAGTCGTATCTACGAACAATCAAGTTACGATTTTTTTGAAGTTATGTGAATTGTTTCCCACAGACTATGGACGGCAACAATCATTGCTGGCACAGTACCGTCTGATTCATACATACGTAACAGCCGAGAACATTTGATAAAGTCATAGCGCGAAGACACACGAGGGATGGTTGCTGAAGCTTTAGAATGGCTTTAATGACTGACGTCCGATGTGACGTCATCGGCTGCTATAAATTGCGGCGGTGTATATGTCCGTATGTATACACGTGTGTACCTATGCATGTAAGCATATATGAATTTATGAATGCACGACATGGTATGTTGATGAGTTGTGACCTTCCAATCCTTGCTAACGCAGGCATGTCCCAGGTTCGCTTCGGCAAACCCAACAATGGCGGCAGAGGAGAAACGTTTTTGTCGGTGATGAACAACCGCCTGATGCTCATGCCATCACCATCGCCGTCACCATCGCCATCGCCGCCATCGTCAATTGGTTACGTGGAACACACATACATGTTTGTTGGCGATAAAACAAACTTGCCCTTCTGTTGTCGATAGGTGTACTTATTGAATGCTATTGGTGTGTCACCCTTATACGGATAGGATATGTATTTGTATTATATTTCTTTCCAAATGTTTTCGTATGCAATAATTTAGCAAAATAAATCACGCTAAGATATTGTTTATAAATTTATTTGTATTCGATATGAACTATTCTGTTTTTGATTTATGTAGAAATTCCCCGCTGTCGTCTCCGACGGGGCACCGCCGGAGACTATTCGTTACGGAGACGAGTCGAGCTGGCGACGAGATGTTGACGAAGTCTATCACTGTTGCCATGACGCCGGGATTCATCACCCACTCCATCTGTTGTCCGGGGATCGCTAACATATCCCCATTTATAACTGCCACGAGCGAAAAGAACCAAGCTTCATTCCAGAAAGCAGTTTGGTTTAGGCGTTCTAAGTCATACGCCTCGATTCTAAAGCCTTCGGTTCATTGCTCACGGTGGACTAATTCAGATCGTTTTCTTCACGAAACCAGCGCACGACCATCGTTAGCTTCAACCCAGTGGTTCTTGTGCTGTTTCTGACAAACACAGGCATAGAGTCGACTGTTCATACAACGCCGATCACAGACGACACAAAAGACACTCGTCGAAGTCGTTTCCGCCGACACAAGTCACTACCCCTCGTCAAACAGCCGATAATCACCTAAAGGAAAACTGTTAATCTCAAAATCTGCACTAAGTGAAATGTCGTGAATAATAAGACGTATAGACATTATAAATTGCTACCCGTGATCGTAGAAACTATTTTTATAGCGCGGGACTCGTTCCACACATACACCTTATGTGTTATACCCAATACGAGCATTTTTCGCCCGAGAGGACAATTTATGCAGAAGCATACACAAAACTCAATGACACACTTGGGCGATAGATCGTGTAGATTTGAGTCGTATCTACATTCAATAATGTCGACAGGAAGATAATGGCACACTATAATATGATACACTGTACATGAAGTGTTATATTGATGATACTGACTTACATACAATATTAAAATTTAATATCACACGTTGACAAACGTTACTACCGCCCATGGCACTACCCCTTTTTGTGATATCACAGCATCTTGTGAAGGAATTACTTCTTTCTTACATCACAACTGCTTGTGACGTCACTGCCCGTTAGGTCACATTAATGGTGCGACCAGATTAAACGTTTATATTTTTGTACAACTGTTTCTGTGATTGGGTTATTCGGAATACACATAAAATAGGCTTCACTCAAATTAATGTGTCGTTTAGTATGATCGTCTTTACTATCTGAGGCGAAAACACATCATATAGGCGCCTATCAGTTGGATAATAGTACAACGCTTTCATTAGTAAACTTTGAAATATTAAAAGCAGGCGAATATACCATATCGAAAACAAGAGCGAAACAGTATACTTAAGTGCTTACCAGAAAGACGTACACCCACCATGTGGAAGAACGCAAAGATGGTGATAATCTTCAATAAGGAAAATAATAAAGACGTAAAGAACTACAGACCAATGTGTATGTTATCAAACATTTACAAATTCCTCACAAAAATACTAAAGAATAAGCTAGTGAAGTCTCTCAACGAAAACCAACCCCGAGAGGAAACAGGATTCAGAAGCAGGTACTCAACGACAGACCACATCAACGTCGTTAACCAAGAGAAGTGCCGATAATATAATATCGAGCTGTGCATCGCGTTCGTCGACTACGATAATCCTTTCGACTCGGTACAACCTCAACCATTACTGGCCTCGCTTCAAGAACAGGGGGTAGAAGACGTGTACATCGAACTGTAAACCATCTACACCAACAGCTCCATGACAGTCCAGCTACACAATGAAAACAACAAGATCAACATCAAGAGATGAGTTCGCCAAGGTGACACCACATCGCCCAAGCTGTTTACGGCAACATTCGGAAGCATATTCCGAAGACTATTGGTAGAGTATGCATCGCGACGTTGTATAACATATATACAACGCCATTAGCATGAGCAGCTGAGCGGTATTGTGTATTCGAATAATTGCTTCAAGTTCCTAATCATTGCATGTAACAGCCAAGGTTTGTTTAAATTAGTTTTATTACGACTACCTGACCTGCCGAGATCCACTTATCTAGTGAGCGATTTCATAGCCTGAGCTTAAATTCAGAGTTTCGCAAAGCGATCAGCCAGGGGGTACTGCTGGCTGGCACAGACGTAATCAGTAGCAGCGACCCCTGGCGCGCGAGGATGGCTAAAACCAGCGCTTTTGTAAACGGGGAAAATGAAGCCGCGCAGTCGATCGGATGGGTTACTGCGCGTAGTATATCCCGACGCGGATGCGAAATTATAAATATCCAAAATGCAGGCATGGGTTCAAATGCGAGTGGGCGCATTTAAATGCAATTTTTTTGAAATGATTCAAATGTAAGTATAAATACAAATGTTCCGGTTCTCGATGAGATTTAAATGTAAATGCAAGTGTTTTAAATTAGCCGAATGAGCAATGTATGTTGGGTATAGTAGATCGACCAAAATAAAAAGAACCTTAGAGTGAATGCTAAATAAACAGCAGGAACACAAGTGTAATATATATAATATATATATATCAAAAAAGCGTGCATGCTGTTTCCAATTAAATATAACTGTGTCTGGAATTTTACAATTATTACAAACAAAAATGTATTAATAGCACTGATGATATATACCCAGCTTAATTATCATCAGTGCTATTAATACTTTTTTGTTTGTAATAATTGTCATAATTCCAGACACAGTTATGTTTAATTGGGAGCACCCATGCACGCTTTTTTGATATATATATATATATATATATATATATATATAGTCCAGAATTAATGTGTGTTATTCAAACGTACAATATTTCAGTCCTGTGATGAATTTTATGTTTCAGCGAGTGTCCTGAAGAACCAGGTGGGAACAGAGACAGAAGTCAATGCATCCGTCTCTGTATGCCTTAAGTATGCACCCGACCGGGCTGAGGGTGGTGGATGGAAGCCTCGCAAGTAGAAGAGTTCCAGCTTGTGTAGCGGTGCTGGTAGTGTGTTTTGTTGTATTTGTGCCAAATAAAACGATGTGATTTGTACCACAACATAATGAATATCTTTCTTTTAATGCAATAGAAACGCTGACATAGTATTAAGAGGAGACACCACAGCTAGATAGGTTTTATTTAATTGCACATTTAATTGTATTGTTTTAGGTTGAAATTATAGCCTATCCAAAATATTATTACACTAAAACAAAAATGTTGGATTTTTTTGTAAAATTGTCCCACTCATCACTTAACCCTATAACGTTTGAAATTTTTTTTTTTCACAAGTATACCGTTATAAATTCAAAATTATACAATACTCCCGATATATTTTACAACACATGTCTACATAGTTTTGAGATAACAAGCTCGTTTTTATTTCCATAATGTTGTACTTTCTTGTTTAAAAATGTGATTTCCTGTAAACAGTCTTCCAAGGTTGTGTAACAGAATTGATTACTTGATAGAAACAATATATATATATGCCCATAAATATACTTTTTAGAGGTATATATATATATATATGTAATGGTCACAAATATGACCTTTATTGACAACTAATATAGAAAGCTACCAGAATATGGGAGCCTGTATTTTATCAACTATTAAGGTGGGATGTCTCCCCCTCAGCTTAGGACCTGCATGTCCATCGCAAGCTCCACAGTGAGCCCAATTAACCATACTCGATTGAAACATGGCACAAACAACATTGCAAGAAAAACGCTCACCGAACTAGCCGTTGACACAATGTGCACCACCTGGAACGACGTCAAAACCCGACGTTGATACAACTTCCAAATCCAACTTCTTTTCAACGTTGTTTCGACGTACCTGACGTCGGAACGATGTTAATACCCGATGTTGATACAACTTTCAAATCCAATGTGTTTTCGACGTTGTTTCGAAGTCGGGACAACGTCGACACCCGACGCCGAAACAACATCGACATCCGACATCGGAACAACGTCGACACCCGACGTTGATACAATTTTCAAATCCAATATGTTTTCGACGTTGTTTTGACGTCGGTACCTGATGTCGGAATAACTATAACGTCGACACCCGACGTCGGTACCGGACGTCGGAACAACGTCGACACCCGACGTCGGAACAACGTCGACACCCGTCGTCGAAACAACGTCGACACCCATCGTCGAAATAACGTCGACACCCGACGTTGATACAACGTTCAAATCTCACATTAGATACGTGAAGGTGATGTAAAAATCCGTAATATTTTAATATATCGGACAAAATTGTAAACAACAGTTCACACTAATCACCACAGGGAAGATACCGTACAGCCAGGTGAAATAAGTGTTTCTGATTAATAATATCGTTGCGTTGCTAAATGATTTCTAAATTTGTTGGTGTAAACTGCATATTATGATTGTGTTTGAAGGTTGGTTTGCGATCTGAGATCTCTTCTGCTCTCTTCAGCCAATAACAGGCCCAATGTGCAGAAGTATGGAGAGCTTCGCCGTTTTGTTTAGATGTTGTTTTTACATGGCGTTTAAATAGTGTGATGTATTTGTTGCTTAGATGTGGTTCAGGTTAGCACAAAACACGTTCCCTTTACTAACACATATGACAAGGTGTCTTACCTAAATAAAACCACTGGCCCGCACTAAAATTAACGGACGGAATTTGGCGTACACATAAAATAAATTGCGGGACGTTGCCCTAAAGTGTAAGAGACGTCGGATCGACAACATAGCAAGTGATCCAATCTATGTCTATTGGTCCTGCATAGCACTGCACATAATATACCAAGCTGGCAAAGACTCTGCGTGGACATGTCACTCCCACAAACGTTATCGTGAAGGGATAAAGAGATAGATTACATTCTTTACATCGTCAACAGCGTGGACGAATAATAATAAATAACTTCTTAAGCGCCAATATCCTCAAACAATCCGAGCTCAGTGGCGCACCAAAACCAAAGGATTAAGCATTCTCGTACTCGTGTGCTAGGCGAAATTCGTCAACAAATGGATGGATGTGCTAGGAAGCTAGGGAGGATAGGCGATATTGAAAAGATAGGTTTTGAGGTGACGACGAAATGTAACAATATTTTCTGCTAATTTAACATTTACGGGAAGCGTATTCCATATAGTTGGCGCGGCAACTGAAAAAGCTCGAGTTCCAGCCTTTGTCTTAACTCTAGGAACAGATAGCAACTTCGAACTAGACGACCGAAGTTGTCTGGCTGGTGTGAGCATTGAGTGTAAATAACTAGGTTGTTTGAATGAAAGGGCTTGGTAGGTGATAGTGAAGATCTTAAACATAATGCGATATCACACGGGAGTAGTATAGAGGCTCTGTACGACCTCAAACGCCTACTTATAAAAAAGAATTTAATGACCACTAAACGTTTCGGCAACCTATTTATAAAAAAAGATCAAAGGCTTTTTTTGACACTAATTAGTTTCGGAAACCTACTTATAAAAAACATGATTGATGAGCGTTGTAATTTGATACTAATTGGATGATTGATTACCCCTACACTAGAGATGCCAACTAGCGGTGAGTGCAGAGAGTATTTTAGTCCTACCGATCAACGTCGTACCTAGAGTGTGCTGACGTAAGCAATAATGCGTTTATCGCGCTAACCACGCTAAAACCATTGTATAAACCACGTTCAAACCATTCTATAAACGTCGATTATCCAACGTTTAGTTTCGTACTTTCACCTAGAGCGTGCTGACGTAAGCAATAATATTGCGCTAACCACGATAAAACCATTGTATAAACCACGCTAAAACCATTGTATAAACGTCGACCTTTAGTTTCGTACTTTTAACGTTTCGTTTTTGAAATGTCGACGACCTTTTTTTAGATGCCACCTATAACCGGGGTAAAACCATTGACCTTAGGAGCCTAGGGGTCGAGTCGCAGTTTATAAGCGGTGGCGGTAGCGGGTGATCGGTAGTCGGTATGATGTCGTCGCCTATAAGGTTTGGTGGATCGCGGTCGTTCTTGTCGAATATGTATATGTGTCGAGTGTCGGCGTTCGGTCGGGGCTTTCGATCCGTCGAGCACGCCTATCAGTATAGGAAAGCGATATTCTACGACGACGTGGAATGTGCCGAAGAAATCAAAAGGTCGCGAAGCTCTTATGCAGCGAAACGACGCGGTTACGACATTCGACTAAAGAGAATGGAAACCAAATGGACCGACGTTAGGGTGAGATGTATGAAGATGTTGTTGAGGAGGAAGTTTGATGGATCGAGCGATTTGAAGGCTGCACTGTTGGCGACCGGGGACGCCGAATTGGTGGAATGGGTAGCGAGTAGGGAGGGTTTCTGGGGTAGCGGAATCGCGGGTGATGCGGCGAAGAACACGCTCGGTAAACTGTTGTTGAAGTTGCGCGATGGTTACAAAGACGCGTAAAAAAGTGTTCGTCGTTCAGTCGTGAAAAATGAACGGACCGTCGTTGAAGCATCCTTTTACGTGTATAGTAGCCGGTCCTACGGGATGCGGTAAGACGACGTTCGTCGAGCGTTTGATACGTTACGACACTATGATCGATCCGCCGCCGGAGAAAATCCTGTGGTGTTACGGACAGTGGCAGAGCGGCTACACGTCTATGTCTTCGAAAATAGAGTTCGTAGACGGCCTGCCGGATACGAAACTTTTAGACGGTAAAGCGAGAACACTTCTAGTACTCGACGACTTCATGGAGGAGACCGATAGCCGGGTGACGGTACTATTTACAAAAAAAAGTCATCATTGTAATACGTCGGACGTACAATTGCGACAGAACATGTTTCCGAAAGGGAAAGAAAACCGTACAATCAGCCTGAACGCTCAATATATAGTGCTATTCAACAGCCCTCGAGACGCGGGTCAAGTAGGTCACCTAGCGAAACAGATGTACCCGGGAAAGGTCAACTACATGATAGAGGCTTTCAAAGACGCGACGTCGTCGGCGTACGGCTATCTATTCGTGGATCTGAAACAGGAAACGGAAGAGGACATGCGTCTGCGTACATGCATATTTCCGGACGATCGCCTTCAGTACGTGTACGTACGGAAGGGTGGCGGCGGTGGTGGTGGCGTCGGCGGCCTATAAGAAGAGAGGGACGACGGCGCGTCCGTTTTTTAGTCGCTATGACGGGGCGCACGGTGGCAGCGAAGAGACGACCGAAGGTGGCGGGACCGACGAATCAAATAAAGAGACACATCGTCGCCCTGCAGCTGTTGGAGAGACATAGGCGGAACATCGCTCTGCGAAAAGCCCTACTCGCCCACGCGGACACCGGTCTCATTTGTAGTCTGTGCGATTGCGCGTACAACATTCTGAAAGGGAACGTGAAGTTGTCGCCGAAACAGAAACGCGTATTGTCGAAATACCGGGATCACCTGCGTAAACTCGTCGACAAACATGTTACGCGTAAGCAGAAGCGTGTCATCTTGCAAAAGGGTGCGGGTGGTTTTCTGACGGCCATGCTAGCGCCGTTAGCGAGTACCGTTATCCTGCCGCTGCTCAGACAGGTGTTCGGCGGCGGCGGCGGCAGCGGGTGATTGATGCAGTACGCGAAGAAGATGGCGTTGGTCGATCCACGATTGGTGGAAAGCCTTCTGCCACGTGTCGATCAGTCGTCGAGCACGCCCCGATCACGTGTGCTGAGTAGCCTTGACAGCGACATGAAGGACATTCTAGAACGTTCGGATTTATCGGAACGCGAAAAGGTAGCGTCGTACAATCAACTGCTGAGTCGGTACAATACGATAGAGGCGGCTTGAGCGGCGCAACCGGTACGCGTGTCGGTGGTCAACAGCGGCGAGACGCCGCCTGCGGTACCGGCGGCGGCGGCGGCGGCGGCAGCGGCGGCACCACCATCGTCGGAGGTGATAGAGTGCGAAATCATAGCTAGTATACCGAAAATGTTGAAAGGGAAGACGGGACTGCTTATCGAAAAAATGAAAGCCGATCCGTTGTGTCGATGGAACGATCGCGGTGAATTCGTGTACGACGGTAAAACGATCGCGGGGAGTAATATGGTCGATCTAGTAAACAATCTCATGCGAACGAGATCGAAGACGACGGCGCCCGTTGGATGGCGGGAGTTCGGATTGCACATAAAGGATATGAATATCCCTATGGAATTCGTAGGCAACCCGCGCTATCGATCGTACATGGAGCGACGACAGAAGCACCTACTAGAAGAGGCGATGATGATGCCGACGACGTCTAGTTCATCAGCGCCGACGGAGTGGAAACGTCGTCGGATGCGAGGCGAACCTAAACGCAGACAACGATCCTCTTCGTTGGACATCACGGCGTGGGATACGTTGTTGTGATGCCGTCACGACGCGCGATCATCGTCGTCGGCTTCACCATCGCGCTTATCGCACTCTGTATAATACTCATCGTATCATCGTCGTCGTCGTCGTCATGGTGTCCGGGTGGAGTCGTCGTCCAAAACGAAAGCCTCGACAGCAACGAAACGACGACGACGACGAGCTGAATAACGTGCACTTCGATCCGAAACGGGCGGGGAGTTACGGAGGCGTCGACGCGTTGCACCGGGCGTCGAAGCTCCGACGTCCGGCCGTCGAGAGGTGGCTAACGTCGCAGGACGCCTATACCATACACAAACCGGTTAGATGTCATTTCAAACGACGTCGCGTCATCGTGGGCGGTCGAAACCAGCAGTGGCAAGCCGATCTGATCAACTTGACTAGACTGAAAACACACAACGACGGTATAACATTCCTATTGACGGTGATCGATGTGTTTTCGAAGTGGGCGTGGTGCGTTCCGTTGAAGAGTAAGTCCGGTCCATCGCTCGTCGCGGCCTTCGAGCGCCTGCTGAGCGACGAGACGCCGAACACGCTGCAGCCCGATAAGGGGAGCGAGTTTTTGAATCGACCCCTGCAAACGTTGCTAAAGAGTCGCGGCGTTCATCATTTCGTGACGCATAACGAGGAGACTAATGCGAGCGTCGTGGAACGGTTTAATCGAACTTTGAAGACGCGTATGTGGCGCTATTTTACGAAACACGAAACGCTGCGCTACGTAGAGGCGTTACCGGATTTCGTGCGATCGTACAACAACGCCTACCACAGAAATATCGGTAGGACGCCGGCGAGTGTCGACGCGACGAATCAGGAGGCCGTATGGCAAAGACTGTACGGGGGTGGCGACGTCGATCAACGACGACGAAAACAGAAACTACGCGTGGGAGATCGCGTACGTATCAGCAAGACGAGGGGTCAATTCAAAAAAGGATACATGGCTAACTGGAGCGAGGAGCTGTTCACCGTCGTAGAGGTGCATCCGTCCGAACCGCCCGTTTATCGCCTGAAGGACGACGCCGAAACTCCGATAGAGGGCGCCTTCTACGAACCGGAACTACAACGCGTAGTCGTTCCGAAAGACAAACTATATCGCGTGGAGGCGGTTCTACGGCGTAGTCGGCGTCGCGGCGGCGGCGGTTCGGAGGCGCTCGTAAAATGGAGCGGATATCCGGCCTCATTCAACAGCTGGATCGACGCCGAGTCGCTCGTGGACCTATAGTAGCGATGAATCGTTGGATGCGTCACACCGGCTGCTGGCGACTGCACGAGGCGGGAATATGCAACGGATCTTCGTTCTTACCGTATAAATGCCCCTGCTGCATCGAGAGCGCGCAGTGGCGCGACGATGTTCGACGACGACGAAACTACCTCGAGCGGCGATCGTCGAGGAACGAACGCCGAGCAATCATCCTTCGTCGACGACGAGCACGACGCGGACTCCATCGACGCTACAACCACTGTCGAACCCGTTCCATGGCGAATCTGCGGCAACGAATGCCCTAAGGCCGAATTCGTATTCCTCTGTCAGGTCGTCGTCCTGTACTTCGTCATCGCCGTTAGTATATACAATCTGACGAAAGGTCAAGGTGACTCCAACCTGTGGACGGCGCTGTTGAGCAGCTGTCTCGATTACCTGCTTCCGAGTCCGTCTATGAGTGTCGGCGGCGGTCGACGACAACACGATGGCGGTTTCGTCTGACTTTTACCTGACGCTGCCGAGCAACGCGTCTATGAAACGTCACCCCGAAAATACGTTGACGCACTACGTCACGTCGTTGCCGCGACGTTTCGACCTGTCGGGGGAGTGGGAATGCGGCGCGGTTTCGGTACAGTATCCGCACACGTGGTACAACGTGAGAAAGAAGGACGCCTACTTCTATCTGACTTGCGCGGGGGGGCGAACCGGGTGTTTACACGCAGATAGACAAAGACGGCTCGACCGTGCTGATATATCGTCAGACGACGATTCTTCACGGTTTCTACAACAACTGTTATACGTTGTTGCACAAGATCAAAGAGGCGCTAGATTAATTACACACCGATAAGGTCAAGGCCATGCTAGAATACTGCGCCGTCTCTAACCGATATACGCTACGTATGTCGGCGGGTGTCGAATTTATCATACCTCATTCGAGTCGTCTGAGCTACGTGATAGGTTTCCATACCAACACGATCATGAGTTCGTCCGCGTTCGGTCCCGCGCCGGCGGTGAGACCCGTCATCAGCACCTCGCCCGCCTCGTACACGTTCGAGTACGAAGGTCGCAATACGGTGAATATGTCGGCGGGCATCGAGAGTCTGTACGTGTACACGGATCTCGTGGAACCGCGCTTCGTCGGTGACGTGTACGCGCCGCGTCTTCGAAACATCGCCGTCAGCGGTGAGAACGGTGACGTCATTTCGGAAACGTTCGATCGCGTACAATACGTGAAGCTGCTGCGGTATCAATTTGACGAGATCGAAGTCGATATAAGAGACGATCACGGCCAACCGATACCATTCGAGCTGGGGAAGGTGGTGACGACGCTTCACTTCAGACGCTGTAAATCGAAATTGTTTTAATAACATGTCGCCGTCGAAGAACCCGTACGTGGACTACTACGTTCGTCAGGTCGGCGGACAGCTGCCGGTCTTCGTCGGTGTTCGGGGTCAACGAGGTCACGGTCTGGGTATTCTCTTCGGGAGTCTGTTTCGAAGCGCCATGCCGCTTATCAAGAGAGGCGCGTTGGCGTTGGGAAAACGTGCGCTCAACACCGGCATGCACGTGGCGCGCGACGTCGTCGCCGGCGGCAATCTGAAACAGTCGATAAAAAGACGCGCGAAGAAGGCCGGCGCCGATCTTCTCGACGGCCTATTGAATTCGCAGGCACCGCCAAAGACGAAGCAGAAGAGAAAAAAACAAACGCAGCAGCAGCGCCGTCCCCGCGGCGGCGGCATAAAGAGAGCGCGTCTAGCGGCGACGGCCGTCAGTAGGCGGAAAAGGGCGCGTCGAACGGACATATTCGACGAGTAACGACGATGGACCTGTTCAGCGCACCGGTGATCGAGAGTAGTCAGTGGATCATCTACCAGCCGCTGACGTCTCTCGACCCTATCGAGTACAAAGACTATAGGAACCTTCGAGTGTACGCGCGCTTCATGGTGACGCGGGGGGTCGGTCTGACGGCCGCCGCCGCACCGGTGCATACGATGTTCAGTCAACTCGACGTGTCGCTGAACAACGTCCTCGTGTCGTTGTCGTCGACCAGTACGTACCGCGCCTACGGAAGAAACAAACGCAGTAGCAGCGCCGCGGCGGCAGCGGCATAAAGAGAGCACGCCTAGGGGCGACGGTCGTCAGTAGGCGGAAGAGAGCGCGTCGAACGGACATATTCGACGATGACGTTCGTGAACGGCTCGACGTGCGAGGGCGTGAAGGCCGAACTGGAGCTGTTCAGCGGATCGGTGACGCAGACGAGCATCGAGAGTAGTCAGTGGACCGTCTACCAGCCGCTGACGACTCTCGACGCCGGCGGCCCTATCGAGTTCCTCGTCCCGAGTTAGGGCGAAGACTATACGGACCTGGGGAGCGTTCAATTGTACGTGCGCTTCAAAGTGACGCGGGGGGACGGTACCGATCTGGCGGCCGCCGCCGCGGTGGCGCCGGTCAACAATTTCCTGCATTCGATGATCAGTCAAATCGACGTGTCGCTGAACAACACCCTGGTGACGCCGTCGACCAATACGTACGCGTACCGGGCCTACCGAACGGCGTCGACACGAAAGTGCGCATAGTGCGCTCGAAGGATGCCTTCGCGATCATGGGCGCGCAAGCCGTACCGGGGTGGCGCATCGTGCTGCAGGCGATTCGACTGCACGTGCGAAAGGTGAAGTTGAACCCGGCCGTCCAGATGGGACATATCAAAGCGTGGGGGTTGGGAACGGCTAAGTTTCCGATGCGCCGCGTCGACTGCAAATCGTTCTCGATAACGGCGGGTACGCTATCGCACACGCACGAGAACCTGTACATGGGTGCGATTCCGAAACGCCTCTTCCTGATGATGATCGATAACGTCGCCTACATCGGCGACTACACTAGAAATCCGTTCGACGCGCGTCACAACGACATAAACTTCCTCACGCTCGTCGTCAACGGACGTCAGGTGCCGAGCAAGCCGCTGCAGCCGGACTTCACGCACAACCGGTACGTACGGAGCTACATGAATCTCTTCGAGGCGACCGGAAAGGCGTTCGAGGACGAGGGGAACGACGTATCGCGCACGGACTTCGGCGCCGGCTACACCATCTTCGGTTTCGACCTGACCCCCGACTGTTGCGACGGCGATCATTTCAACGTCGTGCGTCAGTGGAGCGTGGGCGTCGAAATGCATTTCGGGACGCCGTTACCGCTTCCGGTGAACGTCGTCGTGTACGCGGAATTCGAGACGGTGATGGAGATCGACCGGAACCGGAACGTCGTGTACGACTGGTAACTATGGATACGTTTCAACAGATGCGTCGTCTGGAACGCGATACGTACGCTAAACGTATCGTCGTCGGCGTCGTGCCTAAAGACGCGCTACTTACCGCCGCCACCGCCTACCCGACGGCCTTCGTGTGCAACACCGACGACGGCGGCGAACCGGGACAACACTGGGTGGCCGTCTACGTGGACGCCGACCGACGAGGCGAGTACTTCGATTCGTACGGTCTGCCGCCGCTGCACGCCGACTTCCGTGCCTTCCTGCGCCGTCACTGCGGCGACGCGTGGACGTACAACGACAAGCGGCTGCAGAGCGTCATCTCTAACGTGTGCGGACAATATTGCGTCGCCTACCTTCTCCTCCGATGTCGCGGTATGCCGTTGACGACGTTCCAGAACCTATTCAGCACCAATCGGGTGAACAATGACTGTCTCGTATACGATTTATTAAAACCTCATTAATTTCGCTTCGCTTTTACGTGTATAGTAGAAATAAAAAACAAACAAATGATCATGTACATGTTGGTGTTTATTATTACACTACCTATACATACATACAGAAACTTCCCCTAGGGGGGTGTGGTGGGGGTTAGGTTAGTAGACGAGTTAGACGAGTGTTTACGAGTTAGACGAGTATCGGCGCCGTGGTGACGCCGTCGTCGATCACGCGGCGTTTAGCGTAGAAGTAGCTGAACGCCGCGCGCTCTTGAACGTACGTCAACACGGACGAGTCTTTAACTTGGAAACCGCGGTTCCAGCCGACGCCGTTGCGACGGTCGCGCTGTACGGCGAGGAAGGTGTGCTCGTCGATGTCGGCGTTCTGTCGATTGCTCAGTCCCTTCGTGCTGTACTTCGGACCGGCGGCGCCGCCGAAGCAGTAGTAGGACTTGCTGTACAGCGCCACGATTCCGTAGCCGCGCCACTCTTCTTTGAAGAGGCCCGGCGTTCGACGATCGAACAGGCGTCAGCGCGCGCAGCAGGCCGCCGCGTCGTCCCACGCTAGTCCGGCGACGCGCCGTCGTACGTAGGCGTCCACGTGCGCGTCGCAGCATTCGACCGGAAACCAGAGCGAACGATTCCGGAAGTAGTGTTCGCTACGTTCTTCCGGTACGAGCGCGTCGACGTCACGTCCGGCTAGGGCGATGTACGCCGATTCCGTGTCCATAGCGCAGTACTGGAAGAGCGGACGGGTAATGTAGGCGTCGACGAAATCGAAATAAAATTCCAGCATTCTCAATTTTGCGTACTGCAATACGAAATAGCCGATATGTATCGGCAGGCCCTAGACGATTTTGCGCTTATTCAGCGCCACCTCGTACAGCGCGTCGTCGACGACGACGTCGAGTTGCCGGAAGCGCCGATTGTTGACGAGCATCGACGCGCCGACCGGCGTGGCGTACTTGATTTCCCGGTGCCGATCGACGCGCTGAATCGTTTTCCTGTAGGAACTGTTGCCGAGAAGTTTAAAGGTATCGGCGATGATCGATTTGTCGGGATCGATATCGCCCTCGCGTCGCGCCGTCGAAACCGCGTCGCCGAAGCGGCGAAAGCACGCTATCGGCGCGTACTCGACGATCTGGTAGACGCGCTCGACGACGAGCCCGTCGCCAGATACCAGCGTAGGAGCGGCGTCGCGAGCACGATCGCCGCGCCGAAGTAGCTACCGACGAGCGTCCGATGAGGTCGCGTGAGGAGATCGTGCGATTCGGCGTAGTCGCGCATGAACGGGCTGAGATCGTCGCGTACGATATCGACGTTCTTGAATACGGGCTGCATCTCGGCGAACTTGTCGCGCAGCGCTTCCGGTACGGCGATATCGCACTGCACGAGGCCGAACAGAGAGCCGTCGCGCACCGCCTCCAGTATCGTCGAGAGCGTAATGTTAGTCGGTGATGGTTGCCATCGTGACGCGTCGGGCGGCGTCGGCGCCGCCGGCGGTCGCACGGCGCACCACTGGCACTCCCACATTTCGACGACGTCGTCGACGAAACGACGCAGGTAGGCGGTCACGGCGATCGTCGCGGCGAACAGCGTCGTCATCGGTTGACCGTTGACGGCGTTCGTCGTCACGTGCGCCTGACACGTCGGGCAGCCGTTAAAATAACAGCCGTGAAATTGATACGCCGTTCGCGTGGCGTCGCACCAGCCGTCGACTCGGTACTTTACGATGCGCTTCTCGCGTCCGTTCAACTGGTGACGTATACGCGCGCCGGTTTCCGCCTCCACCCACGTCAACCACTCCACGGTCATACGGCCGTAGCGGTGCACGCGTTCCGCTCGAAAGGCATTCTCCGCGCGTCGGCGCGTGTACCAGCCCGTCGGCATCTCCTGCATTATTGCGCATAGATAGAGGCCGTTTGCGTCGAAGCCTACTATCGATCGGCACGGCGCGCCGCCTCTAATCGACGTCACGTCGGCCTCGTGGTGGCGCGCGAAGATGATCGACGGGCCGCCGACGATCTGCGCCTGCAGCAGACGGTGCATATCTTTGTTCGGCTCGTTGAAGAGCGAGAAATGGATCGACGTCGGCAGGTCGTTGAACAGGTACAACAACGTCAACCCCGGTACGCTGATGGCGTCCTTGAACATGTCGATACGTCGGCGCCGATAGAAGGCGAACTGGCGATCGACGGCCTCGAGAAACGGCGCCACGTCACGATTGTTATACCACACAAGAAAATCGCGCATCGACGTCATACCCTCGTCACGCCACGCCGTCGCGCAAATCTCGTACGCCTCCGCGGAGATTCCCTCGCGTTTCAACTGGCTGTAGAAAGCTTCGCGCGACGGCAGGGCTGTTTCATCCAGACGCGTCAACGAGTCGATATGTTCTTACGGAAAGTAGCCCTTCGTTGCCGAGCAACCGTACGCTTTCAGAAAGCGATCGTAGCTAACGCCGGGCGCGAGGTAATTCGTTATGTCCAGGAACTTCAACGTCGTCGTCGACAGGCACATGTAATTGTTCTGACGTTTAATGGTAAACGCCGACGACGTGTGCTGCACGTCGCCAGTTATGAGCAGGGTGGTCAAGTACTTTTTGACGACATTGAGGTCGTACTTACCCGAATTGAATCCCAATACGGGCATTTGACGAAGGTGCGTCCACAGCCGGTCGGCGAGAGTGGCGTACGGTGACGCGTCGTCGTCGTCGTTGCATCGTCGCCGCCAGTCGGTGTCGAGCGCGTCGAGCGCTTCGAAGGTCGCGTCGAAGCGGGGACGTTGAATCGCGCACGCCGCCGCGATCAACGCTTCCAGGTCGTCGATGAGGCGACGCGCGAGTTCCGACGAATCGCCGGTCGTGACGTAACAGCGCGCCGCTTCGTGACCGGGCACGTTCGACGCGACGCTCACGCTGAGAAGTTCGTGTCGCGCGATCCAGCGGCATTTGTCGGTATCCGTCGGCAGATCGTTATCGGCGAAATAGCACTCGAAATCGAACGTCGCGTGGTACGGGTAGTAGCGCAGGTCGTCGTCGCCGACGTCGATCCCTTCGTCGTCGAACCGCTCGAATACGGACGGCGACGGTCGGTAGACGCCGCCTGGGAACACGTGACGAACGCCACCTTCGCACGTCGCTTCGTGACGTCGTAACTCGCGCGTGTTCCGCCAGAGGACGCTGCCACGTTTCCCGCACTTGTACGTTTTCGTGTACGCGCACGGATCGCTTATGTACGAGAAGTGCGACTCGTACAGGTTGACGTTCAGTGTCGTGGGGTGCGCTTCGCGCGATCGACGGACTAGTTCGGCGACGTCATTCGTCAGTCGACGATAGACGACGACGTTGATGCCGAAAACCGTCTCCACGCGATCCAGTTCGTTCAGGCGCACGCCGTTCGAGGCCGACGTGCGCGCGTCGCGACAATACTGCGCGTGCAGACGTTTAGCGTCTTTCGTTAAACGGTTCGTATCGATGTGGCGGATACTTTCGCCTCGTCGGTGACCTTGCAGGTGGAGGCCGATGCATCGGAAGAGACACAGATGGTCGTCGTAGGGCGTGCCTCGATGATCTTTCGTCAACGTCATGATGGCCCTGTTGAGGCGCACGTAGGCGGGAAGCGTCGTCACGTCAACGCAGCCGATAGGATGATTGATGATGACGTTCACGAAGTAGGTGGCGTTAGTTACGAGCTAGTCGATCCATCCCGAGTCGGGACGCTGCGCGATGGCGTACTGCAGTACGTCGGTCGGGCGCACGGCGTCGAAGAATCGTTCGAATGAACGGATATCGGTATCTAGGGCGGGTGTTTCGAAGAGGCGACCGCAACAGTTACACGAAGAATGGAAATATCGGTAACGACCCGACACCTTGTGGGGTAATACAAAACCATAGCTTACGTTAATTTTAAACGCGTTCTTTTGTTCGCGAAACATTTCCCTCAGACGCGGTTCGAGCACGCGCGTACTCGTACAGGCGGTCATACGATAGTTGTAACGCGACTGTACGGCACCGCGCGCTACCGACGTCTCTATGCTACGCCGTTGCTCGTCCACGACACGCTGTAGATCTTCGGGTGACGCCGGCGCCCTAGCGGCTGCCGCCTCCACTGATTCATTACTACTACCAGGAGGTGGCGAACACCGCAGCTTCAGATGTCGTAGCATAGCGTGACGCGTGGTGAATAGCGCGCCACATTTTGGACACTCTCGACGTTTTACGCATAGCGCTTCGTCGCCGCATTTTTTCGAACTCTTTACGTGTCGTTCGAACGTCGACTGCGTCACGAAATAGTGCCCACATTTCGGACATTGCCATCTAGTAGGTGGTGGCATTCTCTCTAATGATATTTTTTCGAGCACCGCTATTTATAACAGCGACGGTGACGGTGGTGGTGGTGGTGGTGGTAAGTACACCCTAGCGGGAGGAATGTGGTAACTAGCGGTCATTTTTATAACTACGGTGCGACTAGCGGTAATTTTTCTAACTGTGTGTGGTATCTAACGGAGGAATGTGGTGGTAACTACGGTGGGAATTTGCGACTAGCGGTAGTTTTTGTAACTAGGTAACTCGGAAACGGAAAATACATTTTCAACGTTTTATTCGGTACTCTTACAACATTCAAACACAGCGTAAAGCCTTTGTTTCAATAGCAAGCAAATATTAACAAAATGTTCTCTATTCTACTAGTGTTCGTTCATTCCAGTCCGCTCCGGCGTTGCACGTACGTGTGCACGGCCGACTCGAGTTGCACGCGACTCATATAATCGCGCCAATTTGTTCACAACAACCAGTTCGACACAAACTGCACCAAATACAATTCTCCTGCACGGCCCGTTTGCGGCTGCTGATCACCGGAAGAAGTCGACACCGTAGTCTCGTGTAGAATATGCACTAGTCTCGTGAAACAGGGGATGAGCGATCGACGCAGGAACGTTTCGATGACGCCGTTGAAATAGCGCGTCACAATACAGTCCGGCTTATCGAAACGTTGCATGTATACACGATTTGGCCGCCCCGCGCGATAGCCGGGCATGTGAACGTATGGGCAGCCTTCATTCGGTTCACATACCCCGCATTGATCTCGCGCCTTCTCCAAAATCATTTCGCCGAGAGTCTCGGCGACGAGATTTATCGCCAGCCGTTCGTAACGCCCGACCAACTGACTCCGGCTCGGCACGACGAGTTGCCGTTGGCACGTCCCCAGCTCCTCCTATACGCTCCAGTACGGCGAGCACGTCGGCCCCATCGTCCCCAGGCTTTCGTTATACGTCGGTGGAGCGGGACGCATTCGGTTGGAGCAGCCGCCCAGCGCCTCCTCGATGATCGCCTCCAATACGTGGGCGTCACGCACTCCTCCACTACCCTACAGCACAAAGCAGTTCTACTCTTTACGAATCACCGTCAGGAACGCGTGTAGGAAGTCGCTCATACACTCACGCCTGGTGTGTTGCATCAAAGCGTCCTACAAACACATTATTATTATTAGTCCGCCTCCCTCTTGTTCTCTTCCTCATCCTTCTTTATCGACCCCTGCACACCCCGTTCCAACAACGTTCTTACGAACGACGCAACCTCGTCGTACTGAGCGCGAATCCTCTCGTTGTTTGCAAGCATTTTTTCCAGTACGCAGCGCACTTCCTAAAGCATATAAAAGCACAACTGTTAGTACATCAAACTACTACAAAATAGGCTTGCTTCGTAGGCCAACCAAAACGCTCTTATATATTGTTCGGCCGACTCGGCTAATAGTTCAAAGCTCTCCTTGCTTAGTTCCCGACCACGACGATCTCTCATTCGTTGTCGTTCGTTCGCGTGCGTCAATAAATCTACCAGTAGCGGCCAATTTTCCTCCTACAAACAACACAAGACAACAACACATTAGTCATCGTTGTCGTCGACGATGACGTATCTTTTTAGTGTGCGGACTGTATACGAGGGGTCCCCGTTCCAACTCGTCTTCCGCACACTAATATCCACTTTAGTACCGGCTAACTCGAGCACGGTATCGCGGAGATCCTCCTCGTTCAATTCCGTCAAGTACTCGGCCGTGTACTCGACGAGATTAGACATTTGGCTATCGAACAACGTAAGCCAAAGCTCGTCTTCCTCCTCCTCACCGTCCTTCACCATCACACGCAACGCGAAGAAATATTTCGGTACGAACACTTCACCGTGCGTTCGACATATCAGGACCCCGTCTTTGCTTGTCTGCAATTTCCGGCGACAACGGGAACATCCCAAATAGGTGGTGCCGGGCTCACCTTTGTACGAGACGGCGTCGATCGTAACGGGCGACAGGAGTTTATACACACCGTTGACAGCACACTTCAGATGTCTCAGACTCACCACTGTGGCGTGTGTCGACGCCGACGATTCACGCTCCATAGAACCGCTCCGCGACAGGACCGCAGGCTGCTCGGCCGTCTCGTCGGGCTCCAAGTGCGCCTCTTCAGCGCTTCGCTTTCGGCCGACAGTCAACGGGGCCGCGATGAGCGCGACGGGGCGCTTAACGGGTGGTGACGCCCTTGTTGACAAGGCTGCAATCAGTGGCGAAGGTTGACTGCTGCTGCTGGCCGCCGCCGCCGCCTTCATCGACAGCTTCCGCGGTGCTTTCAGCTTTTTTAGTTGTTGTTGTTGTTGACTTTCATCCGCCATGTTGCGGAAGAACGTCTGCTGCTTGCTGCTCTGCTGTTGTAGAAAGAATACACGTTAGAACTTCAGCGCCATACAATATAGCTTTTTCTCAACCGTTTTATACCTTTTCCAAATAACATGCATGCGCACTTCACGCTAATACGTCATCTTACTCAATTATCAGCGTGCGTGCCTCGTACATTTCAGACATTTTGTTTTCGGAAAAAAGTTTCCGGTCACGTCAGTACATTCGCCGTTAAATCTCTCCTTACATCGA
This sequence comes from Paraescarpia echinospica, assembly GCA_020002185.1. Classification (NCBI taxonomy): domain Eukaryota; kingdom Metazoa; phylum Annelida; class Polychaeta; order Sabellida; family Siboglinidae; genus Paraescarpia; species Paraescarpia echinospica. Next base: position 16,765,978 of record CM034536.1, on the reverse strand, counting down.
TTTTCTCTAATATCGATGAACCTCACGATTCCTGACCCCCCAGTGATCGTATACAACGTTTAATTTCGTGCTTTTAACGTTTCGTTTATCGTTTGTAAAAATCCTTTGTTCTCCGTTCACATGTCAATCAAAATAAGCCGTAGTGTCATGCGCCGCCGCCACCGCTGTTTGACGACGCGCACATTTCATACACACTTTTACAGACACGCGCGCACGACGCCTATACATCGCTCCACCACAATCTAACATGACCACGTCCACAACACCACGGTAAGACAGTAACTGCATTTTATTTAAATGCACGTTTTTACTACAGTAAGTACGCAACATGTATTACCGTTTAAACATGCATGCATTTTATTTAAACAATGCATGCACGTTGTTATTACAGTTGTTGTAACATACCGTTTAAATTGCATGTATTACCGTTTAAACATGCATGCATTTTATTTAAACAATGCATGCACGTTTTTACTACAGTTGTTGTAAGTACGCAACATAAATTGCATATATTTTACCGTTTAAACATGCTTGCATTTTATTTAAACAATTGTAAGTGTATCTCTCATTTTATTTTTACTACAGACGTATTTTACCGTTTAATGTCTCATTTTATTTCATCGTTTAAACAATGTCTCATTTTATTTCATCGTTTAAACAATGTCTCGTTTAAACAATGCATGGTCCTTTGTTTATTGTGGTTTTATTTCATAGACCGATCCAACTGCCTACAAGCAGCACATCGACGACATATAGGCCGATCCAACTGCCCGACACATCGACGACGTCGACCCAGGCAACATGTGCGGTCGCTCCATACATCCACACGTCGCCGCCTCCTACGCGCGACGTCACGCGTGACAGCTCTGACGACGATGACATCATTCCCGATCTGGCTCGGGTATTTCTCGTAAAGCAGGCCAATGGACTATGGAGAACGATCGTTCCTCCCGAACTGTATCGTCGGGAAGGTTTCGGTTCCCCGCCGGAGAGCAGCAGGCAACCCGTTGGCCGCGGCCGAATGCTCGCCGCCTATCAGAGCAGCAGGCAACCCGTTGGCCGCGGCCGAATGCTCGCCGCCTATCATGATTCAGAATAAAATATTTCAGTCACTACTCACGTTTTCACGCATCTGTTTCCAATGCATAAACGCCCTACTGAACGTTAGTGTATTTATGCATTTGATTTTCATTGTAATCCCACGACTAGATGTAGTTAAACGCATTGGTTTCGTTTTAATCCTTCCACCAGAACAACGTTGTTTACCGTTAGCCAGCTATGCTGTCATCCAGGGGTCAAAGTCCACTAGAGCAGCAGCAGCCGGCGGCGGCGCCTTATCGCTGCAGCAGCAGCGGTCGTCGCTCTTGCTGTCAACATAGGGTACAGTGCGCCATTCACATACGGGGGGTCGACGTTTATACAATGGTTTTAGCGTGGTTTATACAATGGTTTTAGCGTGGTTAGCGCAATATTATTGCTTAAGTCAGCACGCTCTAGGTACGGCGTTGATCGCTAGGACTAAAATACTCTCTGCACTCACCGCTAGGTGGCATCTCTAGTGTAGGGGTAATCAATCATCCAATTAGTATCAAATTACATCGCTCATCAATCATGTTTTTTATAAGTAGGTTTCCGAAACTAATTATTGTCAAAAAAAGCCTTTGATCTTTTTTTTATAAGTAGGTTGCCGAAACGTTTAGTGGTCATTAAATTCTTTTTTATAAGTAGGCGTTTGAGGTCGTACAGAGCCTCTATACTACTCACGGGGAGCCAATGCAGTGATCTTAGAAGTGGCACTGAGCGGGAGAATCGAGGAGATTGTGTGACTACCCTTGCTAAACAATTTTGGACGCGTTGTAGTTTTGCAATATCCTTGATAGCAATATTATGAAGGAGGGAATTGCAATAATCTAATCTGCTGCTAAGAGAGCTGTTGCGATAGTTTTAGCGACAGAAAGCGACATATGTCGGCGAATGCGGATATCATAAAAACGGATATGATAAAAACAGCAACGGCACGTTTGGGATATGTGTTGTCTGAAATTGAAGTCGCAATCAAAGGTCACTCCTAGATTCCGTACTGATGCTGCTGGTGTGATAGTTTGACTCAGGATGCATGTTGGAAAAAAGTCATTTAGTTTACCTCGCTGCATTGGAGTACCAATGATGAGGAATTCAGTTTTGTCTGCATTTAACTTTAATTTACTATCGGTCATCCATGAAAAAACATCTTGGAGACAATCGTTGAGTCGGTTTAGAGAATGACTTATATCGGGCGTGGCCAAGGAAATGTAGATCTGTGTCATCTGCATAAAGGTGATGATCCAAGTTATGACTTTGGATTACAGAGCTGAGTGGCGTAGTGTAGAGAGTGAAAAGCAAAGGCCCAAGAACGGAACCCTGGGGAATGCCACATGAAGTGGGGAGTGAGGTTGAAAAGTAATTATCTATCTTTATACATTGATGTCTATTGGTTAGATATGAAGAAAACCAGGTCAGAGCTGTGCCAGATATGCCATACCACAATGATAAACGTTTGACAAGAGTGTTGTGATCAATGGTACCAAAGGCGGCAGACAGATCAAGCAAGGTAAGTGCAGTTACTTTGCCTTTATCAATGTTTAATATAACATCATTGTGTACTTTTAGGAAAGCAGTCTCAGTAGAATGAAATTGTTTGTATGCTGATTGGAGCACACTGGATAAGCAAGTTGAGCTAATATGACGCCTTAGACGGCTTGCTACGACTTTCTCAAGTATCTTAGAAATAAAGCTAAGATTAGAAATTGGCCTATAATTTTTGAAATCATCTTTTGGCAGAGAAGTTTTCTTGAGAACAGGATTTACATGTGCGTGTTTAAAATCATCTGGGAATTTACCCGAACTTAGTGATAAATTTATGATATTCGTTATTGTACCAAGTAAAGAGTCAAGACATGCTTTTAGTAGTATGGTTGGTAATGGATCGAGATCGCATGACTTATTTGGGGAGGACATTATTATTTTCCTCACTTCATCAACTGTGGCTGGCTCAAACAATACAAGTGGAGAATTTACTTGTGGGGAGTCCACATTTACAGTACTTAAAGTGTGACATGGAAAAGCAGAACGTATAAGACTTATTTTATCTTTGAAATGACTAGAAAACGAGTCACACAGAGATTTGACTGACACATGACTAGGTAGAGATGGAGGCGGCCGTCTATGTAAAATATGATTTATGCAGTTCCATAGCTGACGTGGGTTATCAGAGTTACTCGAGACCATGTTTGTGTAATAATTTGATTTAGCTTTGGCCATTTGTCTGTTGCAGTAGTGACATTGTTTAGAATATCGTGATCTGTCCAAAGGCGAGCGTGATTTGCGCCATACACGTTCAAGATAGCGCCGGCGCTTTTTAGATTGTAGAATTTCAGGAGTCATCCATGGAGCACGTGGCTTTTGGGACACATATTTATATATCAGGGGTGCATGTTTATTAAGTAAATCTTTGAGTACTTGACAGTACTGTCGACACAGATCTGACAGATGTTCTTTGTGTTTACTGATGAGGTCGGATTTAAGGATGTCTGTCATTAATGCGGCAATGTCAATCTTATGGATCGGTCGGTAAAACACTTTGTTTTTGGACTCTACGGGAATTCTAGGAACTTTGAGATCAGCAATGACAGTGTGGTGGTCTGATAAACCATCTGAAGCAGTAGGTGTCTGAATATTGTTACAATCTGAGCGGGTGATTAAGAGATCGAGCCAGTGGCCATGTATGTGTGTTGAGAACGTAACAAGTTGTCTCATGTCATAGGATGCCAGAATGTCATTAAATGTACTTGTTGTTGAGGAAGGTGTGTCCAGTTGAAGATTAAAATCAACGAGTATATACAATTCTGAATAAATAGGTGCCAGATTTTCAAGTAGATCCTGGAATTCTTCAAAGAAATGGGCAGGGTGTCCTGGAGGGCGATAAATGCACACAAAATAAGTAGAGAAAGACGAATCGGAAATTTCGGCACAGATGGCCTTAAAGCTGGAGTAATCAGGGTTTGAATGCAAATTAACTTTGAACTGTTTTGAGACGAGAAATCCAACACCACCACCTCGTCCAACTGAAAGTGGGCGATGATGGAAGGTGAAACTGGAAGGAGAAATGTCAGCAATGCATGCAGCTGTGTCATGTGGTCTGAGCCAGGTCTCAGTGACTGCAAGGATGTCTATTGTCTTGGAAGTTAATAAATCGGTAAGCGAGGCTGTTTTGTCTCGAATAGATCGAACGTTAGTGGTGGCTACTCGAATATTGCGCCTGATAGCAGGTCCAGGATTAAAACTTACATCTCCTGTTAGTAGTAAAATAATTGCCAATTTAAACGTTGGCTTAGAGCGGGGGATTGGCAGTAACTTTCTATTAAAGCAAAGATTAAGACATGGCAAACTGTGAAGATGTGACAAGGAATGTTGTGTTCTCATGTACTGAGAAACTGTTAAAATGACAGCCGACCGTAGGGGACTAAGTGGCTTGCACAGCGTAAAATCGTGACCTCTCGAAGCAGCAGAACAGGATAAAAATAAAACACAATAAAAATGCTGGTGACATTGTCTTTCCTCGAAATGGTGAAGAATAAAATGATAATGTCTCATAAAAATAATAAATAATTGAAAATAATAAAATATTCTAAAACTGTATAATTGTACTAAAATAATGTAAATTTATAGGTTATTAAAGAGTGGGTTGGCGATAATCAATGGCAATATTACAGGTCGTATGATTGTTCGCGCTCAGCAGGCCTGTGCAAAGTAACAAGACGTTTAAAAAGAACGTCTTGTTGAAAAGGCCTGTTAGTATATAGTTTATAAGGGGACTGCCCCTACCTTAGTATGTTGTTAAGTAAGCCTGCTAGCGCGAAAATCAAATCGACCTGTATTATCGCCCAACTAATTTAAGTACAAGATTTAACAGCGTTGGTGGTGACAATTTATAAAATGTTTGTTTAAGCAAACAGTGCAATACGTTGACACTAATTCTACACTAGTGTCACAGACAAAATTAAACGTTAAATTGCAAAAATTATTTTGAATCACGCAGTGACAAAATAAACAAGTACCACCTTACGCCACCTAGCGACCAAGTCATACCTTTTCATATTTCTGTCGAAAGACAAAGGTCACGATGTATTCAGTCGTCGGTTCACAATGGTCATATTCCACCACCTTATATATATATATATATTATATAGTCCCAATTACTTAGAAAAACGCATGTATACATTAATAATCGTTAGATGATGTATATGTATATAGTCCCAATTACTTAGAAGAACCCATGTGTAGATTAATATTCATTATGTGGTATGTATAAAAATATAAGTATTATTAGGTAGAAAGGAAGAAAGGTTAATTTGATGTACCATAAGTACGCAGTCTTATGGGAAATAACACACAAACACCTATTTGTACTTAGGTAGTTTGGAGGATTGGTTTTCAAATGGGCATAATCAGTTACATGTGTGTTTGTGTGAAACTATATTATGCCATGCAAGGTTGTACATTTTGAAATCCACCAATACCTAAATCTACTCACAAATGTGTGCTAGGGGACCACACGTTACGCATTGTGAACAACCATAAATATATTGGCTTGACATTAACTGAATACTTTGATTATAAGTATATGTTAAAAACACAGAGGTCTTGCAGCGAACATGGTTTTGTTGTACTAATAGACAACGACTTACTTGGGACTTACTTGACTTATTTGACTTAAATCCATAGGCCAAGTTGACGTCTCGCTATCCTTCTTGATTTCACACCCCTCCATTCTGTCCTGTCTAGAGCACACCGCTCTGCTATGAAAAGCGGGAGTCCATTGTCCTGTCTAACTTGGTCACTCCACCTGTTCCGCGGACTTCCTCGTTTTCTTTAATGAAATGCCTTGTATTTGTTTTACAAAACTATAGGGTGATCTGTGGGTTAACAAATAATATTAGTAGCATTAGTAAATAGTGTAAATAATAGATATTGCCGGTTTTTTCTATGTGTCAGTAAATACACTTCACATGCTGCAGTACAGGATGGAATGGGATGGAAAACCCCGACTCACCAACAATGATTGTCAAAGCTTTGGTGCCGATTAATTAATATGGATAGGTCAAGAAATGTGTGTTTTATGGGTGAAGAAATTGCCAAAAATGAAAACAGCAATTATGTAAATCATCGTTATAACGATTTACATCTCCAAATAATTGCACATATTTGTACTAATTAGTTCTTATTGTTTTCACGTGTACATTATATTGTTTATTTAAATAAGTTTTATATCAGTTGTTCATATCTCATTTTAGAATATGCAAGTTCATTATGTCTATTTTCGATAGTCCTTCTTTAGTAATTTTATACATTCCAGTTTGCAGGTAAAACGTATGTAGACTAGTGTATATTGACTATTCCAGTCAAACATGTAAATGAAGTTCGTGAAAATGTTCATAAAGTTGGAAGAATAGTTAGTTAAGCAAATTTCTCAATTCGCCACGCCACCTGGCGAATACAGGAAGATCAGTTCCCGAAGGAGGCCAGCGCAGGTGGTCGAAACATCGAAGTGAGTCGAATTTATATAGTTGTGAATTAAGAAAATTGCTTATTTAAATGTAAATGAAGTGTTTCATGGCAGTGGTTGATGGTTACGCTTTGCATATTTTAGAAACATGTTTCTTGTCATATATGTTTCGAAACGTGAGGATTTTCGTGGATTTTATTGACCTTTCATGAAATGTAAAATTATATTTTAATAACACCACTGCCATCATTCACCTGCGTTATTGGAATGCACAATCTTATATGTAATACTCGACTTTGGAATAGGATAGGCAAGTGCATTTGTCCACAAACATTTCGCCGCCGAGAGACAATGTGATTTAGGTCACTTGGAACACGCGCAAGTAATAATAATTTCCGGTTTACACGTGCAGGGACAAAGACATTGGTTTGTACTGCTTTGCACTCAGTTTGGCGAAGGCCTCTCCCTCTTGGCATGTGGACTCGATAGCCAATGGTCATCACATTTCCAAGCATGTGTAGTTATCTCCTAGCACAGTGGAATCTAATTCAAATCTATTAAGGTCACATTCTGGACTGGGCAAAAGTTACCTAAATTGCGTTGTGACCGTATTAGCGAGACTAATTTTCGGTACTGTACTGTTATAGAAAATAATTTGGGATTATCCTAGGGTGATCTTAATTGCGATGACGATTGCGTAAGACGAGGTTCAACTGTAGCTTATCTGTGACTTTTTCAGTAATCCAGGGATCTTATTAACATTAGTAATATTTTAGAACTGTTAATTCATTTTAATTGGATAATATTGCTATATTTGAGGTAATTTATATATTCTAATTTATTAGTTCTTATATACTGTGTAATTTTAGCAAGTGTACTATAGACATTCAACAAGATGATATTGAACATAATACGTCCTACAATTGTCCACAACATAAAAGAAAACCAGAATAAATTCCGGACAAGGAGGACAACAGTAGGGCATATACTAACACTGAGAAGGTTAATAGAAGGAATTACAGCGAAGCATCTTCCTGCAATTATGACATTCGTAGACTTCTGAAAAGCATTTGATACGGTTAATCGTGGTAAAATGATGAAGATTATTGAGGCCTATGGTGTCCCCAAAGAGCTAGTAACAGATATTTCCAACAAGTACAGGAATACTCGTGCCCAACCGGATCTAGAAACTGACCTTTTTGATATCACGGCGGGAGTGCTACAAGGTGACTCACTAGCGCCATAACTCTTCGTGATAGTCCTTCACTATGCGCTACGGCGAGCTATCAACGGAAGAGAAGATGAACTTGGATTCCAAAGAACAAGAAGGAAAAGTAAACGTGTGAGGTGATCACCGATTTCGAATTTGCCGGTGATATTGCGCTACTATCAGAAGTGATCAATCAGGCACAGGAGCTTCTAACATGAGTGGAAACATCATATGCAAGGATTGGTTTAAAGATCAATCTTGAAAAACATACATCGCATTCAACCAATTAGGAAATACGACATCAAAACCAGGAAGGCTATGGCGTGGAGAGCACTCAAACGACTAAACCTAACATGGAAATCTACACTCCCACGCAAAATCAAGCAGCGACTGTTTATTGCAACAGTAGAGTACGTGATACTCCACGGATAATGACTATAAAACTACTAGACTGATGTTATACAAGAATGCTTCGAGCCGCATTTAGCATTCACTGACAACAGCATTTGACAAACATAGAACTATACAGTGGAATGTGTAAAGTCACTGAAGAAGCCGATTGAGATTTGCCGGATGCTGCTACAGACATAAGGATGAAATGGCATATACAACCATCTTGTGGCATCCGACACATGGAAGAAGGCAGGAAGACCAGCAGCAACTTACATCGACTGCTTAAAGATGTGAGTCTAGAGACCGAGGAGCTGAAGACGGCAATGGCAGACAGAGGGATCTGGAGACGGATGATTGATGCCACTAATGTTCGACCCCGTTGGCCGACATGAAGGAAGGAAGAACTAGTATGCCAATATGACTAAACGACCTTTCACGAGATCCCCAAAACGCGTTGAAGAAGAGACCGGTGTAGGAATTTCAAAACACTACCCAATTTGAAAACACCTTGTGTTTCGAAATTAATTGAAAACACTATGGTCAAGTTGTAGGAATATCAAAACACCCACCCGTTCATGTATTCCAGGATGAGCGCTTTTAAATTGCTGTATGCATTTCAAAACATTAGCCAATTTGAAAACACTCTAGAGAGTTTTAAAATTAATTTGAAAACACTATAGTCTTAAGCTAGGCGCACACCTCCCCGATTGTGCACGACTTTCTACATACACATCGACGGTTGAGATACGTCGGACCATAGACAATCAGGAGGTGTGCGCCGGGCTTTATATTCATATATAAACATTTTGCAGGTGAGTATTTTGGAATTAATTTGAAAACATTCTGCAGTAAGGTCAGAGTTATGGTTGTCATATTGTAACTTGTATAAAGCAAAAAAAGTTCGAATTTTGGAAGATCCTTTTAATGAACTTCATACTTTGGGTATATATCGTATACGGTGTGTTAGGCTGAAATGCGCCGTGATTTCAACAAGTACTGTTTCATGTGATTTAAAAAAAACTTTATTATAATTACTAAAAAAAATGCCCGTCACCTATCAGAACAGGAACTTGGTAGATAACAGCCGTGAAAGTAATAGTTACAAACAGTTAGAAAACACAGAGCATCGTTATAAAAACACGCTATTGGCATCAGGGTAGATACAAGCATTATTGTATCCTAGCAATGCTCTTAGCGGGCTATGCATAACAAGTGTAAGAAGGCGCGTCAGCGTTTATTGCATTAAAACGAGGGAAACAGTTCACTATTTTTTCAACTGCGCATCTTTAGCCGGTCACCTGAATAACTTGTGCACAGTGCACAACATTTGGGTGTGTATAGCCAAGATGGTGGATAGCCTTGACGATCGCATACGCAATTATCTCGGAAACTAGATATAAATCATATAAAAATAAATTAACAGGTATTCTCAGATCCACTAAGAAACAGTATTATAGCAGTTTACTCGCACAGAAGAAAAATGACATTGCTGGCTCCTGGAAAGTACTTAAAACTGTAATGGGAACACCTCGCTTAGGAAATCACTACCCAGATCAATTTGTTAATAATGGCGTAACCATTAGTAATTAGGAAGATATAGCAAACATGTTTAACAATTATTTTACAAATATCGGTCCGGAGCTGTCAAAGGATATAACGGCACCAACAAATGTTTCTATTTATGACTACCTAGAAAACAGAAATAATAACAATTTATTTCTAACTCCAGTTAATGAAGATGAAGATTGTAGCTGTAAACAATTGGGAAAGTAAAACATCCACAGATTGCGAAGACATAAGTATGTATTAGGTCAAAGAAGTTATTAACTCCATTGCAAAAACTATCACTTATATTTGTAATCTATCTTTCACTTCTGGAGTATTCCCGGAGAAAATGAAAACAGCAAAGGTTATCCCACTCTTTAAGTCTGGGGATAAGTATATGTGCACTAATTATAGGACTATTTCACTATTACCACAATTCTCAAAAATATTAGAAAAATTGTTCAGTTCTCGTTTAGATAGCTTTATTACCAAACACAAACTAATAAATCCAAGCCAATATGGATTTCAACAAAATATGTCAACATGTCACGCACTAACAGATCTTGTTGATGCAATAACCCAATCATTGGATGCCAAAAATATGCTATTGGTGTTTTTATCGATTTAAAAAAGGCATTTGATACTGCCAATCACAAACTGTTATGTAAAAAAATGGAATTTCTTGGTATCCGTGGTGGGGCATTTAACTGGTTAAATAGTTATCTAGAAAACAGAAAATAATGTGTGTCCATTGACAAATGTAATTCTGCTGTGCGCAACATTTCATGTGGTGTTCCATATGGTTCGATCCTGGGCCCCAAACTATTCATTCTATACGTTAATGATATGTGTAACATATCTAATCTAGTAAAATACATTCTCTTTACAGACGATACTAATATATTTTATGCCAATAGTAACATCAATAAACTAAACGAAACTGTATGTAACGTACTGGACCAAATGTATACATGGTTTGCAGTAAATAAATTAACTCTGAACATATCTGAAACCAATTATATGTTATTTGGAAATCTTATGCTAAACAAAGAAGTTAATATAAAAATACGAAATGTTAATATCGAAAGAGTAAGGGTCACCAAGTTTTTGGGTGTGTTTATTGATGATCTACTAAATTGGAAAGCTCATATAAAATACGTACAATCAAAGCTTTCAAAATGTACTGCTATAATGCATAGATGCAGTCATCTACTTGATAGAAATGGTAGACGTATTCTATACAGTTCTCTCTTTTTGCCGTATTTAAATTACTGTGCAGAGATATGGGGAAACACGTACCCAACAAATACTAACTGTATTTTCTTATTACAAAAAAGAGTAATCCGCATTATATTTGGTGCAAGACGGTTGGATCATACAAACTCACTTTTCCAACAATTACATGTTCTAAAATTTCCAGATATCATAGAACTGAAAACATCATTATTTATGTACAAAGCTTACTACAGCTGTTTGCCATCAGATATTCAGTGTTTGTTTACTAGACGGGAAATAGCATACTCAATGCGAGCTAATCGTGACTTAGAACGACAGAGAATCTGTTCTACCATGCGATCAATGTCTCTTTGTGTAAAGGGAGTGCAATTATGGAATTCTCTATGTGATCATTTAAAAACTACTAATGTTATTACTGAATTTAAGCGTAAATGCAAGAACCTTTTATTTGAGAAATATCTGGTTGTGGAAATCTAAATAAAATCATACACAAATATAACCATGCCATTGAGGAAACTACAATATGTGTAGAGATGTGTACTTATCACATACTTTAAATGTTTAATATGCACATATTCCATTACATGTTTTCAATTATTGTAGCTAGATGGTTAGATGAATAGCAAAATTCTATTAATATGGTATTGATGTCTCAAAATACATGTACGTATGTATGTGAATGTGTATATATGTATGTATATATGTGTGTATATGTATGTATATGTGTGTATACATACAGGTATATAAGTATATATAAATATATGTCAGGGGTAAATTTACACAAAAGTCAATGACTTCGTATTTACCCCCTTCAAACATTGTATATTCTCACTTGTATTATAGTTAAACTTTTTTGGTTGTCTTGTCTTGTATATATATTGTTATCAATGTTCTGAATAAACGTTCATTCATTCATTCATTCAAGGGCAATGAGATGAACTAATGAACTCAATTGTTACGTTATGTTTTACGTATTACGCACTCGTTACGTTTCATGTATTATCTGCGCATAACGTTTTAAGTTCAGCACCAAAGAACGAACTGATTTACCCCATAAAGGTGTATTGACATATATTGGATATATTGATATACGTATTACCTCCTACTCTATGGTTCGTAAATTAATCCCTGAACGTTTGGCGCTCGAGTTTCGAGCCGTTTAAGAGAGAACCATTAACCTACATACGCAATCTCGATTATAATAAAATGCTTAACGTGAAACGTTTGACGTTGCAGGTTTTAGCCACTTGCAATGATTTTTTCTCCAAATCATATATATGCCACAAGCCATCTTTGAGAACGCGTCTTTCATAGTGTAATTATTTTTCGTGAACATATTACTTTATTTCCCATTATTGAAGAAAACCAGCAGTGATGTAGACAGCTTTGTTACATATGTATTTGTTTTGTATTATCGACATCATAAAGTGAACTTCAGAATTTGTGAAAGAAAACACAACGTCCCCTTCATCACCGTGTATAATCAATTCAGTTCGCACAATCATCAACTGGTAGCAATTATTTTCAAGATAGCTATTGCGTTGTATATGATAAACTGGAATGTGTTTAATATCCGAAATGATATAAATTCAACGTACAAAAGACAGACGAACCTGTGGCATGATCTACAACCGGTGGCATGATCTACCACCGGTGGCATGACCTACAACAGGTGAAACCGTGAAACTTGCGATATTATGAGGACGGTGTTCAACTTCCGATCTCCGAGAGTATAAATGTCGCAACTTTGGGCTACCACATTGCTTTCAACACTTAAACACCATTGACGCTGTTCGTGTTCATACCAACGTAGCAATGGTAAAACAAACAACCTCAGATCATTGTAATTAAAACAACCAAACTTTGTGCCGTTAGTCGACTCCAGGCTGAAACAAAATTCATTTCGACTCTCTCCAGAAAAACTGTCCGTAAATGGGATGCGAAACGTACTATGACAAAATGTCAAATGCGCGTGATATTGAAGAACAGTTGGCATCCAAAGCATATAGCTTGGGATGGCAATGTTGATCAATATCTTGTTAAATATCTATCATAAGTCCATATACAGGTTTGGATGTTTATCATGGTCGTCACACCCATGAGAGTTCACAAATTATGACTTGTTATTAGATTGAGAAATATCTAGTAAATATATCATAAAATTGAAGCGCGCTATCAGTTGTTCGGCTGATTTTATCCCGCGTCACCTTTTAAAAGGATGTAGTCTGCCCCTAGTTTCTCATGTATTAATTAAGACTATACTAACTATGATATGGAGTATAACATTATATAATGTTCTTCCCTTGTTGTTCTCATTATGTTATTATAATTATATGATTTGTCTTAATTTGTTTTGTATTTGTATGTATTGTAATGAGTTACAATACATTTGATTTGATTTGCTGTTGAAGGTATACTGCCTGCTAAATTATGTTCAGTATGCCCGTAACATCGGTCGCAATTTGAAGGCACCACCACGAGTGCATGTTCAAATAGTGAAAACGTTCAGTTTCAAAACAAGCTTTATTGGCTATACGGCCGCGTCGGGCTGAGTTAACTGCTATACCCTTTGATGTTCAACGATGCCTATTTTTCCACGGCCAAAACAGCAGACTTCCAGGTAGATATTACTCTGCCCGCTAACTCAGGGTAAATGAACAGACTACGTCCCTTTAAAATATACCACTTGATGGCGTCACTTTGGAACGCGCATGCAGTTTTATCAACTTCACTGATCGCTAGGTGGCAGCGCTGTCACGAACCGTTCGGTCAGGCGAGCGTTGTCGTTCGCCCCGGTTCGGTTGTACTAGTACTTAACGTCTTCATGACAATATAGAACAATTACCCCGTGCCATTGCTTATTTTTGTTGTGCGACAATGTCATACACATACTGCTCAGTCTGAATCTGCTTAGAAACGGCTTGTAGCCTTGATGCGAGGCAACTCCTGTCATGAATTCGCTGGGCAACGTCGGGCAGGCCTAAATGTCCACACAAAATATGTTTTGGAACTGTCGCTATCCGGCATGCTACAGCTATCACATGTTTCCTTTTCAGATTTCGAAATGAAGACCGACAGTTCAACTTAGGTACACGATCATCGTAACGCACCTCACAGTTGTGGTTCTCCTCTTGTTCCCGTGTCTGTCAGGGCTGAGGCTCCTCCACGGTGATCCTAGACTGTTTTATTTAGGGTAAAGTCGGGTATCGTGAGCATAACGGGTAATATGAGCTCACCCCTGTAGCTTAAACCAAACAAGCCAGGTACCGCCACCCGTGTTTTCTTGAAGCACGTCGTCTACAAACCGCCAACACCATTTCTGTCGTTTGCGCTGCCGAATATTTTCCGAGGTGAGGTCGTGTAAAGAAACTGTGGACTTTTCTTACCATATCCACCAGTACGGCGAATTTATTCTGATTCAAAATGTGTATCATTACGATGCGCAAGTGATGTGTAAATTAAACCTTGAAGCTTGTTGCGTATTGTAATGAGCGATAATGCAGCCTCTCGCGGATTATAGTTCGCCAAATTATCACCTTGCGGCGTGCATAGCGCTGTGGCTAATACGAGCAGGCTTTCTGGAGGTATTATGAGCACGGTGCTCATATTAGCCGATAGGGTCCTCATATTAGCCTATATGTTATTGGCTTTGTTTACCTACCGCCAGTCTGTGTTGCAATCATTTGAGGCTACAATTATACTCAAAACAATAGTGATTGTTATCCAATGGTAATTCGTAGTATATGCTATATTTAAAGGGGTTCATATAGCAGCAGCAAACTTTTTTTAAAAAAGTTTTCCAGTTTTTGAGGTATTGCTATCTGTTTTATTATAGGCTATATTTCTAAACTGCCCAGAAGCAATTTGTTTCTGCTGCTATATATATGAATCCCTTTAAAACTTGCAATAATAAACTCTCACACTTTTTATCAGATGCCTAATGTGAAGAAAAAGGTTGAACGCGTGAAATGGACATTATCAGATATGCAGTCGGCCGTACGTGACGTACTAATGTATCAACGATCACAGAAATCAGCTAGCCAAGCGCACAATGTACCGCGACAAACCCTGAAACGGCATCTAGAGAAGGCACGTGCGGGTGAGGGCGTCCACAAGTGTCTCGGCCGCAAACCGGTACTCTCCATAGATCAAGAAACAGAGCTGAAAGCCACCATATTTGAAATGGAGGCCAAACTCTTCGGCTTGACGCAATATGATGTGAGGCACTTTGTATTCAAATTCTGCGAAACAAAGAACATAAAAAATTAATTCAACCAAACAACTCAAAGGGGTGGAAAGGATTGGCTGAAATGCTACTTAAAACGACATCCAGACATCAGTCCGCGAATCCCCGAGCCAACGTCGAATCGGCGAGCCATCGGCTTTAACAGAACGAAGGTTGATCGGTACATGCAGCTTCTACAAGCCACCATCTTTGATGATGATGGGAAGAGGGTCATCCACGAAGGCAACATATTCAAAGTGGACGAATCCGGTTACACTATTTGCCACAAGCCAGGGAAAGTGCTGACGAAGAAAGGGAAGACAGGTATCGGGGCTATCACCAGTGCGGAGAGGGGAAATAATGTTACAGTTGTCGCTTGTGTTTCGGCGACCGGCGCATACATCCCACCGATGATGATCTTCCCCAGGGTTCGCTTGAAACCGGAACTGCTTGACGGTCGCCTCCTGGCACTGTTGGGTACGCAAACAAAAGTGGTTGGATCAACGATGAGTTGTTCGAATGCTGGATCGACCACTTCATTGAAGTTGTGCAGCCAAGCCACCGAGCATCAAAGCTGTTGCTCATCCTAGATGGTCACAGCAGCCACACGAAGAATGTTCGACTGATCGACAAAGCCAAGACAAACAACATCATAATCATATCACTGCCGTCCCACTGCACGCACCGGCTTCAGCCACTCGATGTGAGCGTGTTCAAAAGTGTTAATGTCAATTACAACAAAGGAGTGCAGACATGGCTGCGCCAAAACCCTGGCCGGTCGGTCACAGAGTTTCAAATAGCAGCTCTCTTTGGATCAAAGTTGCTACGGTGAGTAACGCGATCAGTGGCTTCCGGAAGTGTGGAATAAACCCATTCAACCCGCACATTTTTTCGGGTGCTGATTTTGCCGCAGCCGATGTGACGGAGACGCCAAATCCCGCTGCTGGTCTACCCCTTCCTCAGCCGAACCCCACTCCAGTGCGCGACACGTCAGTTGCTCCGAGCTTCGCAGCAGTGCGCGACTCGTCAGTTGCTCCGAGCTTCACAGCAGTGCGCGACTCGTCAGTTGCTCCGAGCTTCACAGCAGTGCGCGACTCGTCAGTTGCTCCGAGCTTCACAGCAGTGCGCGACTCGTCAGTTGCTCCGAGCTTCACAGCAGTGCGCGACCTTCCTAGTCTCTGCCAGGTTATCAGGTAGCCTATGTCTTTTACTATAATTTTTGTCGTTTGGTAAAAATAAAGTTAACATTGTAAGCTTAGATGGCGGTTATGCCTATTTCGTAATAACGATGAAGGCGACGGCGGTAACGTCAACGAATAGTAATGACGATAACAGTAACAGTTGCCTACTACTATGAAATAAGAAGTAGCCTAAATACCATTAGGGCCTAACATAAATCACACTTTAAAGCCTACTAATTGAATTTGGAACTGTTTGCAGCGTTGAGGCGGATGTGCGCGTTTCCGCTGATACACGCGAGGAGAACTGCGATCCAGATGGTGAAGGCCTATCGTTTCAACGACTGATTAATTGTTCACCAGCCGTTCCCAGGCCTAAGATGGCTGAAGGCGCCAGCAAGAGACGAAAAGTAGCTCGTACAAGCAAAGTCTGATGACAACTGGGCCTAGTCCTCGGAGCGCTTCCAAAACTGAAAAGAAGCCGCCGAAGACCAAACGTGTTCGTGTGAAAAAAGTAGCTGTTAAGGAACTTCGGCTTAAAACCCCATGTTATAAGTGTGGCGTCGATTTCGGGGACGCATCAGATCACATGCGAAATGAAGACTGGATCCGGTGCAAACCATGTGGTGAATGGTTCCACGAATCATGCGGCGAAGAATTTGGAATACTCGACGATGACACATTCACATGCCAGGGTTGTTTTTAGACATTTTCTAGTTACCATTTATAGGCCTAGGCTACGTTCAATTTCTTACAATACCTGTTAATCTTCCACGGATCATAGATCTAGGCCCTATAGATACACTATGAATTTTGGTGATACGTTTCAATGTATTATCCAGTAATTTAATTAATAATGCGCCGATGAATCCGGATTCATTGACGATGACACTTTCACGTGCCATTGTTGTTTTTAGGCATTTTCTAGTTTTAAAACGTTCCATTTTACAGTACTGTTAATCTTCTAGTTAAGATATATAACGGATAAGTTTCCGTGTATTATCAAGTAATAATAAATGGTCATAATAATAGCCATCGTATATCTTATAATTATTAAACATGAGTCATACACACAGTTTAGAAGCATGCTCATATTGCCCGACGCTTCGGGTAATATGAACACTTTTTTCAAATTACTTATTTCCATGCTGTATTATTTTATTAAAACATACAGCGAAACCAATGCAGTTTCCAGAAAGAGTTTGTAAAGGTCGACACCACGCACCTTAAATGGAGCAATTCGGATATATATTTAGCAAAATATTGGCCGAAAACAAAACTATGCTCATAATGCCCGACTTTACCCTAATTTTACTTCCCTTCACTGTTCTTGGACTGTGACTCCACCAACTGTCTCCACTCCCCCTTCCAAATTTCTCTTTACACAATCCTCCCATCTCAGTCTAGGTCGTCCTCGCCACCTTTCCTCTTCCATTCTCCAGACATATATTTCCATTGCCAACCTTTCTACTCCCATTATCTCCACGTGTCCACTTTAGTCGACACCTCACCAAACCTTTCTTTTACACCGACCTCCTTTCTCAGTTCCTCTATTCTTCACTTGTGGATTCTCGTCACTCCCGCAATTCTTCCGACCCAGTTGCTTTTGCAAACCTATACCCTGTCCTGTTACTTTTTCTATTATTGTCATAGTCTCTAGGCAATGTAGGTATGCTGGGGTCACATATGAGCAAAGCATCTTCCCATTGAGCTTAAGCGATATGCATCTGTCTCACATCAGTGTGACCGATCCATATTGGAACTGGGATTGTTCCCACCACTTAGAACACGGTGTATTTGTGCAGTTGTCACTCAACAACAACTAGTCCAGACAATCTCATAACAGGAGAGGATGGCAATATCACAGAAGCGAATAAATCACCAAAGCCCTAAAGCGGATCGATTCCATACTTTGAATTGTCAACACCATGTTGCTTATGAAACATAGACGGGTAATAACATTACCAAAATTCCGCAGATCACACAGAATAGGTATAAACTATATAAAGCTAGTGTAAGATCAAGTCCTATGACAAAACCAGTTTATCAAAACACCATTAAAACCAATGCGTTACTGTTCGTAACAGAAAATACATGATATAAGGCGAACCGTGGTGTGTCTACAAGAAACAGTGCTAGGTAGGAGGCATGACGTCAGCGAGGACCGTTTCATTGAGATAATGATGTCGTACGGAAAATCCATAATTACACAGAATATATTATTAATTACAAGGAACCTTTTTTAAAATGAACGGCTTACCACAGCGGACATCATTTCCGTGATACACCGACGAAAGTTCTCGTGTTGACAGTTTTCAGCATACAAGATGTTTAGACGCGAAACCAATATTAAACAACAAAATCGGGCTTATGTTCTAACCTAAGTAATTGCGAAACGGTCACCAGGTGTCCATATAGACAAATAACATCGATTTCGTTTCCATCTGCTACCCACGCATCAGTTAACACAGTCGGAAAAGGAAAGTTTGTGTAAAAGATGTAAGAATACAATGACGAGAAAGAAAATAAACAAAACAATAAACATCCTCCGAACATAAGGGCTCAGCACACTGTCAGTTTTCCAATTGGCGACCATGTTAACGTGTTGTGTGATTATAAGAAAACGTGACCTATAAAGTTTCTTAAACTTCTCACCTGCTGTTATTATCATCTCATTGACATGCTGGTCGAGTTTAGTCAAAATCTAGTATGCATAGCTCTCGTAAAATTCCTGTATGTGTGACACCCGTCAATATTTACGAATGGATGCAGGCAGTAATCCGGCTAAAGGGTCAACTAGCCAAATTGCTGCCAAATACACTTCCGCTTAGTAAAATCAGCTACCAATGCACCATTTTACTGTCAACAGCTTCTACAATCACACCGGGAAATCTGACTACTCAAATGCACTTATGTCAGAGCAGGTGAATTTTGTAAAAACATCATTTCTCAAAAATAAATTGCACTTTTTCGTAACCAAGCAGGAACTCCAACAGTGTCCTAAACCCATAACCTGACCTGAACCGAGACGACGGCCAGGAGCACCACACTCCTTCGTCTGCGCGATCACGGTCACGTGGCCAGCACGCAATTATGTCAGCCCACCGAAGAATACTTATTCTATATGCTGAAGTCTTCCGAAGGATCACAACACGTTTCGAGAGAGGAAATTAGCGTTTCAACTATTTTCTATTTTATTATTATTGCAATATTTATCTCAGTTGCTAAACCATTGTACAGTGCATGCTCTCTTCGAATATTTACTGTCGATTATGATACATAAAATGTCCCATTGATTTCGTTAGTGCACATATTTATCTGCACACTGCTGGCATACAAGAGAAATACATGATTGTTTCATCCGTTCTGGAGGACGTAGGTACCAAGCGGTCAATATGACCTTTAAGGCTGGGTGACGTCATTTGAATGTGGCTTCCGGGTTTGCGCTTCACTCTTGTCTAGCAGTAGCACTTGATTGATAATGTCGGTGAAACGAAAGCCACTACATCTCTCTTGTTATTTGATCCGGTCTTCGTGAGTTATATAACGGGACTCAGTATTGTGGTTGTTGCAGTAAATTAAGGTTACTTGGTATAAACTCAGTACACTGTTCGCCCACATGTCTTTCCACGAAACACACTTTGTAACATATAACTTAACCGTTACCTGCTTACTCTATTGACCTAGCTATTTAGCAGATGGTGAGTTACACCTTTTTATCAAGGAGAACTGAACACATTAACATGGCCAGCTGAGGAAATAATAATAAGAACGTTAACGAACGGTTCGCAAAAAAATACTGTTTTAATGGGATGCCAGTTCGGAGACGATACCGGCGAATTCAGAAAAGAAAAGCACCACTTGGTGAAATCAGGCAGTTTATCACAATGATAAAGTTCGTATAATTTAATTTCCATGTATTCAACCATGTTTTTCCAGTACACTGCTGACATTGGTTGTGGCTGCAAGTGGTTAGGCGCTATGAACTCTTAGATGCATAGGCCCAAAGTCATTTCTGTTTTCCAGTTACATGTAGCCAACACCTTATAATAATAATAATAATAATAAAACTTTATGTTGATACCGTCAAATCCGGGACGGCTGCCCCGTTCACGGGTGTGTACAAGAATATTAAATTCTAAATAGCTTAAAATTGTAATTAGTCCAGGTAAAATGATAAAGTAATAATAATAATAACAAATAATAACAATACGCTGTAAAACATGTTAAAACTGTACATAATGTTCCCCTGTGTAAATTATTTTTAAATATACATTTACAGATTAGAACTGCATTCATTAAAAGTATTATTAAATATGTAAAATGTAAAAAATACGCTAATAACATCAATACTACAGTGATAATAGATAAAATGGCAATATGATAATATGTAATATGTGTGTTAAAAGTCCAATATCAGCTTATGTAAAACCCGTTTAGTGGAGAAGAACAGTGTCTTTAGTTGTTTCTTAAATTGCGGGAGATTGCCGTTGTTGCGCATGTTCATGGGAAGTTTGTTCCACAGAGTGGGGCCAGCACACGCAAATGCATAGCGGCGGCCGAAACGTCCTAAGGACACTCTAGGAACTTCCAAGAATAACCTGCTTGCAGAGTGTAGGGAGCGGCGTGGTGTGATAATTCCAGCCGCAGACCGCTGAACCATTTCCAAATAGTGCAGGTGACGATCGTTTATTCCGAACAGGATTGCATTATCATAGTGAAGTCACTAGTCCGTGGACCAGATTCTTACATGCACTGGTGGTAACATAGTCTCGTATCGTTGCAATGTGTGACAGGTGATAATAGATGTTGCGAAACACCAACACACTAACCTTAATTAAGTTAAAGTTAGCGTGTTAGGAAATAAAGTAATCCATGTGGGTTTTGTGATTGTGGGTTTTCCATAACCCTATTAGATTCACTTACCAAACCTAACAACATAAGAAATGTCTCGATTTTTTTCGAGTGTAAAGTTTTTTATTTCCTTGCTATATGATTGGCTGAAGTGCTGGTTGGTTCACATCAGATGATCTGAGCAATTTATTCTCATAATTGGGCGATAATTGGAGACGGTTGTGCTCACGAATTATCGTTCGACGGCGCTCATACGTAACTATGTTCATGACGGCACGTCTTAATTGTTTTATTCAACATCAACATTAATCTGCTAAGTGTTTACGTGTTGATACCAGAAGTTGACGATTACTGCCACAGCCGTTCAAATGAAGTACATCGTATAATTCCGTGTTTTAGGAAATTGGAGGTGTTGATAAAAAAAACTGCTGCGAAACCGGTGGAATTAACTGGAACACATGACGTGTTTTATGACATTCCATTAGCTTCACTCCAAAAAAATTCAAGTAAGAATTGTGGACAGCCAAAACAGACACATCACACGTTATCGAAACGCTTTGTTTGTTCCATGGTGAACTGTGTTTAACAAAGAGAATGCATCACATCTATTTACCCCAGAACGTATTGTAACGTCGTTACTTGCTTAATAATAGAACGCAGTTTTTAACCAAGTGTCGTTACCAATCTTTGAAACTAGGAAGTATTGTCGGTGAATTTCCATGGATAAAAAAAACCACGGTTAAAGCGAAAGTTGATATGGCCTAGATAGCTCACCTATAAAATATTGTTTCGTGTGACTCACGCATGACTCACACCTTAGGACGAATAAACAGAATGTATGCTATTCAAATGTAGGCATTATTGGCTGTATCATAATCAATCCTTCTGAAACATCGTCTATACATTATAATATGAACGTATCATAGCTTTGGTGAAGCAACAATATACTAAACAGACCCTTTAGCGACATTGTTACTAATAACAGATTCGCTAAGAGTGAAATAATTGTTTCAATAAATGAACAAATTTCGCCTTCTCAACTTAGTATGTAGTGTGTTGCCACATGCATGCAGCACCACACATACGAATATTGTCACAACTTACTATGCGTACACCTTTTCGGAGAACAGTACTCAGAAATAGTTTATGTGGCTTATACAGCAACAATCTGCCCAAATTTCAGTGAAATCAAATAATATTTAAAGGTGGCTACCAAAGGTGGAAGTTAGATCCCTGCCAATGAGACCCTATTAGTTCTACTGATTGGTTCCTCAATTGGGCAAATTCTAAAAATCATAAACTTTCATTTTTCATATCCAAGATGTTTAATTTACTTGGTAGAGGCTTTCGTCAACGTATCACGTCGACTTCATCAGTACCGATGACCCTGAATGACGTCATCGTACACGTGAGGCATTTCGTAATTGCCCTCGTCTCTGTTGATGGGTGTTTTGATTTTCCTTATCCAGATGGCTTCCTTGATATGCCGAATTCTTCTGTTGTGTCTACAATTTTCACTCCCTCCCAGTCTATGATGTGGTTTTCAGTTGTCGTATGGTCTGTAACTACGAAATGCCTCACGTGTACGATGACGTCATTCAGCGTCATCGGTACTGATGAAGTCGACGTGATACGTTGACGAAAACCTCTACCTGGTAAATTAAACATCTTGGATATGAAAAATGAAAATTTATGATTTGAAAACGAACTATCCTGAAGAATGTTCAGTAATAAAATTCTTAAAATGTTTGTCAGAATTCATAGTTTTGGGGTCCGATTAAGTGATCAATTCCTTCATTTGGTTATGCCTGATAAACACTGGTCATGAGGAGAGTCCGCCTGTTTGAAATGTTGCATTGTGAAGGAGAGGGTTACAGTTATTCTGACATCTAGCCCAGTCTACTCCAGTCTACAGAACAGTTCTGTTACCACCTCCATATTAAATCAAACAAAACAAAAACGGTAATGGTGCTGGTGCTAAGATAAATTGGTAAATGTGAAAAAATATATTAATTAGCTGATACAGACTTCTCAGAGCATCAAAAATCATGAAATATGAACTCTAACTAGCTTATCATATTAAAACCGCATATTTGAACATCATCATAAAATCATGTAGCTGCAAGAAATTATACAGGCAGTGCCAAAACAATAATAATTGAAGTCCAGTCACCATTATGTTACAAGAAGACCCTTGTACGTGGAAACAGGACGCTATTATCCAGAACATTAAGTGAAATTGTGTTGTTGAAAGCCTGAATGGCGTGGATTTCATTATGAGATGTGGTAGATAAAATGCCATAAAATCGACAATTAAACTGCTATTACATTAGTTATCATATCATTGTGAAACATGATACTTCTCCCACATACTGTCCAACTACCATACTCCTATGATTGATAATAAGCATTTTATAATGGTTTCTGAGTGACCACCCCTTAAGCAATTCAAAACACAAATAGTTTTTTTGCGGAAATGGGGAAAAGGTCCAAAAGAGCTATATCAGACACAAAGCTGGTTATACTGCAATGATATCACGTATTTTCCATCTCTCTGGATGTAGCCCAACACTCGGGTCCAATAAGTACCGTGAATGAGGATACATGTGGTTTTAACTAGAACTCTAAATTATTTTTAGTTGAACGCACAAATACCCAGTAAGCGCTGAAATTATTTTGGCGTTTTAGGTACTGAGAATCTTTTGATGGCTTCCACTCGTTCAGGTGGAATTGAAATGCCTCGCGAATCAACTACGTGACCGAGAAACGTGAGACACGATCGGCCAAGTTGACATTTCGTCTTGTTCAGAGGAGCCCCTTTTTGAGCCTCTGGAAGAGACTGTGCAAGTCTCTGATATGATCCTCATTATTCTGGCTGCCCACGATCACATCGTCCATGTACACAACATTCGCGAACGGCAGATCATTGCGTACTTGGTACAGGTTTCGCTGGAAACACTGCGCCGTTCTTCAGACCGAATGGCATTCGGAGGAATTTGAAGAGGCCGAGTGTCGTGATGATGGCCGTTTTCTCCTGTGATGCTTCAGCAATGTATATTTGTTGAAAGGCCTGTCGGAGGTCGATCTTGCTAAACACCGTGCATCCAGCCAGCCGCTCGTTAAAACTCGTCAATGCTGGAAGCGGATATCTGTCGAGTTTTGCTATGTTGTTTAATCGCTGAAAGTCTCCGTGTACATGCCATGAGCCATCTGCTTTCTTTACTGCGTGGACCGGTGATGCCCAACAAGATTCACATCGCTCGATGACCCACCCCCCTCTCTCCCATTGTCTGAGTTGTTCCTCAACTTGTGCTTTCTTCTCGCCATGAAGCTTCCGGCATGGCGTATATACCGGTGGACCCTCCGTCGTAATGTGGAGAGGCGTAGTCATGGCAACCATTTTGCTCATACTGGAGTCGGTGACTTCAGCAAATTCTCTCCACAGCCGAGCATATTCGTTGTCGTTGAAATCCGCACAGCGATCAGCGTCCTTTATAACCGGGCTGGCGGTGGGAATCGCCGTGTAGACAGAGAAGCACGCCGTTTCCACTGGACGCTCTTTCAAGGTGATGCGATCAATGAGACAACGTTTGAACGGGTCGATCAGAAATTGTTTTCCTTCTCCGTCTTGGAAAAATCCATTCACAAAATTGGATGTGCAGAGGCTTTGTCCGTTAGCACACGACAAGATGTGTTCGTTGGGTTTAGTATTATATTTTGCCTCCGTTGTCGGTGGTAGAACGGAGACCGCGGAATCGCACTCTGCCAAGTATGCGGCCGTGAAGAGGAGTCTCTTCGTTTGTTTCTTGGGGAAGCTCAAGGCTCGTCCGCAGTGTTGGCGGCAGGCGAGAGAGAAGAGCCACACGTTATGTCTTCTCGGTCCAAGCTGCCGCCGACGTGCCGGTACTGTCCCATCCACTGATATGGTTTCTCTTTGTAGCAATCAATGAAGAGAGTTTGCCGGATGTTCCTTTCCCATAACTGTGAGAACACGGATCACAAACTTGTTGATTTGCGACGTTATACCCTCCACACGGAAGACGTTTTCCAGCTGTTGAAACCATAACCGGCAGTCTCCGTGCGTCATTGAACAGAACGATATTTTGTTCCCCTTCGAATTGCTCGACGTGACGTTGCGGGTGTAGAAGGAGCAGGATAAGTTTCGAGGTAGCGGTTTGCTTCGCAAATTACATCCTTTTCCCTGGTGATGTAGGTTTCAGACATATTTATCTCCTCTTCCACATTCCGTTTTCCTGAGTACGCATCGCTCACTTCTGCAGCCTCCAACAACGGCAATAGTTGTAAATCGAGTTCGCGAAATTTGTCGAGAGCTCCCACCATGTTTTTTTGTGAAGATCCTGCAGTTTCACCAGCATCTCTCTCCTCTTTCACGTTTTCGCTTATGCGTCTCTTACCTGACGATCGACGTGATAGAACCGTATGCAGAGGCTCAGCCATCCCGATAGTTTAACTTGTATACTCTATAGGCAGACTCGCGATACACGACCGAGTATGAGGGGCGACCGAGTGCAGTCTAGCGTAACTCAGTTTCTCAGTGAGCAAGTAGTGCGCTATAATGGTGCTGTGTCGAGCTCACTCTCACAGGTGTCCCTCAGGGCTCGGTCATCTCCCCTGTTCTGTTCACACTCTACACAGATGACTGTTTCAGCAGCCAAGAGACCGTCAATTTAATCAAATACAGCGAAGACACAGCTATCGTCGACCTATCCGGCTCCGATCAAGTGTGTGCGTGTGCTGTAGCTGATTTTTACAGTGTGGTGCGGCAATCATTTCCTAGGTGGGAACGTTCGTAAAACGGAAAAAACTCATAACAGATTTTAGGAAGAATTCTACTCCTTCCAAGGAACCATTCATCAACGGAGAGTGTATGAGAAGAATAGAGTAATACAAGTACCTTGGCATCACCAATGATGCTAAGCTCACATTAGGCCAAAATACAGCGGTAATTAATAGAAAGTGCCAGCAAAAGCTGTATTTCTTACGCAAGCTCAGGTGACTCAGTGTCAGCATACATGTTCTTCAAACCTTCTATAGATGCTACATCGAAAGCTCTATTATGTCACAATTTCTTGCGTGGCACGGTGGCCTGAGTGTCGTGCATCGCAACACTCTGGCACGAACCGTCAGGGTAAGTGGCAAGGTGGTGGGTGAAAAGCAGACAAGTCTAGAGGATCTGTACAGGCAACGAGCAGAGAGAAAAGGAAGGAAGGTCTCTTCAAACCCCGAACGCCGCCTGTTTCCACGGTATAAACTGCTTCCTTCTGGCAGCCGCTTTCAACTCCCTCACTGTAAAACTGAATCGCACTCGGAATTAATTTGTTCCCTCGCCAAGTAGACTAATGAATGAGTAACTCTCCTTCGTTCCCTCCATCACTGCCAGTCTTCCCTGCCAGTCTGACACTGAGTGAACCTGAGATGATTTGTGAGATGATTTATCTGTTGTAACTTATTTAACTTATTTAATATAGTTCCCTTATTTAACTTAATTAACATATTTAACTTATTTTTACTTATTCAACCGATATAACTGTTATTACTATTTTTACATTTTTATTGCATGTACATTTGTTTTAGTTCTTTTAATATGCTGCTGCACTCCAACATAGTTTCCTCCATAGGAACAGTAAAATAGTGTGAATGTGATTGATTGAACGCGACAAAGCAGGTGTGTGTGGTCAAGCGTGACGCGCGCGCTTGGCAATGTTGGTGTGGCCGTGTGGGTACAGCTGTGACGAGCTCGAGAAACATGTAAATGGATCAAACGCTTTCCTTCGTCAATTGCTGTTGTCTCACCTCTGCTACTCCGGCAAAAACAAATAACACATATGCACTTGTATCACGTCAGGGTCACCACTTATAGCTTCTGCTATTTTATTAGTTGGAGACACTAATAAAATAGCAGAAGCAGATTGTAGCAATGAAAGGATAAACACGTGCTTTGAACTGGAAGGTTTATTCTCAACTGCCTCCTTATCGTAACCATCAACAATTGTTTATTTGTTTCTAACCGTTTACAGTCTCTACACACGTGTCCCTGACGACGCCAACATTGTTGGAGTTAAGTAAGTGCTTCATGATGTCAGGAACAACAAAATTGTCTGCATACTCATCAGACGTGGTGATGTTGGTTGATGCATCGTTTGATTTAACAAGAGATCTAACATGATTGCCACCCAGAGAATTACCTCTAGATGGCAGTTAGACAGCGAAGCCTTTTGGCTTATCGAAAGTCCAACCCTTTTTGTCTACGTGTATTCTGCATTTCTGAGGTATGTGTCGATTTTATTTTAAAACATATTCACGCTACTAGCACCCACACAATCAGCAGATAATCTATTCCATTCATTTACACTCCTTCGTGAAAATGATAACTTCCTTATATCTAATCTACACCGTTCCTTTACTAATGTACTTAATGTCCTCTAGTCCTTCTATCATTCTTAACTGAACATTTTTTTTTAAATATTTTCATAACCATTCAATATTTTAAACACTTCTATCTGATCTCCTCTCAACCTCCTGGTTTCTAATGATGGTAAACCACATTCTATTGGGCGTATTTCGTAACTAATTATAATAAGTTTTGGTATCATTTTAGTCGTTCTCCTCCGTACTCTTTCTATGTCAGCATATCTATGTCCTTCTTCCAAGATGGCATGTACGCTTGCATACAATATTCAAAATGAAGCCCAACTACTATTTTAGTCGTTCTCCTCCGTACTCTTTCTATGTCAGCATACCTATGTCCTTCTTCCAAGATGGCATGTACGCTTGCATACAATATTCGAAATGAAGCCCAACTACTATTTTGTTCAGCGGTATTATTAGTTCTTTTTTCCGCTATATATCGCCTAATTAATCCATGGATTTTATTTCCCGTTGAAGCTGCAATTCCGCACTGCGCTGAAACCTTCATATCATCACTAATGGTAAACCCTAAGTCCTTTTATTTTACAGTAATATGTAGTACAGTGCCACCAGTGCATATTGTACATCTTCGTCCCCATGTCCTGCGTGGAGGCATTTACATGTTACAATATTGAACAACGTTTGCCATTATTCAGACGATTTGATAAATCTGTCAAATCATCTTGTAAATGCTGTCTATCTCTATCACGTTTAATTCTTCTAAACACTTTTGTATCATCCCCAAATTTCAACACCTTGCTTGATATATATTATTATACGAATCATTGATTTATATTAAGAATACTATATATTTAAGTCCCAGTACTGATCCCTGTGGTACCCCACTCAAAGCGTATTTCCAGCTTGAAGCCTCCCTATCAACTACTATCTGTTGTTTTCTGTCAATGGGCCATTTTTCTGTCCAGTTAATTATAACAGTTCCTATGCCATGTACCTTTAGTTTAAACAGTAATCTTCGATGTTGCACTTTGGCGAAACCTTTCTGAAATTATAAATAAATGATATCTACTGGTGATCCCTCGTCTACCCACTTAGTGATATCTTCAAAAAGCGTAACACATTTGTTAAGCATGACCTCGTTTTAGAAACCCATGTTGAGGTGAGGTTATCAAGTTTTGTTTACAAAGAAAATCCACCATGTGATCTTTAATTACTCTATCTAATAACTTGCAAACCAGCGATGTTAAACTCACTGGTCTGTAATTATCCGACTTGTTTCTCGAACCTTTTTAAATAACGGTATAATGTTTGCTTCTTTCCATTCTAAAGGAACCACTCCCTCTTGTAAAGACAAGTTGAAAACTGTTGCAAGCGGTATGTTAATTTATTCTACTATTTCCAATGGTAGTTTGGGCGGAATCCCAACCTCTCCAGGTGATTTATTATCCTTCATAGCCATTATTTTCTTTGCTACCATTTCCTGGTTTACAATTAATATCACAAATAGTGTGACTACGCCCCTTGAACTGTTGTACTGGTAGTGAACTAATATCTTCTCTGATATACACCGGACTAATATACTCATTCAGGCCATCTGCCATTAAGAATCCTTTTGGTATTATATTTCCAATACTATCTTCTAGAGGACCGACCTGATCCTGGACTCTTTCTGTTTACTCCGAACATATGCATAAACTCTTGTTGTTTTATATCGCAAGCTAATTTTGTTCATAGCTTTTGAATTCATAATTTAAGCTGTAGCTTGGCTTAATGCTTCTTTACAATTGTTTTAATCTTTAACATTTCCAGTACGTCTATGACTTCCACATCATTTGCTTGTACTTAATGGTTTAATGGCTTGTTTCGATAAATGTTTCTTTTTGGACCGTTTACGTCGTTTTTTTAAGGGAACAAATTTATCGACGATGCACTCAATTTCACTCTTTAAGATATTCCAGCATTCTGTTGCTGTCTTATTCTTCAGTCTGTTATTCCAGTCTATCTTTGCGAAATATTTTCTCATGTCCTTATATCTTCCTTTGTGAAAACTGCTGCTTTTTACTCTTCTTTTCTGATTTTACTTTGATGGTAAATATATCTGGTTGTGATCACTACTCCCCAGTGGCTCACATATCTTGACATTGTTAACTAATTCATTCTGTGAGAACAAAACAATGTCTATCACATTCACAACCCTGGTTGGTTCTAGCACATGTTGAGAAAGGAACTATCTTGCACTAAAACCTTGTGGTCCTCACTACCCATACTCTGTAGAAATTTCCATTGCATATGCCCATGGTTAAAATCCCTCAGAATAAAACAGTCCCGTTTGCTCACTTCTCTTATAGCGTTTTGTACTTTTCCATTCTCTTCTATGCTTATGTTTGGACTTCGATAAACTAACCCAACTGTTAACGTTGAGTTTCCTGTAACAATGTTACACCAAACAGCTCCTTCGCAATCTGCTTCTCTTTCTAAATTATTTCATCAGCCTGGATAGATTCTTTAATATATAAAACAACTCCACCTCCCCTTCTTCCTAATCTATCTTTCGTAAACATCACATATCCTGTCAGTCCCAATTCGGCATCTGATATATCATATATCGGTGGTGGCCCATGATTCGGTTATACCTATTATGTGAGGGTCACTATCTACCATAATATTTAGTTAATTTATTTTGTTTACTATACTCCTTGCAATTAAACATTTATATCCAGCTTCAGAACAGTTTTCCAGACTGTTCTTTGTTGCTTTATCTGTGCTGTCTTTTGCCTCCGGTTTCAGGCTTCTCTGTGAGTCTCCCCTGCTAATTTAGTTTAAATAGGTGCAACCTGTCTCACTGTAAACAAACCGCAACAAGTTCTCTCAGCATACTGCTGCCCCTTTCCACTTAGATGGAGGCCATCTCTCATGTACATATGACCACCCTTCTTCTTCACACATCTGCTCAACTGGTACATTGATCGCCATCATCTTGCAGTGTCTGTATGTTTCCCCCTTCCTCGCATTACTGGCAACATTGCCGAGAGAATAATATGTTCAACTATTGTCATATTTAGCTTCTTCACTAACTTATATGTACTTCTGTTCTCTCCCTGGCTGCATTATCTGTCACTACATATACTAGTATAGACCCTCCCTTGCCATTCCCCAATACCTTCTCTACCCTTTCAGTCACATGCTCTATTGTATCCCCCCGGTAAACAAACAAAGATGTCCCCCCCTCGTTTAATGTCTTATCTGTCTTTCTCAGAATATAGTCGCCCATTAACACCCTCTCTTTTCTCACTGCCCCCTCAATCACTGCATCAGTGTAGCTCCTTCTCCGGTTTATCTGGTTGTTGTCTTTTCCTGGTCTTGTCTTCTCTCCTGTCACATTCTCTTCCGTTCCATTCTTTCCTTTCGCTATTTCTCTTTTCCCATTTTTTCCTGTCAAATTCTCTTGTAGCTCATTTTATATCACTTCCTTTCGTTCCTTCATCTTTCATTCCATCACATTTTCTTCTCCCTTCTCCCGTTCCTTTTCCCCTCCTACCTCCTTCTCTACGGTCACTTTCTCCCCGTCACCTTCACGCCTGTCACGTTTTCTTTCTTTTGCTGAACAATCTGTCTTCTTCCATCTGTCTTCTTCTCAGTCTTCTGTTTCACAGTCTTATCAACTGCCTCTGTGTTATCTACCTCTTCACCCCCTGTATCCGTGTCGCGTCTCGCCTCATCCTCTAGAGTCTGACCACTTGTTGATCTATCCCCTTTTCTTTTCCTCAGCAGAACACTTTTCCTTCGTGTCTCTGTCTTCTTCTCATGTTCTTATTCCTTCACCCCTGTCATATTCCCTCATCTCACTCCTTTCTTCAGTCTGCGTGTCGCAACTCTGCTCCTTCTGTGTCGTAGTAGTCTCAACTGTCTCCGTGTCATTCGTCTCTGTTCATTCTATTTCCATGTTGAGTCTCACCTCCATCTCCTTCACTATATCCGTCAACTTACACACCTCCTTCATCAGACATTCCACCTTCAAACACCCCATACACCAAAAAGTGAATCCGTCTTCTTTGGTATCTGCCCATGATTTTGGTCAGCCAGACAATGCAATATCTACCCAGCTCTGGTAGTCGTTGCAAACTAAATATCGTTTTGCACTGAGTTGCCGCTTCCAAGGTGCCATATCAGAATTTATTTAATTCAAAATAATTTTTATATAGTCTTTAAAAAGAATTATATGTGTACAATTTACACCAGATTGTTTACGGTATAGATGATTTATACTTGTTAACACTCAGTGACACACCGTGTCTTACGATGTATACAAGTTAGGTTTAGATTCAAGGTAGTCTTTACAGAGACTGTTTGCCCTGTACTAATATACACTTTATAAGTTTATTATTTCAGGTTTTAATTACTCATCTAACTACATCGATTATCTCAACTAACCCTATTCTATTGTCGTTCACGTTACGTTAACTTTGCCAGTGACCTACTTTGTAAACAACATTCCGCTTGCATTAACGTCCCTAATTATCGCTCTTAAATTACTCCCTCTAGCTAACTTTTAACAAAACATCTTGCTTCCTATGTATCTTCAACTACGTTATGTATGATATACACTCAATAATATCACTTAACTTGATCAGATATCCTGATATTCTCGCAAGTTTGCTACACCAAATTCAAACCAATTCACCACCGGAAGTTCGCGCCAAAATGTTATGGTATCCTTACTTGACCTGCACTCCACACTTACTGCACCACTTGATAGCTCCCCGTTGTATCCCGTATTTACGGGGAGATAGTACGTTTTCAAAATATATATGACATGACCATGAGTAGCTAGGTAACGTAGATATAAGCCAGCATTTGTATTGTATAACTTATGGGGGATGACGCAATTGCGAACATTTATTACTCGACGGTGATGCTGTTTGATCGTTGCTGCACACGAACGCCTCAACGGACACCTCGAAGCGATATCTCATTTTGACGGGAAGAAACTGGTGTTTCACGCTGTATATGATGTGTCCATAGAAATGACGTAGCTACAGAGTCATTGCAACTTTGACGTTCGCAGTAGTGCAAAAGTTCGAATATTCATAATTTTACGATGACCTAGTTTGACCTTAGCTCCACACATACTGTACTGAGAAACAGCTCAACATCGTATTTCCTTTTGACGCGGAGACAATAAGTTTCCAAACATGTATGATATAGCTATTTTTCTTTAAAAAAAGTATGTAATTTCGAACATTTATAATTTGGCGGTGACCTTGTTTTTGACCTTATCGTCACGCTTGCTGCATCAGTTCTACGACAGGCGCTTTCAAATAGTATACCATTTGGGTGTTTATACGGGTAGGGGGGGATATTTAAGTAGGTCCGTTAGGTAGTGCCTACCACTCGCCTATTGAGGAGATATCAACGAAAATCGTGACATGATATTGACCGGAGTTAATTTGCATATGCGTGCGACACATTTGCATACTGTAATTTGTTCACTGGCGTAATCATAACCAGATACCCTGAAAACATGCTTTTGGACACACCATTTTGATTGTTTGGATGTTTATAAATCGATATATTCAGAAAAGTAGTATATATTTTAATGGCGATAACAAATTAATATATATTAATAGGTTTGAGAAAATAATTGACCAACGTTATACAATATGTAATATATATAGCGTTACAACATGGTGCACAATCTTCTGAACATCACGATTCCAGTGCAATATTAATCAATCTTCCTGGGAAAGGTCCCTCTTAAACAATAGTCCACGGAAACGGGTACATCAAAATTACCGTCCACCCACGCATATAGGTGCTTCACCTTTGCTATCTTTCCCAAGGACCAACAAACAGGGTCGGTAATGTGGGGCCTTGTTCTATCGGAAAACCCTATAAAACACGTTCCGGTGATGAGTCATATACTCAATAAAACAGCGACGGTAATCTTGTTCACTGCTTACACCGCAGGACCTTCCACTGGTATGTAGACTAGGGGCTTGTGAAGCCACGCGTGTCGCTGTGTTTTTCCGCGTGATTCCTGTGAGAAGCATTATGCACATGTGTCATTAATGTAGTCCAGCGTACTGAGGTAATAGCTTACGGCAACGCCACTTCGTGCAATAATGTGTACTGACATACTATATAATATAATATAACTTTATGTCGGTCATAATACACATTTCTGAATATATTTACAATGGATAATAAAAAAACAATACTGCAACCGAGGAGATCCTTTAGAAACCCCAAGAGGCTTATGTCGAGGACCACCTGGACAATCACCATTATATCAATCAGGTTCCTTATACCATAAAATGACAACGTAACATTAAACCAGTACATTCATGGTGAATAGCATGTACATGACTATGTGTTTTTTATCAATGAAATTGGTTGTCTGCTAAATAAGAAATAAATACAAAAATAAGTAATAAATACATAAAGTTACATGTTGGGACTAGATTAAAGGTTAAACATCATACTAATTTTGTTCGCAATTAAATTTAAATCCTTGGCAGTTTCTTGCTCCGATGGTGTGAAGTATATGTTTCAAATTACTAATAATGATTACACAAGCAACGATACTTGCTCATAGTGATCTCTTGCTGCACCTAGTTGGCGTCGTATATTTTTTTTTAGGTATAAACATCAACCCATCCACATGACGTGTGCCATTATGATGCGATGTCAGAGTTTGGAATTTGTAGATAAAACAAACAAGCGCTGTCCGCTATTTAAACCAATAGCGAAATATGGTAAACTGATAGCTATAAAATGCAATGATGAACAATCCATTATCCAGCTAATAATAGGCTTATATTGCGAATAGCAGGCAGGCAGGCAGGCAGGCTGGCTGGCTGACTGGCTGGCTGGCTGGCTGGCTGGCTGGCTGGCTGGCTGGCTGGCTGGCTGGCTGGCTGGCTGGCTGGCTGGCTGGCTGGCTGGCTGGCTGGCTGGCTGGCTGGCTGGCTGGCTGGCTGGCTGGCTGGCTGGCGTTCCTTCGTGCCTCCCTACGTGTGGTGATTATGTAGCTACCGTGTCATGTCGGTAATGTCAACAAGGATAACTAACGGGTATGTCATTCTTCTGTGTACTGTTTTAGATCAGCCACTGTGCAGTGTACTCCGAGCACGCCAACGTACAACACAGAGAAGTAAGTTGGCTTCCCATAGTATTAGTCACGATGTTCTGCAAGTAGTAACAGCCTGGGAGAAGATAACAAATCACATCGCAAAACGTCTTAGATTTTAATTGATTAAAGTAATTGCTAATTGGTGAATAAATGGTGAATGAATGGTGCTAACTGCTTATATTGTCTTGTTGCTTCAGGGGCGGGGTGCTAGTATTACTGGGGTTACTTACCAATACAGTTATGTTCGCAGATGCAGCATTGTTGTTTTTGTGCGCCGTCCACCACTCTATGCCGTGTCCCATTTTGACGGGAATACAGTACACATAGATGGATAACATGTTCTAGTGTAGGTAGACAAAGTAGATATGCAAACATTGTAATTGCACAACGTCTGCGGAATGGCGCAGTTTTGAACATTCATCATTTGGTGGTGTCTTTGCTTGACCTTCACTCCACACTTACTGCACCACTTGATAGCTCCCCGTGGTATACCCTTTTTACGGGGAGATACTTGGCTTTCCAAAGGTATATGACGTGCCCATGAGCAGACAGGTAACGTATATAAGCCACCATTGGTATTGTATAACGTTTGCTGGATGGAGTAATTTCGAACAGTTATCGCTTGACGGTGATACTGTTTGATCGACGCTCCACATAAACTCCATGAACTTGCACCTCCAAGTCATATCTCATTTTGACTGGACGAAATGTATCTTTCACGGTGTATAGGATGTGTCCATAGAAATGAAGCAGGTACAGTGTCATTGCAACTTTATGACGTTTGCGGTATTACAAAAGTTCGAATATTCGTCATTTTACGGTGACCTTGTTGACATTAGCTCCATATTTAATATATGGCGTAACAGCTCCATAACGTATCTCATTTTGGCGTGAGACAATAGCCTTCCAAAATTATATGACATAACCATTTTGTTAGTAAATAAAATGTATGGAACCATTTTAATTTTAAGACGTTTGCGGAAGCGCAGAATATCAAAAAAAATTCATTTGACGGTGACCTTGTTAGACTTTGGTGTGACGCTTACTGCATCACTTGGCAGTTCTAAGACAGGCCTCGTTCTGATGGGATATTGGGCTTTCAAATTATATACCATTTGGGTATTTGTACATTGGTGAGGAGGACATTTAATTCGGTCCGTTAGCAATACCTACTATTGGTAGACTACGTAACCACGTCTGTGCTGCTCTAAACCCCTATTGCTACACACGTATCACGTACGCAGTTACGCACGTACGCACGCATGCACGCACGCACTCACACATACAGACACACGTTTATTCCATACGGTGTTGTCCTAATTGTAAAGCAAATTACATAATAATAGGTGACACTATGTGGACAATAATATTGACAGTTCGTTCGTATTGTATTGTATTGTATTTATTCAGATTCCAACAGGTCCAGTGGACCCAGTAACAGGACTGATAACTGAAACAATACATATAAATAATAAAACAATAATATAATAATAAAAACAATAAAAACAATAAGGACATAAAAACCACACAATATCAACATCAAATATACCAGGCAAACATCCGTTATACATATAAATGTTTTTGAATTGAGAATCTAAAGGTTTCAGCTCCTGAAAATATATCACAAGTTGGATCACTTAAATACAATGGTTTGAAAGTAGTCATACATTTATCCAAAACATGTTGATTCTGCTATTAGAAACTCTAAAAGGGGTGTAGTTTCGCAGAGATCCTGAAGGACAGTGAAATTGGATAGTCCGTACCAGATACGACGATACTAGTGAGGAGTGCACACACTTGTGTAAAAACAAAAGATCTGCAACTTGCCTACGATGTTGAAGGGAAGGTAGTCTAAATGATGGCAAAGCTCAGGATAACTGTCAGAGGAGTACTGTATTTTGGATTTGTAATATAGATATGTAATTAATGGTTTTGAACTCGTTCGATTTTGTAAATAAACCTACGTTGCCAGGGATTCCAGATAACACTGCAATACTCCTGCTGGCTTCTGACTAGAGATATATACAAGGATCGAAATGCATGTACATCGGTAAATGTTGTGCAAACGCGCATAATACAACCACTCATCTTAAAAGCTCTACAAATACAACGATTAATATGATCCTTAAAAGTCAAACTGTCGGTCAATGTGATACCGAGATCTTTGACAGCGGTGACCTTGGGCAGAGACTGGCTTAAAATCGTATTGTCACAGGATATACATTTCTTTTTGATAGTGAATGACATTATGCAGCATTTCTCAACGTTACATTTATGGTGTCATGTCTCACACCAAAGACATACACTGTTCAGATCCGTCTGCACCAACTGACAATCGGTCACCGACGTAATGTGTTTAAGCAACTTAGAATCATCAGCATACAATGACATTTCACATGAATCAACATGATTAGTGAAATCGTTAATATACAAGATCTAAGCTTGTGAATTAACAATGGGTGGCATAATGAATCAAAGGCTTTACCGAAGTCCAAATAAACAGAATCAACCTGTTTCTTTTGGTCAATAGATTTAGAAGTGCAGTTCAAGTAATAAGCTATATTAGATACTGTACTTCTACAACTCACAAATCCGTGTTGGCTGCCCGAAATTGTGTTACGCACATGCTCATACAATGAGTCGTATGCGACTTTCTAAAAACACTTCGCTAAATTGCGGTAAGAGAGAGATAGGTCTGTAGTGGCACACATTTCGTCTATCTCCCTTCTTATACACAGGAACAACATTTGATCTTTTAAAACAAGTTGGAAAAGGTCCACAGTTTAAGGACATATTAAAACGCATAGTTAGTGGAACTGCTAATTCGGCAGTACATTCCCTAAGGATTACACCTGATATATTGTCAGGACCGCATGCTTTGTTTACATCGGTTCTAAATACCCTGATGACATCATTATAAGACACATTGATATTAGTCATTGAGTCGGATTGAAAGTAGGGAATACTTGGATAAACAAGGTTATCTACTAATGTAAAAACATATTCGAAGTGGTCAGAAAAGAGTTCTGCTATGTCAGCTGGACTGTTTGCCTCAGTGCCTTTATATACCATTGAGTTACGAAGTTTTACATTAGTTTGTTTGCTTTTGGCAAAACTGAATAGACGTTTGGTGTTTTATTTGACGCATTTTTCAATTTCCAATATGTAGTCACAATACCTTTCTCTCTTAAGTTTCTTAAAAGTGGTTGGTTGGCACATAACAGTTCACAATGTAAGGCGTCGTGTGTGGATTTCGCCGCCTTGTCTATTGTATTAACATTACACTCTGCACCATGCACCAGATCTAGTGTGTGCTCGTTGCACGTGTAGTCAGCGTTACACTGCACCAGGCTGTATTCAGATAACATTTCAACACACAACTCTGACTGACGATTGGTCTATGAATGGGGCATAAGGCCTATTGTATATGCATATGCAGAGGCTATATTTGGCGGAGATAGATCGCAGAAATTGGTGGTGCAGAAAAGTTGATAAACAAGTGGAATTACTGATTGATAAGTATTATTCTTGCCTTAATATCATTCATAAAGTTGCAATAAACATATATTGAGTAGCAGTTGTGCTTAAAGTTAGTTAGTTATAGTATTTTAGAATACCTTAGTATAGTGAGTGATAATAGGGTAACTCACTTAGGCTTCGATAATTTGTAAACAAGATTTAACAAACCTGATTATGTGGTAGAATATATAGGAGATAAAGTAACAACCATCAAACTACTTACATAAGATAATATCTGTGTAAGCCAGTACTTGCTAGATATTTTGATTAGGTAGCATTGTTGTTAAAATTAAGCAAGGGCGATAGTCGGGCGGCGTAACCTAAATAAATAAAGCAGCCTAACGTAACGTAATTGATTGTATTTAAATTAGGTCACTACCGGTAATGTTAGCGTTCGTGTCAGGATAAATAGTTGGCTGTGTAATTGAAATTTGTAACCTAAAGTGTGCTGTAGTACACAGGAAACAGTCTTTATAAAGACTAAGTTAGTTAAGTTATTAAATAAATTCTGATCGGGATATGGCGCCTTGCAAGGGGCAAGTCAAGGCAAAGCGACACTTGGTGTGCGATCACTGCCACAGCTGGGTAGATTTTGCATTGTCCGGCTATGGGAAGTCATGGGCAGAAACCATGGAGGAAGGATTCACCTTTCAGTGCATTGGGTGTTGGAAGGCGGAGTGTCTGCAGAAGGAGATAGTTAGGTTGACAGATATTGTGAAGGGAATGGAGATGAGAATTAGCAAGGAGGCAGGTCGAATGGAGAGAGACGACAGGGAGAGAGGTGAGAATACTGCAAGACTGAAGGAGAATAGCAGTGGCAAGAAAACTGAGGAAAGGAGATTGAGAGGAGGAAAGGTGATTGGAGGGGAAGAAATTGGAAAATCGACAACAGAAAACGTGACAAGCGTGAAGGTGACAGGGAAGAAAGTGACCGTAGAGAAGGAGGGAGGAAATATGGGAACGGAGAGGAGAGAGGAAAACGAGATGGGACGGTGACAAGAGAAAAAGCGACAGGAACGAATGGATCGGAAGAGAATGTGACAGGAGAGAAGACGACAGGGGGGAAAGACAACAAGCAGACAGATGCAAACCGAAGAAGGAGCTATTTTAAGGCAGTGATAGAGGGGGCAATGAGGAAAGAGAGGGTGTTTATGGGCGACTCCATTATGAGAAAGACGGACAAGGCACTGAGCGAGGGGAAGGACATCGTTGTTTGTTTACCGGGGGCTAGGATTGAACATGTAACTGACAGGATAGAGAAGGTATTGGGACATGGCAAGGGGGGGGTCTATACTGGTACATGTAGGAACAAATATTGCAGACAGGGAGGGAACAACTGCGATAGTACAGAAATATAGAGAGTTAGTGAGGAAGCTAAAGAAGACGAGAGTTGAACAGGTTATTCTGTCAGGAATTTTGCCAGTAATGGGAGGAAGGGGGGCAACGTATAGAAACTGTAAGAGGATGGCGATCAATGCACTAGTTGAGCAGATATGTGAAGAAGAGGGCGTGGGATTCACAGATTTATGGGGATACTTTGTTGGGAGGGAAGATATGTACATGAGAGATGGCCTCCATCTTAGTGGAAAGGGGCAGCAGTTTTCTCAGAGAACCTGCTGCGATCTGTTGACAGTGGGACAGGTTGTATCTATTTAAACTAGATTCGCAGGGGGGACTCACAGAAAAGCCTGAAAATGGAGGCATAGATAAAGACAGCACAAATAAATCAGCAAATAATAGTGTGGAAAACTCTTCTGAAGCTGGATATAAATGTGTTTGTTTAAATGCAAGGAGTATATTAAACAAAAGAAATGAACTAAACATTATGGTAGAAGATATTGACCCTCATATAATAGGTATAACCGAATCCTGGACCACCACCGATATATCAGATGCTGAATTGGGACTGACAGGATATGTAATGTTTAGAAAAGATAGAATAGGAAGAAAGGGAGGTGGAGTTATTTTATAAATTAAAGAATCTATTCAGGCTTATGAAATAAAATTAGAAAGAGAAGCAGATTGTGAAGAAGCTGTTTGGTGTAACATAGTTACAGGAAACTCAACGTTAACAGTTGGGTTAGTTTATCGAAGTCCAAACATAAGCATAGAAGAGAATGAAAAAATACAAAACGCTATAAGGGAAGTAAGCAAACGGGACTGTATTATTATGGGGGATTTTAACCATAGGCATATACAATGGACATCTCTACATAGCATGGGGAGTGAGGACCACAAGTTTCTAGTTTTAGTTCAAGATACATTCCTTTCTCAACATGTGCTAGAACCAACCAGGGGTGAGAATGTGTTAGACATAGTTTTGTCCTCACAGAATGAATTAGTTGACAATGTCAAGATATGTGAGCCACTGAGGAGTAGCGATCACAAGCAGATACATTTTACCATCAAAGTAAAATCAGAAAGGAATAGTAAAAAGCAGTATAGGAGAAATTTCCACAAAGGAAGGTATAAGGTCATGAGGAAATATTTAGCAAAGATAGACTGGAATAACACACTGAAAAATAAGACGGCAACAGAATGCTGGAATATATTAAAGAGTTAAATTAAGTGCATAGTCGATAAATTTGTACCCTTC
Source organism: Paraescarpia echinospica (assembly GCA_020002185.1). Lineage (NCBI taxonomy): Eukaryota > Metazoa > Annelida > Polychaeta > Sabellida > Siboglinidae > Paraescarpia > Paraescarpia echinospica. Next base: position 16,725,156 of record CM034536.1, on the reverse strand, counting down.
AAAAAACAAGGAAAACGGTCCAAAAAGAAACACTTATCGAAAGAAGCCATTAGAAAAAAATTAAGTACAAACACATGATGTGGAAGTCATATAGATGTACTGGAAATGATGAAGACTACAACAGTTATAAAGAAGCACTTAACCAAGCTACAGCTGAAATTAGAAATTCAAAGAGAAGCTATGAACAACAATTAGCTAGTAATATAAAACATGACAGCAAGAGTTTTTATGCGTATGTTCGAAGCAAACAGAAAGTTCAAGATAAAGTCGGTCCTCTAGAAGATAGTGCTGGAAATATATTATCAGAGGGATTCTTAATGGCAGAAGACCTGAATGAGTACTTTAGTTCAATGTTTACCAGGGAAGATATTAGTTCATTGCCAGTACCAGAGGTTAAGTTCAATGGGGCAGATTCAGACTATTTATGACAATTAATTGTAACCCCGGAAATGGTAGGTAAGAAAATAAAGGCTATGAAGGATAATAAATCACCTGGAGTGGATGGTATTCCACCCAAACTACTATTGGAAATTGTAGAACAAATTAGCATACCGTTTGCAAAAGTTTTCAACTTGTCATTAGAAGAGGGAGTGGTTCCTTTAGAATGGAAAGAAGCAAACATTATACCGTTATTCAAAAAAGATTCGAGAAACAAGTCAGAGAACTATAGACCAGTGAATTTAACATCAGTGATTTGTAAATTGTTAGAAAGACTAATTAAAGATCACATGGTGGATTTTCTTGTTAAACAAAACTTGATAAAAACTTTTTTGGAAGACATCACTAAGTGGGTAGATGAGGAATCACCAGTAGATATCGTGTACTTAGATTTTCAAAAAGCTTTCGACAAAGTACCACATCAAAGATTACTGCTTAAACTAAAGGCCCATGGCATAGGAAATGGTATAATAAACTGGATAGAACAATGGCTGATTGACAGAAGACAACGTGTAGTAGTTGATGGGGAGGCTTCAAACTGGAAATCGGTATTGAGTGGGGTACCACAGGGATCAGTATTAGGTCCTATATTATTCTTAATATATATCAACGATTTGGATGATGAAATAACAAGCAAGGTGTTGAAATTTGCGGATGATACAAAAGTGTTTAGAAGGATTAAAAGTGATGGAGATAGACAGCATTTACAAGATGATCTTGACAGGTTGATCAAATGGTGTGAAAAGTGGCAAATGCTGTTCAATTTTGGGAAATGTAAATGCCTCCACACAGGACATGGGAACGAAGAAGTAGAATATACAATGGGGGGTACTGTACTAAGTACTAATGTAAAAGAAAAGGACTTAGGGTTAACCATTAGTGCTGATATGAAGGTTTCAGAGCAGTGCGGAATTGCAACTTCAAATCCTTGGATTAATTAGGCGAAACATAACTTATATGAAAAAAGAGCTAATAATACCGCTGCACAAAACAATAGTTAGGCCTCATTTAGAATATTGTATTCAAGCGTGGAGGCCATATCGCAGGAAGGACATAGATATGCTAAAAAGAGTGCAGAAGAGAGCAACTAAAATGATACAAAAACTGAGGGATCTTAGTTACGAAATACGCCTAAAAAATGCGGTTTAACAACACTAGAGACCAGGAGATTGAGAGGAGATCAGATAGAAGTGTTTAAAATATTGAAGGTTTATGACAATATTGATATAAATATTTTTTTCTCAGGTAAGAAAGATAGAAGGACTAGAGGACATGAACTTACATTGGCAAAGGAGCAGAATAGATTGGATATAAGAAAGTTTTCATTTTCACAAAGGACTGTAAATGAATGGAACAGATTACCTGCTGATTGTGTGGGTGCTAGTAGCGTGAATATGTTTAAAAATAAAATCGACACATACCTCAGACGGGCGGGATACACATAGATAAAAGGGTCGGACTCTCGATAAGCCAAAGGGCTTCCTTGTCCACCTGCCACCTATAGTTAATTATCTGGGTGGCAATCTTGTTAAATCTTGTTAAATTGTGTTGTTTGACGGTGTCCTTTGAATGTCTGGACGATTGAAATCGCCCAAGAGTAACACACAATCGCAGTCAGGGTTCGTAGCTCTAGTGACCAGTTCCAGCGATATGTCGAGCTCTGACCAGGTGTCCACATCCGACCAGGTCGGGACGTAAACACTCCATAGATAGAAGCTTTGTTCCGTCAAGCGCGTTTGAGTCGATAGAGGCTGTGTCCCGTCAAGCGTGTTTGAGTCAATTCGTGTCTCAATGCAGCATGCGACCTCAATGCTTTTGCTGGCGTCGCTTTCCGACGCATGATTCATAAGCCAATAATTCTCACGTAATTGCACCACACATTCTATTATGCTAGTTCATTGATCCTTTAGATGCAGCGAACAAAAACCCTGATATTCTCTATGGTGCGCCGTTGTGTTAAACAGCCAATCGTCTTCGACGACGCTGCAGCGGGGAATCCCCGTCAAGACGTTTGTGTCGCAATGCTACGTGTTTGAATGTATTTTTTTACATACAACGGTTAACACAAAACTTGTTCTAAAGGAAACAAAAAAGTCACAAATGTGTTATCGCAGTTCTACACTATTATATGATTTTCACAGGAGTATGTTTTTGCTAAATCCAATTTGAGAAGTAAATTACGCGCGCATGCACCAGATCAGCATTGCGAGTACAGCCAATTAGAGCCCTTGGCGGGCTACGTGGGATTTCCCTTCTTTCTCATGTTTCAATTTCGGAAATTTGCGAGTTTTCTGGAAATTCAATGACGTCGTCTAAACTGTTATTTTCTAGAAATAGTTGTCTAATTACAACGGTGTGCACGACCGTCACAGCTAGTAGCTGGTTATACAAAATGCCGTGTTTATGTACATTGGTCCCTTTCTACTTCAATGATATTCGATAAAGGCGTACGTGTGCAATGACCGGAAACACGTTTATAACCGTAGACCTTTATCAGTATAACTGTGGTCGATATACGGGACATTTTATCAGCGTCGGATTTAGGACTGTGGAAACCCCGGACAAAGATCGACTAGTTAACCAATTCTCATATCGCTCACTCCTCCATGCGGCACTGGTATTTATCTACACGTCAAATCTATCTGTTCCACACTGTCGACCCTTGCTCCAGGGCTACCTGCGAATTATTTTGGGTAATCAATAAATCAGTCAGCGTATCTGATTGTGTCTCGAAACTGATGTCTGAGATTGCACATTTCCCTCAAATAACCATCATATTTTAGCCGCTGTCGAACATGAATTTGGAATCTCACTCATTCGCTCCCTCACTCACTCACTCACTCACTCACTCACTCACTCACTCACTCACTCACTCACTCACTCACTCACTCACTCACTCACTCACTCACTCACTCACTCACTCACTCACTCACTCACTCACTCACTCAGTCAGTCAGTCAGTCAGTCAGTCAGCCATTCTCTCTTATCCCCCACTCACTCACTCATTCACTCACTCGCTCATTCACTCAGTCATTCTCCACTATCCCCCCATTCACTCAGTCACTCAGTCACTCAGTCACTCAGTCACTCAGTCACTCAGTCACTCAGTCACTCAGTCACTCAGTCACTCAGTCACTCCCTCCCTCCATCCCTCCCTCCATCCCTCCCTCCCTCCCTCCATCCAGCTTGAACCAGCCTGCCAACCAGCGAGCAGTGATCAATCTTTACATCTCACGGCATCGAGAAAAGTAGTGGGGAGCGGTGGTCGCGCGGTAGGACGTTGGACTGTCGATCGACAGGACGGTGGTTCGATTCCACCTGGCGCCGATTTGAAACAAAACAATTTCGTTCACGTCGCGTTGCCTGTGTTTTTCGGAAGAGTCACTAAGTACCGCAGGTCCCTTCTATTTGATATATATCAGGGAAAGTAAAATTTCCCCCAAAAGGGGTAACCTGTCACATAGTGGTGATCTCTATTTCTAACCCAGTGGATCTTGCTCCCAGCGGCTGGAGTTGCTTCCCGGTCGGGCGTGTGAGAGACGCCGAGCAGGCAGCGTATACAGTATATACACTGTATCATTGGATCCACTGGGTCCTATGTGGATGTATATACTGTACATACATTAAGATTGGACTAGTGATTTTTGGCGGAGCAAACGCAATATTTAAATAACAAATCTCTCAATTATGTGATTAAAAGTTTAAAAATTCTATCAATTTCTTTCGAAAACGTCCTTTTATTGTGTTGGTATAAACAAAATTGGAGGGGTAATTGTGGTTTTGTTGGCTAGCTCAAGGGGTAACAGTGTCAAAAAGGTTAAATACCGCTGCCCTATCTTCATCCTTTCTCAAAAGCTAGAACTAGCGCATTAATAATGTTGTGGTGTGTTTATTACTTAGAGTCGCTGTTTCCTACGTGAACCGATGCCAATAGCATTGTTCTATAACGTTTTGCCCATTATTTGACCCTCTCTACACCAACTTTACACAGACAGTTTACAAGGTGTCTTTTCTACAGTAATGTGCGTTTCTTCATCATACTACTTCCCTAGCGCACAACCGTCTGCTTTACCAAATGGTGCAGTTAAGAAACGTTTCAACACAGCCGCAATAAAATAATGCACAACGTAGTTTGCCCCGCATTGTATCACATATTTCCTGTAGGAAAAATTGCCACAATAGGTCAACGTGCTGATTTGAATTCAATAGATATATGACGGCAGGACAGTTCTCAGTGTGTCTAATATTTGCTAAAGCAGATTTACCCACACCATGTGGTTATGATGATTTTAAATGGTTATGCACTCGAGTCAAATATTCCACTCACGTGTTTTTTTATAACGCAGCACGACCGGGGAGGTGTCTAACAGAATTAAAACACAGAGGGAAAGGTCCCAAAACGCACACAAAGTAAAAGTCGTGATTGAGAAATATTGAACTCCGCAATTACCCACCCACGCGTATTGAGTATAGCACACGACATGTGTTTGATCTGCTGCGCTTGACTTACGACGAATATGAATACATCGCACGTTATACTCGCTTACACGCAGGGTGATCCCCGTGTACACGCAGGGAGATCCCCGTTTTTTACTTTCGTTTCGTTTCGGTTCCCATATAAAACTGCTGCGGTTGACGTGGTCGCCACATGTTCGCGTGGACCATAACCAGGTAAGTAGCGTTGAACGACCTATGTAATGGAACGCGCACGGGTTCTATTGAGCAGTAGGCCTCGTGCAGTGTGGTTAATGTAAATTGCTGTGGTTTGTGTAGTGTAGCTAATGTTGCATTGTCTGGCACATAGGCATAGCGGTATGGTAATGCCGTAGCGTTAGGGGTACACAACTACGGATATAGGCCTACTACGAATGGCTGCCAACACTAGTATGCAGACTCGTTTATTGCCATTGTTTAGATACTGGATTTCGGACTCATTTATTTGTGGAGTGACAGTAGGTTTTAACGTCAACTTTTCCACCCGGAACGCGTTAGTAAGGTGATACAAAGACGTTGAGAGAAATCAGCCTTCCGCAAGTATCATGTCGTAACGCATGCATAGTCGGCTTGCATCAAATACAAACTACTATATTAGAGAGACTGGTGCGCCCGGATCAGTTGCTACAGTGCTTGCAAAGAATGGGAATTTTCAATGAAACGTAAACAACTGTTTTGTTTACAGAGCCTGTACTGTTATGCCCGTCCTAGGCAGTGAACTAAGAGGTACTGGCACTTGCAATCGGCGTTTAGCTGAATGGAGGTTATTGCATGCATGGTTATTTATACGCGCATGATGTGTGCAACAGCGTGTTTCAAAACCGCCGCGTTGTATTCTATACGTTGACAGCTGTTACAATTATATCGCTGTAGCATATCCGTTTGATCTTGTCCGTGTCTAAAACCGACTTTTTCTCTTCCGCAAGATATTGCGTGGTACGCCGATTAATTTTGACGTATCACACTGTTGCATCTGCAGGTCTTGGAGTTAGGCTGACGAACGTTGATCATATCAAAAGAAGAAACCAAAATATGACGTCAGCTGGTCTACAAGATCTCGCCACTCGCCTCGGTGAAGTTACATCAGTTCTTTGCGACAACTCAAGTTACAGATACGACCAGGACTGGCCCAATCGACCTCAGAGCACGGACGAACAAGGCGGTAAGTGTTCACTTCAGTTTGCCTTCTCAGGGTAATACGTAAAGTAAAGGTAAACGTAAGTCCTTATATTGAACAGTGTCTAGTCTTTACGATTGCTCAAAGTGCTCTACTCTTTACTCATTGGCAGACATGTCCAATCAAATGACCTCTCGAATTCGTTTGGGAGAATTCAGCCACGCCGCAATCAATGCGCAAAGGCTATTTGTATTTGTTCATACAGCCGAGTTAACTGGAGTAACATATAGTGTCGATTGAGAGTCCGATGATGTAACTAGTGTGTCACTGCATTCCACAAGTGTTGTATACTATCTGTATAGATATACTAAATAACACAGAGGACGTACACAATTCTACAACGTGTGCTACTTTTGAATTGGGAAACGGTAAATTAAAGAAATAATATATAACACGTGTGTTTTGTGAAAAAGACCCAAGTGTTTCAACATACACATGAGCCTATATGTGTCTTATGAAGCTCTAGCCTCTATGAGTGTCTTAAGTTCGCTGCTTTTTCTTCGAAGTCGTATACCGCGACGACAAGTAAGAATGGCATGGCTGGTATAAAACACACCGTCAATAGTTAAATCGGCCTAGCCGATCGCAAGCCAAATCAGTACGCACATATCATTGCATACGCATGAAAGGCCATATTTCAAAAGTCGCGTACCGAGACGGTAGTAGATAGTTATTCTACGCGCGTAATAAATGGCTAAATGTCACATTTCCCTTCCATTGGAAAGCAACGTTCATGTCACAGGAATAATTATTATTGTCACGATGATGTCTGGTGCGTAGAGGGAAATTTTGCACGCAAACCCCTAAATGAAAATTATTTACATTGTCAATATAACCACATGGAGTGAATATAAATAAGACCTTGGTGTATGAATCATACACCGTGGTTTCCGGGCAGGATTTACCGATGATTAATATGAAGTGCCTTCTAGCAGTAGGCCAGCTGCTCACAAAAAGGTCAGCTGATTTTATCGATACAACATTGTTTACGTTGCGGTTGTTTTGATATTCAAGGGACGTGTCTTTTAGAATTGACGTTAAGTAGGCCCAGGTTAATATAATGCTAACGCATTTACTGACTTTATATTCGGGTGATGTCCACAATTGATAAGCACTTGTCATTGTCAAGTAAAGGTAAGTTCGTATATAGTTCAGTATCCAGTCGGTAGGACTGCTCGAAGCGCCTTACACTTTATTCCATAACAGTCCTATTCAATCGAACACCATCTCGATTCCATTGGGAAGCATTCAGCCTCGCTGCATTTAATGCGCGAAGACTATTCGTACACAAATGTCCACCATTATCTATAGCCAGGTACTCATTCATACAGCTGCGTGAACAGTAGCAACGTAGAGTGAAGGTACTTGCCACCGCGCTCGACAACATTGCAAGTAGTACGATCTTGGAACGGTGGGGGACGGCATCCCTTGTCTCAGCCCTTGTGACGTAAATAATTTCTTCACTGAGTTGTGTTCGGAAGAAGATAGCAGTCAGACGTCAGGTACGTTGTTCTCGATTAAAGTGGAATAGTATAAAACATGTCACCTCTCCTAGGTGAAATGATCGTGTGTGTGGGTGTGTGTGTGTGTGTGTGTGTGTGTGCGTGCGTGCGTGCGTGCGTGCGTGTGTGTGTGTGTGTAACATTGCAATGTCTGGCATATGGGTATACGGGTACGATAATGCCATACGGCGCAGTATCTGCTACGATTCCTCTATATGGAAAGGTTTCACTGAATTTATAATTCAAATTACCGTAATTGTGATAAGTAGAATTGCGACCGTGTCACAGAATATAATAAATGTTACGGTTTACAATGCAATAGCCGCAGTATGCCCACAGCTAGCGCGACGGGATTACATGTACTGTACGTTGTGTAGATTACTCTGACGACGGAAGCTCTGGAGAATCTGGTTGGATGAGTCCGGCGAATCAGAGCGAATTCCGCCCCCATCTCGTCACCCGCTGAAAACACAATCGATGATGTCATGCCAGTACACAGGAGCGCGTCGAGTAAGTATCAAATCTAACATATCCAATTCAAATGAAATTTGTTTTAATAACCTAACTCTTAATTTAACTAAGAACATAGTGGTTAATCAACCTATTGTATACTAATTAACTTAATGTCTACCGATACATCTAAGTGCGCGGGAGTAGAAATCAGAATCCTAAACTGATGTGATGAGCGCGCAACAAACCAAGGGTGTCAGCAAATATTACAACAATTGGTATGTATTTAACAGAGGGCCTTTTTATTGTTTTAGATAGACAACTCTGCTGCGCAAAGCGATCGCGACCGTGCAACACGAAAAGTAAGTTGACATCTCATATCATAATGTGAGAACGTGTTGTCAGTGTACGCTTTGCCGTTCCTAGTTGTATGGCGAATGTTGCATCCTCTCTCGGTATAACGGGTTTGAGTAGCAAGGCGGAAAAAACGGCACAGTGTATAGTGTCAAACATGCTACAGACAATACATTAAGAACCCACCGTGAATATAACTTTTGAAGACCACGTTATACGAGATTGTACTAAATACTTAGAATCCCAAAACAACATCGTTATACACCTATGTCTGCTAATGCAACTGTCAAACCGGCTAATTCACACTAAGCAAATTCGTGCTCAAGTTATTGCCATGTGGCCACTTTGGTAGTCGACAAAACACTAGCCACATATGTGTGCTTGACACAATTCTGAGCTTATCATCATCATCATCAGAAGAAGAAGAAGAAGAAGACGACGAAGAAGAATACCTTGATATCCTACGACGATGTGTGTTGTGTGTTACAGGGAGGAGAAAGCGATGTGGTCAGCAGCTGTGGCAGTTCATTCTGGAGACACTGAACAACGACAACTACAACCCAGAACTGATCACGTGGATCGACCGAGAAACGGGAGTCTTCAAGTTCATCCAGTCGCGGCGCGTCGCAGAGCTGTGGTACCGGAAACGCGGCGGCGCGAAGACCTTTGAACATCTCAGCCGCAGTATGAGGTACATATCGATTATTTATTGCATGTATGTGCCATCTTCCTTTGATCATCTGTTTCTTAGTTGACCAGTTGGATCCTCATCCGCCACGATTACCTATCCGTTGCGTCCTCTTCCATAACGTCAACCACATTCACGTCTCACGTTCATTATGGACTTACATCGTACATCAAATGACACGGCAACTCAAACCAAATCACACGTCTTCTTCTTCTTCTTTATATACATTGTATGTATATATAGACCTTATAAGACCATAACATTGTAACCACAATATATATATATATATATATATATTTTTACGTTACGTGCGGTGTTGATCAATCGTCATCTATAGAATGCCTTGTTGTTTATTGTTATCGATATCGTGCAGCGTTATTTCATATCGTCGGGTTTCGTTATTCATTATGTCACACCTTTCATGGTCATTCGATATGGCAAGGCTATTGTCTCAAATTATCCCGAAAACATGACACAGCGCATGCGTAGCGTCCCTACCCAGTATTGTGTACGGCTATCTATATTGGTCACACTACGTTGCTACTCTGTGTATTGATATACGGAATACCCGAGGATATGGCAGCAGTGGAGATTGTATCACACTTCTCACAATCACACGGGTGACGCGGGGCATCGAATAGCTACGGGGGTCATTTCCACTCCCTGAGGCCAGGGGATAAGGTCCCTCTTGTATAACCATACACAAAAGTATCCGTGTAACACCTTATAGCGCAGCGCTTAGTACTAAGGCCATTCACGGTTGCTCTACTGGAATACATTTCAACGGGTCCTACACTTATATGGGAAATTGACATATCGTTTTTCTCTAGGCTTCTTCTCCCCTGATGGCCCTTTGCGGGGTGGGAACCACATCACGTGATATGTTCCGCCCTGATGACGCTATTTATCCATCTATCCTGATGTTCTGTAACTGTTGACCAATATTGGCCTATCTCTTCTCTTCCTGCGCAATCCTTGTGTTTTCTTGATTTCTTTGCCACTCTGTCCTCACTCATGTTTTGTGCACGTGCTGCTCACTAAGGTCGATTGTGTGTGGGTTAGCAATACTCTGAGCTACCGTCGAATGCACATAATATATCCCTATACAATATATATGTTTGTTGGCCGACTTTGGTCGACTTGGGAAACAACTATTCATGTTCTTCGTTACACGGTCGACAAGCACCCAACCATAACACCGGTGTATTTATTTCGTTGTAGACACTACTACAAAAAGGGCATCATGAGTCGGATCCCGAACAAAAGACTCGTCTACAAATTCGAGTCGAACGCGACGGACTGGGTACGGCTTGTTAAATCACCCGAAACCTGTGTGAAGATCGAAACAGTGATTCCATGAAACCAGTTTAAAGAGACCGAAAACGCTGGGAAAACGATAGACTGAATATGACATAAACCCAACGTTTATTGTTCAGCCATGTTGTCATATCATGGTACCATTACGTGTGTACATAGTATTGTATATATTTATTTTATATTGCATTGCACTGTTTTGTACAGCCATACGTACTTTGATAGAATTATGATGTAAATATTGTATTAAAACGTGGAACAATGAAGAACATCCTATTTTACTTTAGCTTCTCGTGCATAATATGCATAACAGCCACACACAGCTGTTTTGGTGAACTCCTAGACAACCATCTTGATGCAGGAATAACAAGCCGAAGACGCGCCTACAAATTGCTCCAACGGAACACATTCAAAGATAGCCTTGGCCACCTGAGCGCCGAGAGATGGCGGTACATTTTGCGGCCATCACAATCGCCTCGGACATAAATGATCTTACAAATGATATCCGTTAAGCGGCTTTACGTCTAACCCGGAGTAAACTTTTATCAAACAATACAATGCACGCAATCACACAATAAAATAAACCGATATTTACATTTTGCATTGTTAATGTTTCTACCATAACCCGCCAAGTTACTATGTGGCGCACCGCACAGTTGAGATTTGTTCACGTTCTTTCTCCTTTATGCACGAACTTATATTTATTAAAATGTATGTCCGTGCTTTAAGGTACTTTTAAATTTTTTATTATGCTATTTTATAACTGTTTTTTTCTCCGAAAACATATATAACATGTAAACATTAGTAAACATTAATACTTAATATACACAAATGTATAGATAAGTTCCAAACACTGTGATGGTTTTTGACAGCAACTGGCGATTCCAAAATGTCCAAGCGGGTTCTGAGCTCTGTTCTTGGCGACTTCAGTAAGACAAGCGGGAGTTGGAAAAGCTTGACTAATTCAGCAGCGCAAATGTTACCATAACAAAAACATGTTTACCAATTATCTAAAAATACCAAGTCGCCCAAAGGTTATGATGACCTGAACCACGATAATTTATTTGGCTTACGTGTCATAGTTGTCGTAAAAGGGGGACATGGGAATAATTTGGTAGTACGGCTGGATATAGGATTAGCCCCAATATTTATGGAAGGGGTGCATTTTGGGTTGGAATTGTATGTTTTTGAATTGCTTGAATGTGGGTTTTGCTAGACTGCACAAATGAGGGCGCAATTTGGGGTTTTAGTTGCTTTTGTGGAGCCTCCAGGGGGATGCCATTGGAGGTTTTATGGATAATGTGGAGGTGGAGTTTTGTTGGGACCCTCAAAGGAGTGCAATTTGAGGTTTTAGGTGAGCCTCAGCCACCTAAATACTCACCACATTCCGACGCGAATGCGTGTCAAATCAAACATATATGCTATTGAATGAAACGAAACCAACGCAATTAAAAAAAAAATAACATTTACACAACGGGCCTGCTCGTCTGTCGTGCTGTAGTCGTCACACATTGTTCCGATTCGATCAGCATGATGTCAGACGATCGTCATTAATACCCGTAGGATCTTTATCGCCAAAATAATGATCGATGTTGATTTTATAAAATAGGTACAACAATATACGTTATTAAACGGCCCTGAATAAACTGACAACGCATTTGGAACATATGTCTAGTTGTCCTTCTCCTATCAACAGTCGAAATAAAAGCAAGCAGGCGTACGTCAACCCTGTCCCGTGTGATACATAAACACACACATATATGTGTGATACATATACACACATCTATGAGAACAATACTGAACGTTATTGTTTCACATAGTAAACAAGACTATTACAGTAACTATTGTAGAAATACACATTGTGAAACACACGTGTGCACACGCGCGCGCGCACACACACACGCACACACACGATCACGTATAGATCCAGTGAATGCACGCACGCACGCGCTCGCATACACGCACACACATATACATACGCACATGACAACACATGACCACACGCACGCAGGCAAGCGCGAGCACCCACTCACACACTGTCACGCACGCACGCGCGCGAGCATATACACACGCGCGCAAGTACAAACACACACACACACACACATACACACACACGCACACACACACAAACACACTTCCGAATCAATCCCACATAGCCCCTTGACACGCTCCGGTCGACTCAGAGAGTGCCTGGAGAGTAGCACTGGCTGCACATAATAAAAGCACCATTCGGTATCAAATTATGTAAACTCTCTATCGTGTACACCCGCGTAAGACCTACTGGCAAGCAGATAAATAGAGCACTTCAGAAATTAGCTATTCATATGCATTGACACTCGATCAAGAGTGAAACGTTGCAACCTTGCACTTATAACCTATCTACACGACGTATCTAGCCGATCTGTCAAGAAAATGATTGGTATCCATTGCATCTGCAACAGTAGCTGTTGTGTGACGGCGGCATTGATACCCTGGCTACCACCACGGCTCATCAATTTTGACGCAGCAAAACTGTCTACAACTAAATCACCCGCGTGAAAGGAACTTCCATGTAAAGGCACTCCCCACCTATCATCTAACCGTAGAGTATCATATGTCTAGCGTGCTTTTTATCTTTCGTAGCTGTGTCCCTCTACACAGTTGGTATGCCTTTCACATAGTCTACACCGATAACATGACTATTGAGCTTGAGCTTGCTGGATGAAACTATCTAAAATGCTGTCCGTTCGAACTAGGATTTCTGGAACTTTTAAATAATGTGTCGCAAAGGAATCGCGCAAGTACTCAATAAAACAAAATGGTACGTCCTTTTGAGGTATTTACAAACACGATGAAATAACAGTAATTAGTATGTATTATAGTAGAATGATCCAGCGTTCACTTGTCGAAAATGATGCGTTTATTACATCGTAGGGATTCGTCATTACATAATAGGCATTTTGCACGATTATCTGAATATACTACCAACAGTGTGTCAACGTTTAAACATTTCACTTTGTCCTTGTTTCTCTCGATTCATTGTTATTACAACACATCATTCTTCAGACCATTTGCCAACGTTTGCCTTAAACCCAATATCCATAACACTCCTGTTGAGCTGTGCAGTACACAGTGCAGGTCAAATGTGCGTTGCAGCGTAACATCAGATAAAGACACACGCAAAAAAGTGTTCACGTCTTACCATCATAATTATATTGATTTGTGTTAACCAACATCATAACGGTCAAACGATCCAAACAACTGACTAATCTAAAGGAACCAAATTAATACGATAATTGCTTCATGTCGCGACATAATTGTTTTAACGTTTGCGCGTTACCGCGCATTCTGGTTTCCAGTTGATTTGAAGTCATTCAGCTCTCTGGTGATAAGCAGATTACATCGTATGTTTCATATCAAACCATTTATTATGTCCAAAGGAACATGTGCCGTGTGCAACGCCTCCTAGTCGTCCGGGCTCGCAGCCGGAAAAACAGTAACAGTCGTACAAGGCCCATTCCATTCCCTCTTCCTCCCCTTCTTCCTCTGGCTTCTCTTCCTACCCTTCTTCCTCTGGCTTCTCTTCCTCCTCTGGCTTTGCTACCTCCTCTTCCTCATATGGTTTCTTTTCCTCCTCTCATTTTCCTTCCTCCTCTGGCTTATCTTCCTCCCCTGGTTTCTCTTCCTCCCATTCTTCCGCTGGCTTCTCTTCGTTCTCTTCCTCCTCTTCCTCCCCTTCTTCCTCTGGCTTCTCTTCCTCCTCTTTTTCCTCTTTTTCCTCTTCCTCCTCTTCATCATCTGGTTTTTCTTCATCTTCGTCCTTCCATTTCTCCTCTTACTACCCTTCTTCACTTGGCTGCTCTTCCTCCTCTTCCTGCCCTTCCTCCTCTGGCTTATCTTTCTCCTCTTTCTCTTCTGGCTTCTCTTCCCCCTTTCATGTTCTGAGTTCTCTTCCTCCTATTCCTCCTCTCCCTCCCCTTCCTCCTCTGGCTTCTCTTCCCCTTCTTCCTCCTCTTCCTCCTCTTCCTCCTCTGGCTTCTCTTCCTCCTCTTTTTCCTCTTCCTCCTATTCCTCATCGTCCTCCTATTCCTCTTCATCATCATCATAAATGTTCTTCTTCTTCTTCATACTTGCCATAAACTCTCCTGAATTGGAATGGAGCTGATGTAACTCTCAGCAGCACGATTTCTCAGAATGCATTTATGTACAACGGTGCACGCGTTTAACGTGACACAATACCGTTGAAATAAATGGAAAGCACCTGGGGTCCTCTTTCACACGGTGCCACCAAGCAAACATGGAGGATGATGTAATATGACTTATTTTGCGGTGGTGGTCAATTATCGTCTACGTGTGTAGTAATAGAGTAGCCGTTATATTTGTTGGTTGAATACCCGTCACAACTGAGGTATAACGTGTACACACACTGCATGGTATATTTTCCACCTCGCCTTCTCGCAATACCTAGTCTGCATATCACGTGCTAAGAAAGTTGGCATGTTTTACTCGACTTATCAACTGAGTGTAACGCCTGCCTTAAAGGCCATGATACCCTGACGTTTTTCGCCCGACCCAAGCAGAGCAAACCAGGCCAAGACCAGACCAGACCAGACCGGACAAAATCTGACCAAACCAGACCAAACCCGACCAAACCAGACTCCCTCTACTGCAGTGTATCCACTACAACGACCGACACCGACAGAACCATAATCGAAGCCTGCGTGATGCGAGAATCACGCAGGCTTACAAACTTTCCGCTATATCGATTCCAGTCGGGGTTAATCAATGTCGGTCTGACGTGGTTTTGTCTGGTCTGGTCAGGTCTGATCTGGCGAAAACTACTACCAGTGTACCGCGGCCTAATGTGGTGGAAGTGCAATCATCATGCGTAAGGAATCAGTATATAGTTATTGCTTCAGATAGTAACAATTACTGTCATGTTTACATATTTTAGAACCACATGCCTGAGGTAACATGCGATGCGATGCAGTCGAGCGGTGTTCAAAACGGCTATTGAATAAAAACACGTCTATGCCAACGAGATTTGGACCGAAGCAGTCACTGCGGGCCTTTGGCAATACGTCAAGCGACACACACAATGTTCATAGTAACGGCGTTTCGATTGAGTAGATTTGCTATTGCCATACTTCTCTCTGCACTTGGCATAGTTTTTAAACAAAAATATAAACTACACGAACAACAGGTTAGCAGATAGTCTTGTTCCTATATTAGCCCCATTTCGTTCTACCATGTGTATACATTCGTATCCTGATATGTACTGTTTTTATTAACTTTAGAGTAAGATGACTCTACAATACAATTCCTTTAAAAATACTGTACACCGTAATGAGGCTACCGTATATTCTACAACACAATCCCATAACAAATACGGTACGCCGTAAAGATATGGGGTGGGGCTAATCCTATCTTCAGGCCTCCAATACAAATATTGGTGGTTTCAGCGCCACCTCCACCCCCGGTTCCGGTGCCTATTAAAAACGTTATGAACAGTGACAATGTCAATGGAAGAGTATTTTACACGACGTGTTTCGTCAATACATGTTTACAAAGAACAGCAGAGCCACCGATGTCCCCCTACCGAGCTCCTAGATACACTTCTGGGAATAACTGCTTGATTCAGTTGTAACGAAATTCTGTATCCTGGTGATTGTAATCTACTAGTCTTTTAATCGGTCACATTTACACAACTAGCGTTAGTCAGTGTTATTACACCAACCGATATTTGTCAAAAGCGGAACGCAGTGGTGCAGTGGATAGAGCTTCGGACTCTCGACCGAGAGAACCCGGGTTCGAATCCTATGCTGCGGTGTCGAACCTTGGGGAAGTTCGTACACACTACGTTGCTTCAGTTCACTCAGCTGTGTGAATGAGTACCTGGCTATAGACAGTGGTGAATATTTGTTTACAAGTAATCTACGCATTAATTGCAGCGTGGCTGAATGCTTCCCATACAAGTCGAGATGGTGTTCCATTGAACAGGTCTGACAGGGACCTGACGACTGGATAGTGCGCAATATAAGAATTTACCTTTTACCTTTAAAACGTTGCAGAGATAGCATACACTGACTCTGGACAACGATTAAGCGATGAGTATTAACTTCCGGTTCTCTGCATAAGGGCCACCCATATAAATAAACATATCATTAAATATTCTATGACAAGGACGAATCACACACGCACATGGTAATTGGGGACTCTGGTTGGTTTCATAGCTTCCCTCTTCGTTCATCCTGATACAATCCGGAAGGAACTGTTTTGTTCTCAACGGTTGCTGGGTTAACATTCGATGAGTGTGTTTTATCGTGCTCAGATATGGAATAAGTTACTTTTTATATTTATCAAGACTGACTGTCAATAATAAGAAGCCAGTTTTGTCGTGGATGTCGTACAGCACAGCACGGACTTATGTAGAAAATGAAATGCTTAATTACATGTTATGGTAAAAAGTTATATATAAATGTTTTCTTATATAAGGTGTGTATTAGCATAACATTATTTCCATTTTCCCCTCATTTAACTATATACAGCAACATGTGTAGCTAGATATGAATTAATATTTATTATTATTACTACATTTATAATTTTTATGATGATATCGTTAATAATTTTGTTACAAATATGGCTCGTGTTGGCGACATTGTTTTCCTTATTAATCGTAATCGCCTTGAGTAGTACTGATATTAATTGTTTGTAAAATGACCACAAGGTCAAATAAATATGGATGTGTGTAAGTATGTCTGTAGCACTAGTTAAAGGAATTGTTCGTTGAAAAGACACGTAGTCGTGACGGCGTTTGTTCTACCTGGATAGCATCTCACCGCCATTCGTTGACAGGATATGTTTTCTTTCATCCCCATGAGCTCTGCACGTCGGACCACCTTGTCGTCGCACAGGTGTAACGGGACGAATGTAGACCCGTACCGAAAACGGACGTTTGCGTACTGCGCATGCCCGCAGTTAATAATTTGACCTGCCCTTTCTATATTTGACCTGCCCTGTAATCTCTAGTATTTGCCATTATAACAATATTTTGTTCTTCTTGCTGGTGTTTTTTATTAGGATTTCCTGCAATTAGTTGCATGAAGTATCACACATTAATACATATCTACTTATAATCGAGCTTGAGTATGCGGGTAGGTTAACGTTTTCCTCTTAGACAGCTTGGACCCCGAGCGCCAAACTTTCATGGATTACGACCCCAACAGTAGGATATAAATCCCATATCTTTTTTTAATTAAAATATCCGGAATGATGAGTGGAATAACAACAACACATATTTTATCGATATCTTAATTTTTGAGGAAGCCAGAGATAAAACATTGAACAGTCGAAAAAGCCATTTCGGTTTCATCATCGACATAATATTAAATGTACCATAGTTACCTTAATACACGAATGACAGGATTTCACGAAGTACGCCATCTGGACTGCATTTCACGAAGTGCACCATTTCCTGTTTCTTTGTTCCAGTTAAGGTGATATTTAAGAGTAAATACTGAAAGACCATTTACTAAATAAAGTATTGATCAGTTTGTCCTACACACAGGTGTAATTATAAAGAAACCCGTGAGTGGTATGTCTCCAGAAATACATGGCAATGACGAACTTGATACGGTCTCCGTGGCCGCACTTGAATACTTAACAAGAACACAGAGGAGTAGCTCTTATTTTTATTAGTCAAAAACCACACAAAAAGCACAAGAGAGCTAACGTTGCAATGACCTAAAGTCGTGGACAGTCATTAAAAAAGCAGAATAATTAAATGAAAGAGACATACTTGATACAATACAACCTAACTTACTCTGGTGTGGATGTTGATAAAATTGCAATTGATGTGCAATATCATATGCCATGCATTGCTGCCTATATCAACGAAAGGCGTCAACGGCAATATACCAACAGTGATGTGAAAAACACGTTTGCCTATTGGTTTGCGATGTACGCTTGACATCTTGTTAGTTTGGATAATACATTTTGTCATAAACTATCTTATCAGGTATGTCGCTATTATTTGTTGGTAGACGTTGAGTCGGCACTCATTCTTTATTCATGTTTACTACACAACGGAAAGTGGAAATGACGCAAGTAATGCAATCCTGTCCGATTAGCTTCTTGCCACGATCACGCAACACTTAGGGGGTGTGGTACATGTTTGATTCATGAATGTGTGGTGATTAGCTTTACTTTACTATTGCGTTGCACCGTTCAGTAGGTCAATGAATGGCGATTATTTTGTTATATTAATTATGGATGATTTTTATGTATTAAGGTACATTCTGCATGATGCCGACGGTGAAACAAGAGTTTTTTTTAACATATGGTTCAATGTTTTGTCTCTGGCTTCCTAAAAATAAACACATTGATTAGATATGTGTTTGTGTTATTCTTCTTATCATTCCGGCTATTTTGATACCAAATATACCTCCGTATCCCTGCATCTACTATGTACATTGTAAAATATACAATTATGACAAAACGGCCACTCAGAGACCCCATAGGCATGAATGTAAGTCCAATTTTCAGAGTGACGCCAACTGATTTGAGAGGGTTGCCCCCTGGAATATTATTCTGGAAGGTTTGAAGTTTAATCAAACACAGGACAACCAAAAATAGCACGTGCTGTCCATAACCCCCAAATTAGGACCCGTGCTCCCCGACTATTTTGCAACACACGATCAAAACCGAAATCCGAATGAGATCCGAAATTTCCCATTAATAGGGAATGTCTGTTCAACAATCGAACTGAGCGCATGACGTCATCGGGATAGGGAAAGGAGTCGAGATCGAGGCGCTTGCTGATACACTCTACATTGTCGTAATTAACCGTTGCTTTTATTCAGACGTAGCTAAACGTTTGGTAGAGTTTACGGTGGCGCACTCTGGTGTTATGTGGTTAGTTATTTTCCGGTCAATCGAATGGCGCCACTTTCGTAGTAGGCATCGTCCGGCGCAGCCAGCAAAACCAATTAAGTTTTTTTTATGTATACTGTCATTCATTTCAAATATAATGATACATAATCAGTAATACGAAAGTGAACATATACACATATTACATTGATAGCAGCGCCGCGTTAGGTTACTGTTAGGGTTATATTGAAGGTACCATTGACAAGATTGACGTTGGGTGTTTGCATGCTTTTGTACGTAGAGAGATAGCAGGAAGCTCTCTCTATCAATCAAATTGTTCCTTAGCCTCGATTACCCAGAAGCCGTGAGGTGGCAGCACTTTTTCGCCTCAGCCTGGAACATTAACGCTCTGCCAATGTTACCGATAGGGGCGAGAGTTGGTTAAGCGAGACTAATTGTTCCTTGACGGAGGCACTATGCAAGCCTGGGTTACATAAGCGCCGCGAGATGGCGGCATTTTTTTTGCGCAACCGCGTGGGAAATTAGTGGACGTGCAAAATTAATGTTATCCGGTAGGTGACCAATAGTCTCGGTTTACCACGAATCCAATATGATACATTCACAGGCTAATTATAGAATACAAATAATAAATAAGAGTAAACTGTCATCGGTTAATACTATGTTTTCGTAACTATTCCAAATTTATCGTATATCGAAACAAGTCAAACAAGGAAATAAATTGGAATTCCAATGTTTCTACCGTATCACCCGTTTCGTCACTAAGTGGCGCATTGCAGGGTAGACATTTTTTGGGTTAAATATTCTGTGTCTGCAATGTCTTGCTTGTAGGAACTTTTTCTATTATGCACTATTTTAATTTCATGAAAGAAATTGGGTTTCTAATTAATAATGCTGGAGGCCGTTTTACCCCACGATAAGGGATCGTTTTACACGTAGTGTAGGGTAAAACGGCCCCGGTGACGTCAATTTTGTTTTGTGATAACTAAACAATTATTTCTCAAGAAAGTTCAATATCGCACATGTTCTTACAAATAGCAACTTTTTAATGTGGAACATTAGTTGGTTACCTGTAAGTGCATAATGTTGTCCTATACCCTTCTTTTTGTTAGGTCGGCCGTCTTGCCCCACCTTCCCATACTAGTCTCGCTTAATCGACTCTCGCCAGGCTGCGCGACTTCGCCGAGAAAACTCAAATGACATCACTTTATTTCTTACGTGTAGGCCTAAAATTCAAACATATTTAATGCGATAGTATATTTTAGATAATGTAAATTAATTTTATTGTTACAGTAAATAAAAGGTACCCATATTTAATGTGTGACGTCACAGCAATACCATCAAAGCTCCGTAGGTGGCTGTTTGTATATATATATATAAGATCCACACGATAAGCCGCTAAATGTATGCATGCAAAACGTTAACATGAAAAATTCCACAGCATACTACGACTGGAGTTTAGTTTGTTCAATGCGATTATTACATAACGATACAATGAAAATAAATGCCTGTAGTAATCTTTGGTACGACAGAGCGTGATTTGTCACACATCTACCAATCAGTAATGGTAGGACAACAATTACGTAATATGTCCGTGAAGTTTGTCGTAGCAACTGTCCATTTACAAATAACGACGACGCTAATAATTAGTCTTTTCTGGGATATCTATGAATGGAACTTGTTACTGTCTAATAATCTAATATCTGAAGGGCCATCCATTAAGTACGTGTCGCTATTTTTGCAATTTTTCGAGAACGGCGCATTCCTGTCACGCTTCGTAACGCTGGACTGTTCGTTTTGACAAACACCCCTATGGTGCAAACATTATATAATATGTGTTATATTATTATGTCGCACGGCTGATTCGTTATTTGCAAGCACAATTCATTGCATGTTATATTGATTAGTTGTTTACATGTAAGATATAAATACGTGATATTAATACAAATAATAGAACATGGCTGGTATTTAGTTGAACAAACAAGCTTTTAAAGCGACAAATGATAACATGGGCGTAGCCATTTTTCATGCATTCGTCGTGCTTTTCTCCCCTGTAGATGACGTTTTCGAAGTTTTCTTCCGGAAGATGTCAAAGCGGGGTGGAATTCATCGTAAGTTTTTCATGCCTTGACGATGGGCTATGGCGACGTAGGCAGTTGCGATGGTGAGCCAGAGCGCGAGAAGGGCATCCCACACCAGCGTGATAGTGTTCGGAAACCCTGCATCGAATCATCATCACATTGGTCAGTATTCATTGGTCGTTATTACACCTTCTTCAAATGATGTAGCCACTCACACACATCCACCTCTGTCTATAATACTCAAATAGTGCCCAAAGTTCGACACGGCAGCATAGGATTCGAACTGCGATTCTCTGGTTTGAGAGACCGATGCCCTACCCACTGCGCCACTGCACTCCACAAAGAGTACAGACTGGTGGCAGGATCAGAAACCTTGTGTTAGTGTTGTTAGTAGCCACATCCTATATTTATTGTTTGTTGAGCCAGATAACCTGTATCATGTTCACATAAATTTGACCAGACCCTGTAAAAGTGAAACAACAATTCTTTCCAATGTTTTCATCGAAATTTGTTTTTCACAGTTGAGCTAGCAGTCATAAAGAATATTCGATAGGTCTTTGTTTAGCCGAATAAGTCAGAAACAAGACGAGTAAAAAATACAAATGCGTAGGAACGTTTAGCCGCTGAAAGACACTTTATGTCGTTAATGCAAATGAAATGGACACAGTTGCACTGCAAAGGTAAAAAAAACTTTTATAAATATACAGATCAAAAAACAAAGTGTCTTGAGAATTAAATATGTCAAATAGTCTTAGAAATAGTTTGGTGTTGGTGAATGACAAAAAAACATTACAGTTGGTTCATACTCTAAATATTTCCACGATATGACAACAAAAATGGTGTTAAGTAGATTTGGATTGCCTACTATCAAGACATAATTCGCCTGTGTCGGTGTTTACCGTTAGGGCAGCCTTCCGCTGGTTGTCCCGTTTTGCCAGCAGGTCCAGTTGCTCCCCTTTCTCCTACCGGACCCGTTGCACCCTGAATGACACATAATATACCGTCAATGTAGATTATTCATTATAGTTATTATTATTGTTATAATTATAATTATTATTATTATATATATATATATATATATATGAAGAGTAATATTTAAAGATATGTTCTAAAATGGCATTTTGGTAGCGCATGTAATTTAGTTCGCATTGCACACAATCGTCAAACCGCTGGTTGCCTAGAAAACATTCACTTAAGTAGTATATAGGCGCTGTACGATCTCAAAACCCTACTTATAAAAAATAATTTAATGACCACTAATCGTTTTCGGGCACCTACTTATAAAAAAGATCAAAGGCTTTTTTTGACACTAATTAGTTTCGGGAACCTACTTATAAAAAACGTGATTGATGACCGTTGTAATTTGATACTAATTGGATGATTGATTACCCCTAAGTACACTAGAGATGCCACCTAGCGGTGAGTGCAGAGAGTCTTTTAGTTCGTCCCCTAGCGATCAACGCCGTACCTAGAGCGTGCTGACGTAAGCAATAATGCGTTTATCGCGCGAATATATAACCACGATAAAACCACTGTGTGCAGATTTCCCCCGTCAGCCCTATGTGAATGGCCCACTGTACCCTATGTTGACAGCAGCGATAAGACCGGCTGCTGCTGCAGCGATAAGACCGGCTGCTGCTCTAGTGGACTATGACCCCTGCATGACAACATAGCTGGCTAACGGTGAACGTTCTGGTGGAAAGATTAAAACGAAACTAATGCGTTGTGCGTTTAAATACATCTAGTCGTGGGATTACAATGAAAATCAAATGCATAAATACACTAACGTTCAGTTGGTGATACTGATCGTAGTAGGGTGTTTATGCATTGGAAACAGACGCGTGAAAACGTGAGTAGTGACTGAAATATTTATTGTTGAGCAAGATATAGCAGCATTCGGCCGCGGCCAACGGGTCGCCTGGTCTCGGGGGAATTGAAGCCTTCACGACGATAGAATTCGGGTGGAATAGGTGTTTTGTATAGTCCGTTGGCTTGTTTTATCAAGAACACTCTTGCAAGATCGGACGTGTCCTCATCGTCAGAGTCGTGGTGGTGGTAGCTGCTAGTAGCTGTCGGCGTGATGGCATGTGTAGGAGGCGACGTGATGGTGGGGATGAAAGGTGCGACCGTGCATGTTGGTTTGGTCGATGATGCGGTGCTTGTAGGCAGTTGGATCGATCTATGAAATAAAACCACAATACATTTTTTAACAAAGGGTGGTAATGAGAACCATGCATTACAATTGTTTAAATTATAAAATGAGAACCATGCATTACAATTGTATAAATGGTAAAATAAAATAAGAACTATACATTACAATGGTTTAAATGGTAAAATTAAATAAGACATGCACTTACAATTGTTTAAATGATAAAATAAAATGAGACATGTACTTACAATTGTTTAAACGGTAAAATAAAATGATGCATGCGTACTTACAATTGTTTAAATGGTGAAATAAAATGAGACATGTATGCATGCATGCGTGCTATTTAAACGGTAATATGCATGCATGCATGCATGCGTACTTAACTGTAGTAAAAAATAAAATGAGAGATATGCATGCATGCATGTATGCATGCGTACTTACAATTGTTTAAATGGTAAAATAAAATGCATGCATGCATGCACGTACACATGCATGCATGCATGCACGCGTAGTTACAACAACTGTTTAAATAGTAAAATAAAATACATGTATGCATGCATGCGTACTATTTAAACGGTAAAATATAATGATGCATGCATGCATGCTGCGTACTTACAACAACTGTAGTAAAAAAATAAAATGAGAGATATGCATGCATGCACGTACACATGCATGCATGCATGCATGCATGCGTACTTACAATTGTTTAAATGGTAAAATAAAATGTATGCATGCACGTACACATGCATGCATGCATGCATGCATGCACGTGTAGTTACAACAACTGTTTAAATAGTAAAATAAAATGTGTTGGGTAAAAGCAGACTTACCGTTGTGTTGACTTATGTGGCAACGTTGTTGTCGTTGGTGTGTTCATGGTTGAAAAGTACGCAGCGATGAAATTTAGCGTCGATTACGCGTGACTGCATAAGTGTGTATGAAATGTGCGCACCGTCAAACAGCGGTGGCGGCGCATGACACTACGGCTTATCGTGATTGGAATGTGAACGGAGAACAAAGGATTTTTACAAACAATAAACGAAACGTTAAAAGCATGAAATTAAACGTTGCATACGATCACTATGGGGTCAGGAAACATGAGATGCAGAGATATTAGAGAAATTCGTTGTAAAAGTCACATTTGACGATGGATGTACTGACGTGAACGCTAACTTTTTTTCCTAAAACAAATTCATCGGTAGACTAGGCAGAATGCGTTAAGTGCACATGCACGTAAATGTGACATATGTTGCGCGTGACTTATCGCGATTGGAATGTGAACGGAGAACAATGAATTTTTAAAAACAATAAACGAAATGTTAAAAGCATGAAAATAAACGTTGTATAGGTTCGGTGTGGAGTCAGGAAACGGGAGATGCAGTGAAATTAGAGAAATTTGATGTAAAGAGAGATTTAACGGTGAATGTACTGACGTGACCGGAAACTTTTTTCCGAAAACAAAATGCCTGGGATGAATGAAGTATGCATGCTGATAATTGAATAAGATAATGGTATTAGTGTGAAGTGCGCATGCGCGTTATGTTGTAGACAATGACATTTCAAAAACAATAAACGATCAGTTAAAAGCATGAAAGTAACGGTTGTAGACGATGAGTTTGGGCTCTGGAAACGAGTGGTGTAATAATATTAGAGAAATTCGGTGTAAAAGGCACATTTGACGATTGATGTACTGACTTGACTGCTAACTTTTTTCCTAAAACAGATTCCTCGGTATCGACGTCGTTTGCGTTAAGTACGCATGCGCAAGATTTGTAAGATAACTGTAGACTGTTAAGTGCGCATGAGCGTTATTTGGAAAAGTATAAAATGATTGAGAAAATGTAGCAGACGTTCTTCCGCAACAACATGGCAGATGAAAATCCACCGAAAAAAACCAAGGCACCCCGCAAGCAGTCACTGAAGGCGGCCAGCGCTCAACAGCAACCTTCGCCGGTGGTTGCAGCCGTGTCAACGGGAGGAGCGACACCTGTTAAGCGGCCCGTCGTGCTCATTGCGCCACCGTTGGCTGCTGCTGTCGGGCGAAAGCGAAGCGCTGAAGAGGCGTCCTTGGGCACCGTCGAAACGGCTGATGAGGGACACCCATCCCTGACGCGGAGTGCCTCATTGGAGCGTGAATACGAATCGTCGGCGTCGACGCGCGCCACATTGGTGAGTCTGAGGCACCTGAAGTGTGCTGTCAACGGTGTGTATAAACTTCTGTTGCCCGTTATGATCGACGCTGTGTCGTACAAAGAGGTTGGCGCCTATTTGGGATGTTCCCGTTGTCGCCGGAAGTTGCAGAAAAGCAAAGGCGGGGAAATGATATGCCGAACGCACCGTGGAGTGACGCCGAAATATTACTTCGCGTTGCGTGTGATGGTGAAGGACGGCGAGGAGGAGGAAGACGAGCTTTGGCTTACGTTGTTTGACAGCCAAATGTCTAATCTCGTCGAGTACACGGCCGAGTACTTGATGGAGTTGAACGGGGAGGAACTCCGCGATACTGTGCTTGATTTAACCGGCACAAAAGTGGAGATCAGTGTGCGTAAGACGACTTGGAACGGGGAGCCCTCGTATACCATCCGCACACTGAAGAGATACGATGACGATGACGACTAATGTGTTGTTGTGTTGTTGTTTGAAGGAAGGATGGCCGATACTGGTAGATTTGTTAACACACGCGAACGAGCAACAACGAATGAGAGAGTGTCGTAGTCGTGAAATAATTGAGGAGACCTTTGAAGTATTACAAGACGCGGCCGAACAATACATAAGGGCGTTTTGGTTAGCTTACGAAGCAAACTTATTTTGTAATATCTAACAGTTGTGCTTATATGCTGTAGGAAGTGCGCCGCGTACTGGAAAATATGCTTGCAAACAACGAAAAGATCCGTGCTCAGTACGACGAGGTTGCCGCGTTCGTAAGAACGTTGTTGGAACGCGGAGTGCAGGGGTCGATAAAGAGGGAGGAGGAAGAAGAGGTCAAGAAGGAGGTGGACTAATCATAATAATGTGTTTGTAGGAGGCGCTGATGTAACACACCAGGCGTGAGTGCATGTCCGACTTCCTACACGCATTCCTGACGGTGATTCGTAAAGACTAGAATGCTTTGTGCTGTAGGGTGGAAGCGGAGTGCGTGACGCCCACGTATTGGACGCGATCATCGAGGAGGCGCTGGGCGGATCGACTGCGAGCCGAACGCGTCCTCCTCCACCGACGTATAACGAAAGCGTGTACACGTCGCTGGGGACGATGGGACCGACGTGCGCACCGTGCTGGAGCGTATCGGAGGAGGTGGCGTCCCAACGTCACATCGTCGTGCCGAGCAGGGGCCAGTTGGTCTGCCGTTATGAACGGCTGGCAATGGACCTCGTCGCCGAGACCCTCGGCGAAATGATTCTGGAGAGGGCGCGGGATCAATGCGGGGTATGTGAGCCGAATGAAGGCTGCCCATATGTGCACATGCCCGGCTATCGCGCGGGATGGCCAAATCGTGTATACATGCAACGTTTCGACAACACGGGCTGTATCGTAACGCGATATTTCAACAGCGTCATGGAAACGTTCCTGCGTCGATTGCTTATCCCCTGTTTCACGCGACTCGTCCAAATTCTACACGAAACTACGGTGTCAACTTCCGGTGGTCAGCAACCGCAAACGGGTCGTGCGGGAGAGTTGTATTTGGTGCAGTTTGTGTCGGACTGGTTGTTGGGAACGAATTGGCGCGATTACATGAACCGTGTGCAGCTGGAGTCGGCCGTGCACACGTACGTGCAGCGCCGGAGCGGACTGGAATGAACAATAGAACACTGCTTGTTTTGCTAATAATTGCTTGCTATTGAAACAAAGGCTTCAACGCTGTGTTTGAATGTTGTAAGCTACTGAATAAAACGTTGAAAATGTACTTTCTGTTTCCGAGTTACCCACAACAAGTCACTGCTAAGGTTAGTTATAAAAATTACCGCTAGTCGTTACCGCAAACACATTCCTTCCACTAGTTACCCGCATTACCTAAAATCACATTCCTCCCGCAAGGGTGTACTTACCACCACCACCACTGTTATAAATAGTGGTGTTCGAAAAAATATCACCACCGAGTTAGTTATAAAAATTCCCACCAGTCGTTACCGCAAACACATTCCTTCCACTATCGTTCCGAGTTACCCGCATTACCTAAAACCACATTCCTCCAGCTAGGGTGTACTTACCACCACCACCACCACCACCACTGTTATAAATAGTGGTGTTCGAAAAAATATCAGCACATTAGAGAATGTCACCTACTAGATGGCAATGTCCGAAATGCGGGGGCTATTTCGCGAAACAATCGACGTTAGAACGACAAGTAAAGAGTTCGAAAAAATGCGGCAACGACGCGCTATGCGTAAAAAGTCGAGAGTGTCCAAAATGTGGCGCGATGTACACTACGCTCCGCGCTATGCTACAACACCTGAAGCTGCGGTGTGGCCATCAGACGTCGCCACCTCCTGGTAGTAGTAGTAGTAATGAATCAGCGGTGGAGGCGGCAGCCGCTATGGCGCCGTCACCCGACGATCTACAGCGTATCGTGGACGAATACCGGCATTGCATAGAGACGTCGGTAGCGCGCGGTGCCGTACAGTCGCGTTACAACTATCGTATGACCGCCTGTACGAGTACGCGGGTGCTCGAACAGCGTATGAGGGAAATGTTTCGCGAACAAAATAATGCGTTTAAAATTAATGTAAGCTACGGTTTCGTATTACGCCACAAGGTGTCGGGTCGGTACCGATATTTTCATTCTTCATGTAACTGTTGCGGTCGCCTTCTCGCAACACCCGCCCTAGTTACCGATAGCCGTTCGTTCGAACGATTCCTCGACGCCGTGCGCACGACCGACGTACTGCAGTACGCCATCGCGCTGCGTCCCGACTCGGGGTGGATCGTCGAGCTCGTAACGAACGCCACCTACTTCGTGAACGCCACCATCAAGCATCCTATCGGCTGCGTTGGCGTGACGCTTCCCGCCTACGTGCGCCTCAACAGGGCTATCTTGTCGTTGACGAAAGATCATCGAGGCACGCCCTACGACGACCGTCTATGCCTCTTCCGATGCATCGGCCTCCACCTGCAAGGTCACCGACGAGGCGAAAGTGGCCGCCCCATCGATACGAACCGTTTAACGAAAGTCGCTAAACGTCTGCACGCGCAGTATTGTCGCGCCGCGCGTACGTCGGCCTCGAACGGTGTGCGCCTGAACGAACTGGATCGCGTGGAGACGGTTTTTGCCATCAACGTCGTCGTCTATCGACTGACGAATGACGTCGCCGAACTAGTCCGTCGATCGCGCGAAGCGCACCCCACGACCCTGAACGTCAACCTGTACGAGTCGCACTTCTCGTACATAAGCGATCCGCGCGCGTACACGAAAACGTACAAGTGCGGAAAATGTGGCAACTCCCTCTGGCGGAACGCGTGCGATTTACGACGTCACGAAGCGACGTGCGAAGGTGGCGTTCGTCACGTGTTCCCCGGCGGCGTCTACCGACCGTCGCCGTCCGTATTCGAGCGGCTCGACGACGAAGGCGTCGACGTCGGCGACGACGACTTGCGCTACTACCCGTACCGCGCGACGTTCGATTTCGAATGTTATTTCGCCGATAACGATCTGCCGACGGATATCGACAAATGCCGGTGGATAGCGCGACACGAACTGCTCAGCGTGAGCGTCGCGTCGAACGTGCCCGGTCACGAAGCGGCAGAACTCGCGCGTCGCCTCATCGACGACCTGGAAGCGGTGAGCGCGGCGGTGTGCGCGATTCTACGTCCCCGCCACGACGCGACCTTCGAGGCGCTCGACGCGCTCGACGCCGACTGGCGGCGACGGTGCAACGACGACGACGACGACGACGCGTCACCGTACGCCACTCTCGCCGACCGCCTGTGGACGCACCTTCGTCAAATGCCCGTATTGGGATTCAATTCGGGTAAGTACGATCGCAATGTCGTCAAGAAGTACATGACCCCCCTGCTCATAACCGGCGACGCGCAGCATACGTCGTCGGCGTTTACCATTAAACGTCAGAACAATTACATGTGCCTGTCGACGACGACGTTGAAGTTCCTGGGCATAACGAATTACCTCGCGCCCGGCGTTAGCTACGATCACTTTCTGAAAGCGTACGGTTGCTCGGCAACGAAGGGCTACTTTCCGTACGAACATATCGACGCGTTGACGCGTCTGGACGAAAGCGCCCTGCCGCCGGGCGAAGCTTTCTACAGCCACCTGAAACGCGATGGAATCCCCGCGGAGGCGTACGAGATTTGCGCGACGGCGTGGCGTGTCGAGGGCATGACGACGATGCGCGATTTTCTGGTATGGTATAACAATCGAGACGTGGCGCCGTTTCTCGAGCCGGTCGATTGCCAGTTCGCCTTCTATCGGTGCCGACGTATCGACATGTTCAAGGACGCCATCAGCGTACCGGGGTTGACGTTGTTGTACCTGTTCAACGACCTGCCGACGTCGATCCATTTCTTGTTGTTCAACGAGCCGAACAAAGATCTGCACCGTCTGCTGCAGGCGCAGATCGTCGGCGGCCCGTCGATCATCTTCGCGCGCCACCACGAGGCCGGCGTGACGGCGATTCGAGGCGTCGACGCGCCTTGTCGTTCGATAGTTGGCTTCGAAGCAAACGGCCTCTATCTATGGGCGATAATGCAGGAGACGGGCTGGTACACGCGCCGGCGCGCGGAGAACGCCTTTCGAGCGGAACGCGTGCACCGCTACGGCCGTATGGCCGTGGAGTGGTTGACGTGGGTGGAGGAGCAAACCGGCGCGCGTATACGTCACCAGTTGAACGGACGCGAGAAGCGCATCGGAAAACACCGAGTCGACGGCTGGTGTGCCGCCACGCGAACGGCGTATCAATTTCACGGCTGCTATTTTCACGGCTGCCCGACGTGCCAGGCGCACGTGACGACGAACGCCGTCAATGGACAACCGATGACGACGCTGTACGCCGCGACGATCGCCGTGACCACCTACCTGCGTCGTTTCGTCGACGACATCGTCGAAATGTGGGAGTGCCAGTGGCACGCCGTGCGACCACCCGCGGCGCCGACGCCGCCCTACGCGTCATGTTGGCAACCACCGACCACCACCACCATTACGCGCTGGACGATACTGGAGGCGGTGCGCGACGGCTCTCTGTTCGGCCTCGTGCAGTGCGATATCGCCGTGCCGGAAGCGCTGCGCGACAAGTTCACCGAGATGCAGCCCGTGTTCAAGAACGTCGATATCGTGCGCGACAATCTCAGCCCGTTCATGCGCGACTACGCCGAGTCGCACGATCTCCTCACCCGTCTTCAACGGACGCTCGTCGGTAGCTATTTCGGCGCCGAGATCGTGCTCGCGACGCCCCTCCTACGCTGGTACCTGGCGCACGGTCTCGTCGTCCAGCGCATCTACCAGATCGTCGAGTACGTGCCGATCGCGTGCTTTCGTCGCTTCGGCGACACGGTCTTGAGGGCGCGACGCGAGGGCGATATCGATCCCGACAAATCGATCATCGCCGATACTTTTAAACTTCTCGGCAACAGTTCCTACGGGAAAACGATTACGCGCGTCGATCGGCACCGGGAAATCAAGTACGCCACGCCGGTCCGCGCGTCGATGCTCTTCAACAACCGTCGCTTCCGGCAACTCGACGTCGTCGTCCACGACGCTCTGTACGAGGTGGCGCTGAATAAGCGCAACGTCGTCTACGGCCTGCCGATACATATCGGCTATTTCGTCTTGCAGTACGCAAAATTGAGAATGCTGGAATTTTATTTCGATTTCGTCGACGCCTACATTCCCCGTCCGCTCTTCCAGTACTGCGCTATTGACACGGACTCGGCGTACATTGCCCTCGACGGACGTGACGTCGACGCGCTGTGCCGGAAGAACGTCGCGAACACTACTTCCGGAATCGATCGCTCTGGTTTCCGGCCGAATGCTGCGATGCGCACGTGGACGCCTACGTACGACGGCGCGTCGCCGGACTAGCGTGGGAGGACGTGCCGGCCTGCTGCGCGCGCCGACGCCTGTTCGATCGTCGAACGCCGGGACTCTTCAAAGAAGAGTGGCGCGGCGACGGAATCGTGGCGCAGTGCAGCAAGACCTACTACTGCTTCGGCGGCGATAACGGACCGAAGTACAATACGAAGGGACTGAGCAAGCGAAAGAACGACATCGACGAGCACGTCTTCCTCGCCGTACTGCGAGACCGTCGCAACGGTGTCGGCTGGAACCGCGGTTTCCAGGTGAAAGACTCCTCCGTGTTGACGTACGTTCAAGAGCGCGCGGCGTTGAGCTACTCCTACGCTAAACGCCGCGTGCTCGACGACGGCGTCACCACGGCGCTGATACTCGTCTAACTCGTATAACTCGTCTAACTCGTCGTCTAACCTAAGGAATACCCCACCTCCCCCCTACGAGTAGTTTCTGTATGTATGTATGTATGTATGTATGTATAGGTAGGGTAATAATAAACACCAACAACAATTGTGTACATCATCATCGTTTGTTTTTTATTTCTATACACGTAAAAGCGAAATTAATGCGGTTTTTACAAATCGTATACGAGACAGTCATTGGTCACCCGATTGGTGCCGAATAGGCTCTGGAACGTCGTCAACGGCATACCGCGACATCGGAGGAGAAGGTAGGCGACGCAACATTTTCCGCACACGTTAGAGATGGCGCTCTGCAGCCGCTTGTCGTTGTACGTCCACGCGTCGCCGCAGTGACGGTGCAGGAACGCGTGGAAGTCGGCGTGCAGCGGCGGCAGACCGTACGAATCGAAGTACTCGCCTCGCCGGTCGGCGTCCACGTAGATGGCCACCCATTACTGTCCCGGTTCGCCGCCATCGTCGGTGTTGCACACGAAGGCCGTCGGGTAAACGGTGGCGGCGGCGGCGGTAAGTAGCGCGTCTTTAGGCACGACGCCGACGACGATACGTTTATCGTACGTATCGTGTTCCAGGCGACGCATCAGTTGAAACGTATCCATAGTTACCAGTCGTACACGACGTTCCGGTTCCTGTCGATCTCCATCACCGTCTCGAATTCCGCGTACACGACGACGTTCACCGGAAGCGGTAGCGGCGTCCCGAAGTGCGTTTCGACGCCCACGAGCCCCTGACGCACGACGTTGAAATGGTCCCCGTCGCAACAGTCGGGGGTCAGGTCGAAAACGAAGATGGTGGAACCGGCGCCGAATTCCGTGCGCGATACGTACGCCTTTCCGCTGGCCTCGAAGAGGTTCATGTAGCTCCGCACGTACAGGTTGTGCGGGAAGTCCGGCTGCAGCGGCTTGCTCGGCACCTGACGTCCGTCGACGATGAGCGTGAGGAAGTTTATGTCGTTGTGACGCGCGTCGAACGGATTTCTAGTGTAGTCTCCGTTGTAGGCGACGTTATCGATCATCATCAGGAAGATACGTTTCGGAATCGCACCCATGTACAAATTATCGTGCGTGTGCGATAACGTACCCGCCGTTACCGAGAACGATTTGCAGTCGACGCGACGCATCGGAAACTTAGCCGTTCCCAACGACCACGCTTTGATATGTCCCATCTGGACGGCCGGGTTCAACTTCACTTTTCGCACGTGCAGTCGATTCGCCTGCAGCACGACGTGCCACCCCGGTACGGCTTGCGCGCCCATGAGCGCGAAGGCGTCCTTCGAGCGCACTATGCGTACTTTCGTGTCGACGCCGTTCGGTATGTGTCTGTTTAGCATAAACGCGTCGACGTGCACGCGTCCCATCATCTCCACCTCGTTGCTATCGGCCGTCATGACGCGTCGTGCCTCGAACCCGACGTTTTTGTTCCTGAGCGTGTCCATCCGTCCGGCGGTGTCTTTGTACCACAACGAACCCGTGAGATGCGAACGTTTCGCGTCGCTACCGTAACTCAGCAGCGTCTCGACGTAGGCCCGGTACGCGTACGTATTGGTCGACGGCGTCACGAGGGTGTTATTCAGCGACACGTCGATTTGGCTGATCATCGAATGCAGGAAATTGTTGACCGGCGCCACGTTGGCGCCGGCCGCCAGATCGGTACCGTCCCCCTGAGTCACATTGAAGCGTACGTACACTTGAAGGCTCGCCAAGTCCGTATAGTCTTCGCCCGAACCCGGGATGAGGAACTCGATAGGGCCGCCGGCGTTGAGAGTCGCCAGCGGCTGGTAGACGGTCCACTGACTGCTCTCGATGCTCGTCTGCATCACCGGCCCGCTGAACAGCTGCGTTGCGCCGTTCACGAACGTCATCGTTACTCGTCGAATATGTCGTGATCCGTTCGACGCCGTCTCTTCCGCCTACTGACGGCCGTCGCCGCTAGGCGCGGTCTCTTTATGCCGGCGCCGCGGGGGCGACGCTGCTGCGTTTTTTTCTTCCTCTTCTTCTTCGTTGGCGGTGCCTGCGAATTCAATAGGCCGTCGATAAGATCGGCGCCAGCTTCCTTCGCGCGTCGTTTTATCGACTGTTTGAGATTGCCACCGGCGACGACGTCGCGCGCCACGTGCATGCCGGTATTGAGCGCACGTTTTCCCAAAGCCAACGCGCCTCTCTTGATTAGCGGCATGGCGCTTCGAAACAGGCTCCCGAAGAGATTGCCCAGACCGTGACCTCGTTGCCCCGAGCACCGACGAAGACAGGCAGCTCTTATATGGAGTTCGATCGTATCGAATTGATTTCGCAGCAGCTTCACGTATTGGACGCGGTCGAACGTTTCCGAAATAACGTCACCGTTCTCACCGGGGACGGCGATGTTTCGAAGGAGAGGCGCGTACACGTCACCGACGACGCGCGGTTCCACGAGATCCGTGTACACGTACAGGGTCTCGATGCCCGCCGACATATCCACCGTATTGCGACCTTCGTACTCGTACGTGTACGCGACGGGCATGGTCTCGATGACGACCGCCGACGCGGGACCATACATGGGGTTACTCAGGATCGTGTTGCTATGGAAACCTAGTACGTCCTTCAGACGACTCGTATGAGGTATGATAAATTCGACACCCGCCGACATACGTAGCGTATATCGGTTAGAGACGGCACAGTATTCTAGCATGGCCTTGACCTTATCGGTGCACAATTTATCTAACGCCTCGTTGATCTTGTGCAACAACGTATAAACGTTGTTGTAGAAACCGTGAGGAATCGCGGTCTGACGGTATATCAGGGTGGTCATGCCGTATTCGTCTATCTCCGTGTAAACGCCCGGTTCACCAGTCGAGCAAGTCAGGTAGAAGTAGGCGTCCTTCTTTCTCACGTTGTACCACGTGTGCGGATACTGTACCGACACCGCTCCGCATTCCCACTCCCCCGACAGGTCGAAACGTCGCGGCAACGTCGTGACGTAGTGCGTCAACATATTGTTGGGGTGACGTTTCATAGACGCGTTGCTCTGTAGCGTCAGATAAAAATCAGACGAGACCGCCATCGTGTTGTTGTCGACGTTAACCGCCACTCATAGACGGACTCGGGAGCAGGTAACCGAGACAGCTGCTCAACAGCGTCGTCCACAGGTTGGAGTCTCCTTGACCTTTCTTCAGATTGTATATACTAACGGCGATGACGAAGTACAGGACGACGACTTGACAGAGGAATACGATTTCGGCCTTAGGGCATTCGTTGCCGCAAATTCGCCATGGAACGGGTTCGGCGGTGGTTGTGTTGGTAGCGTCGATGGAGTCCGCGTGCTCGTCGACGGAGTCCGCGTGCTCGGCGCCGGCGTTCGTTCGACGATCGCCACTCGATGTAGTTTCGTCGTCGTCGCTCATCGTTGCGCCACTGCGCTCTGTCGATACAGCAGGGACCTTTATACGGCAAGAACGAAGATCCGTTGCATATTCCCGCCTCGTGCAGTCGCCAGCAGCCCGTGTGGCGCATCCAACGATTCATCGCTAGCAGTTATAGGTCCACGAGCGTCGACTCGGCGTCGATCCAGCTGTTGAAGGAGGCCGGTTATCCGCTCCATTTTACGAGTGCCTCCGAACCACCGCCACGACGACGACGCCGACGCTGTAGAACCGCCTTCACGCGATACAGTTTGTCCTTCGGAACGACTACGCGTTGTAGTTCCTGTTCGTAGAAGGCGCCCTCTACCGGTGTCCCGGCATCGTCCTTCAGGCGATAAACGGGTGGTTCGGACGGGTGCACCTCTACGACGGTGAAGAGATCCTCGCTCCAGTTAGCCATGTATCCTTTTTTTAATTGACCCCTCGTCTTGCTGATACGTACGCGATCTCCCTCGCGTAGTTTCGGTTTTCGCAGTTGTCCGCAGTCGCCACCCCCGTACAGTCGTTGCCATACGGCCTCCTGATTCGTCGCGTCGACACTCGCCGGCGTCCTACCGATGCTTCGGTGGTAGGCGTTGTTGTACGATCGCACGAAATCCGGTAACGCCTCTACGTAGCGCAGCGTCTCGTATTTCGTAAAATAGCGCCACATACGCGTCTTCAAAGTTCGATTAAACCGTTCCACGACGCTCGCTTTAGTCTCCTCGTTATGCGTCACGAAATGATGAACGCCGCGACTCTTTAGGAACGTTTGCAGGGGTCGGTTCAAAAACTCGGTCCCCTTATCGGTCTGCAGCGAGTTCGGCGTCTCATCGTCGCTCAGCAGGCGCTCTAAGGCCTCGACGAGCGACGGGCCGGACTTACTCTTCAACGGAACGCACCACGCCCACTTCGAAAACACATCGATCACCGTCAATAGGTATGTTATACTGTCGTTGTGCGTTTTCAGTCTAGTCAAGTCGACCAGATCGGCTTGCCACTGCTGGTTTCGACCGCCCACGATGACGCGACGTCGTTTGAATTGTCGTTTAACCGGTTTGTGTAAGGTATAGGCGTCCTGCGACGCTAGCCACCTCTCGACGGCCGGACGTCGGAGCTTCGACGCCCGGTGCAACGCGTCGACGCCTCCGTAACTTCCCACCCGTTTCGGATCGAAATAGACGCTATTCAGGTCGTCGTCGTCGACGTCGTTTCGTTGCTGTCGAGGCTTTCGTTTTGGGCGACGACGACGACTCCACCCGGACACCATGACGACGAGGACGACGACGACGATTATGATAAATGTACGATGATTATTATACAAGTATAGAGAGCGATAAGCGCGATGGTGAAGCCGACGACCGTTATCGCGCGTCGTGACGGCATCACAACCTGTCCCACGCCGTGACGCCCAAGGAAGAGGATCGTTGTCTGCGTTCAGTCTCGCCTCGCATCCGACGACGTCTCCACTCCGGCGTCGCTGATGAACTAGACGTCGTCGGCATCATCGTCGCCTCTTCTAGTAGGTGCTTCTGTCGTCGCTCCATGTACGCTCGATAGCGGGGGTTGCCCACGAATTCCATAGGGATATTAATATCCTTCATATGCAATCCGAACTCTCGCCATACTACGGGCGCTGTCGTCTTCGATCTCGTTCGCATGAGATCGTTCACTAGATCGACCATGTTACTCCCGACGATCGTTTTACCGTCGTACACGAATTCACCGCGATCGTTCCATCGACACAACGGACCGGCTTTAAGTTTTTCGATAAGCAGTCCCGTCTTCCCTTTCAGCGTTTTCGGCATACTGGCTATGATTTCGCGCTCTACGACCTCCGAAGATGGTGGCGCCACCGTCGCCGCTGCCCCCACCGCAGGCGTCTCGCCGCCGCTGCTGTTGACCACCGACACGCGTACCGGTTGCGCTGCTCGAGCCGCCTCTATCGTATTGTACCGACTCAGCAGTTGATTGTACGACGCTACCTTTTCGCGTTCGGATAAATCCGAACGTTCTAGAATGTCCTTCATGTCGCTGTCCAGGCTACTCAGCACACGTGATCGGGCCGTGCTCGGTGGCTGATCGACACGTGGCAGGAGGCTTAACACCAATCGTGGGTCGACCAACGCCATCTTCTTCGCGTACTGCATCAATTACCCGCTGCCGATCACCTGTCTGAGCAGCGGCAGGAGAACGGTGCTCGCTATCGGCGCTAGCAGGGCCGTCAGAAAAACACCCGCACCCTTTTACAAGACGGCTCGCTTCTGCTTAATCGCAACTTGTTTGTCGGCGAGTTTACACGCGTTTCTGTTTCGGCGACAACTTCACGTTCCCTTTCAGAATGTTGTACGCGCAATCGCACAGACTACAAATGAGACCGGCGTCCGCGTGGCCGAGCACGGCTTTTCGCAGATCGATGTTCCGCCTATGTCTCTCCAACAGTTGCAAGGCAAAAATGTGTTTCTTCACTCGATTCGTCGGTGCCGCCACCTTCGGTCGTCGCTTCGCTACCTCCGCGCGCCCCGTCATAACGACTAACAAACGTGCGCGCCGATGTCCTCTCTTCTTATAGGATATTGCCACCACCACCACCGCCGCCACCCCCCTTCCGTACGTACACGTACTGAAGGCGATCGTCCGGAAATATGCACGTACGCAGGCGCATGTCCTCTTCCGTTTCCTGTTTCAGATCCACGAATAGATAGCCGTACGCCGACGAGGTCGCGTCTTTGAAAGACTTTATCATGTAGTTGACCTTTCCCGGGTACATCTGATTCGCTAGGTGACCTACTTGGCCGGCATCTCGGGGGCTCTTGAATAACACTATGTATTGGGCGTTCAGGCTGATTGTACGGTTTTCGTTCCCTTTCGGAAACATGTTCTGTCGCAGTTGTACGACCGACGTATTACAATGATGACTTTTTTTAGTAAATAGTACCGTCACCCGGCTATCGGTCTCCTCCATGAGTTCGTCGAGTACTAGAAGCGTTCTCGCTTTACCGTCTAAACGTTTCGGATCCGGCAGGCCGTCTACGAACTCTATTTTCGAAGACATAGACGCGTAGCCGCTCTGCCACTGTCCGTAGCACCACAGGATTTTCTCCGGCGGCGGATCGATCATAGCGTCGTGACGTATCAGACGCTCGACGAACGTCGTCTTACCGCACCCCGTAGGACCGGCTACTATACACGTAAAAGGATGCTTCAACGACTGTCCGTTCATTTTTCACGACTGAACGACGAATACTTTTTTACGCGTCTTTATAAGCATCGCGCAACTTCATCAACAGTTTACCGAGCATGTTCTTCCCCACATCGCCCGCGATTCCGCTACCACAGAAACCCTCCTTACTCGCTACCCATTCCACCAATTCGACGTCCCCGGTCGCCAACTGTGCAGCCTTCAAATCGCTCGATCCGTCAAACTTCCTCCTCAACAACGTCTTCATACATCTCACCCTAACGTCGGTCCATTTGGTTCCCATTCTCTTTTTTCGAATGTCGTAACCGCGTCGTTTCGCTGCATAAAAGCTTCGCGAACTTTTGATTTCTTCGGCACATTCCACGTCGTTGTAGAATATTGCTTTCCTATACTGATAGGCGTGCTCGACGGATCGAAAGCCCCGACCGAACGCCGACACTCGACACATATACATATTCGACAAGAACGACCGCGAACCACCAAACCTTATAGGCGACGACATCATACCGACTACCGATCACCCGCTACCGCCACCGCTTATATACTGTCACCACCACCGCTAGATAGAAGAACTAAAAAGTTGCGACTAGGGTTCAAACCCGGAATCTTTCGATCCCTAGGCGAACACTCTCCTAAGAGAGCTATACCGTCGCCAACGATTATGCAGTGGTTTTACCCCGGTTATATTATAGGCAACAATGAT
The DNA here is from genome assembly GCA_020002185.1 of Paraescarpia echinospica. NCBI lineage: Eukaryota > Metazoa > Annelida > Polychaeta > Sabellida > Siboglinidae > Paraescarpia > Paraescarpia echinospica. The sequence goes on along the minus strand of CM034536.1, from coordinate 16,685,927 downwards.
CTCTGTACTCACCGCTAGGTGGCATCTCACATACAACGAATCTAAAAAGGGTCGACGAACGGATTCGGACCGGAAATCTTTCGATCCCTAGTCGAACACTCTCCCAGGAGAGCTAATCCGTCGTCGACGTTTATACAGTGGTTTTATCGTGGTTATATATTCGCGCGATAAACGCATTATTGCTTACGTCAGCACGCTCTAGGTACGGCGTTGATCGCTAGGGGACGAACTAAAAGACTCTCTGCACTCACCGCTAGGTGGCATCTCTAGTGTACTTAGGGGTAATCAATCATCCAATTAGTATCAAATTACAACGGTCATCAATCACGTTTTTTATAAGTAGGTTCCCGAAACTAATTAGTGTCAAAAAAAGCCTTTGATCTTTTTTTTATAAGTAGGTGCCCCAAAACGATTAGTGGTCATTAAATTCTTTTTTATAAGTTGGGTTTTGAGATCGTACAGCGCCTAAATACTACTCACTTATCCACGACTTACCATTGTCCCGGGTTCTCCTTTCGCTTTCCCCCGAGGTCCTGTAGCGCCCATGCCACCCTAGGGAAGAGAACATCGACTAAACCGTACACATGCACATATGTACGCACACATACACTAAATCACACACACAGGTATGCACGCGCGCACATATACGCACGCGCGCACATACCCAGGAGCGCACACACAGGCGCACGCGCGGGCACACACACGCGCGCACACACACATACACATTTAACACTACTACTATTATTAATCAAAGTATAATTGAAATCGCGTTGTTATGTATGTGCGTACGTATGCATGTGCGTGTAGATGCTAACTTTGTCCTTCTAGACGTTTTGCACGCTTTTAAACTGTTCATCTGCGACCCGCCAGAAGAAAACTAATGTTTTTGTGTTTTCGAAATGCCCCGTATGCGAGGGGTTCCTAGCAGTTATAAGTTCACACGTTAAATGGACGTTAAACAATTGCCCTATCCATCATGTGACCCGTTGCCTACCAAAAACTCCGTCAATCGACAACAAATGGATGCTGAACACGTGGGGCGTTCGTGCATTCCGTCGTATATTTTGTTGAAAATCTGGCCGCAAAGGTGTTTCTTTATAACAAAAACGTAAGGTAAAGTTTTGGACGTGACAACTGTAGGCGTTAATGTTTGTTTTATGAGATGTCATGGAACTATAGCAATGTAATAATCGTGAAACAAGATGGCGCCGGTATATGGCGACAAGGTGTTGTGTCTGACTATGATGTGCCTGTTTCTAAAGTGTTTCCTGACTGAGAGAGTTGCTCGTCTGCAGAGGTATGACAGAGATATTTTGCTTCGTATTCGTGATGATATTGACAGTACGTGGATACCTATATTCTTGCTTTCGTGCGATGAAATTTCGCTGTGTGAGAACAATGGCACGTCCTACTGGTCGGCGTAGTGGCCGTAGCAAAAATAATGACACACACAATAGACGCTCCACTTCTCACGGTGGCGCGAGCGAGGCAAACGTGCAGGCGCGTTGACACGTTTCAGGAAAGAAACACCACGCCCTCCTCTCCTTGCGTTATTTCTCTCAAATGTGAGATCCCTGAAGAACAAGCGTAACGATCTGTTTTATTTGGTGACAACCAAACGTGATTTTATAGACCGTTCTGTGTATTGTTTGACAGAAACATGGCTTGACCCCTTGACTCCAGACTCACCTGTCCTTCCTTTTGGTTACACATTTCACAGAGCCGACCGCTCCCCAGAACTTTCAGGCAAATCTAATGGCGGTGGGGGTGTGATTGATGGTAAATCAGCGATGGTGTAATGACTCATCAGTTTTGTCTACTACTTGCTTCCCTGAACTTGAGACTCTTATCATCAAATATAAACCGTTTTACCTGCTGCCCGAGTTTGCCTCCCTTGTCATGGTGGGTGTGTACATCTCACCCCAGGTCAACGCTTCTGCTGCGATTGGCACTCCCGCCGATCAGATCACCACAGTGAAAAACTCTAACCCTTAATAGTTTGTGCTAGTTCTCGGTAAATACAACCACACTACGCTGTCTAGACTTCCCAAAGTGTAAGCAACATATCAAGTGTGCCAATAGAGAGGGGGAAACCTTGGGTCACTGCTACAGTACAATCAGGGATGCCTATCGTGCGGTCCCACGTGCGCCCCTTGGTTTCTCCGACCACTCCACCTTCTACCTTCCTACCGCCAGAAGCGTAGAGCAGCGAAAGCCTACATTCGCAATGTCAAGCACTGGGACCCTGAATCTATTCAGCGTCTCCAAGGCTGTTTGACTAGTACAGACTGGGTCTCGTTTAAACACGCGTGCACAGACATTCATGAATATGCCGACTCCGTGACGTGTTACATAAGCTTCTGCCAGGATCTGTGTATTCCCCAGAAGACTATCAAAGTGTTCAAAAACGATAAGCCGTGGTTCAACAGAGATCTGAAATTCAAGCTGAAAGAAAAGCAGGATGCTTTCAATAGTGGAGACCGTGCACTATAGAGGAAAGCCAAGTACGATGTCCAAAGAGCGACACGGGGAGAAAAGACTGACTAGAAGCGCAAGCGCGAAGATCAGTTCCTCTTCAACGACACTCGCGCTGTCTGCAGGGCCTGTAGAGTGTTACTTCCTACAAGCCGTAGCCATCCTCTCCTGGCTGTGATTCTGCAACAACGTTTATGCTCACTTCGGCCGTAAGAATTTGACGCCTGTCTCGGTCAGTCCGCCCGACCGTGATATACTTCTTGCAAGATGGCTGTCGTGGTTTAAGTCGCGTACTTTTCGTGGAAGAATAAATGTTCAGAGGAGCATGCCACCAAAACGTGAATCTTCCAATGTTACTGACGGCGATGTACAGAACACTGATGTGATATTGCTGAATTTCGTGGAACTGCTGAATGATGACGCGATGCTAGAAAAAACTGGGATTAGCGTTGTACCCTCAAGCGTTGGCCGATAAGATCGCCACTCTTACGCAGATAATCGCTGACCTGAACTCGAAGCTCGAACCCAAAGAGCGCAAAATTACCGCCCTCGAAAAAAATGTTGATCAACTCGAAAGTGAGTACAAAAACATTGAACAATACTCCCGACGATGCAACCTAAGGTTCCACGGAATCCCTGAAACTGGGGAGGGGGAGGACACTACTGCAAAAGTAGTGAAATCATCAAATGACAAAATGGCAGTGACCCCCCAGTGACACAAGAGGACATTGTAATTTGCCATAGGCTTGGCAAAAGGGCAGCAATCGGCGATAGACATCGTGTAGTCATCGTGCGATTCAACAGAGTTAAAGTGCGTGACGCCCCGTTGCGCTGGCTAGCGCTACAAAGCAGTTGACACGTGCGAAGAAAATAGCTGACTGCTGGACCTAAAATGGGAAAATGGTAATCAAGACATTGGCTAACACGATCAGGGTCATCGACACGCAGGCGGATATGATCACTTTACGTTGAACACGTCGTCTGCGACGGGGAATTGGCCCAGGCATACGAACGATTGTTTTTTGTTTTTGTTTTATTTATTTTTTGGTAAACGAGACAGCGCGACATGAGTCTCCTGAGCGAGACGTGATTTACGCACGATTACAATGAAAGAGAGACAAGTCTTCACTACTGACGCTGTAGACTCTTGGATAATATAAATATATGTCAGTTAATATTATCATTAATTGTTTTAAATGCTTATTCTTTCTATTTTTATCTTTCTCTACAAGCTGGTTTTTTCTTTCTCTTCTTCTCCTATTTCTTTCTCTTAATTTACAATATTTATAAAGCTTACGTAAACACATGACATCGACAACGACTTCTGTATATAATGTTAAAGTGTATTTTCTACTTTGAGTCAGTGACTACATGCACATATTGTCACAGTGACATCAGATATATTGGGAATATTCTCAATATCTCTGGTGACATTCCTGGTTAGTTCGACTGTTACCATATTGCCTAATAAACGTACGCAGACTCTCACGCTTAAAATAGATTATATAAATATTGAAAGAATATACGAATTTAACTTTCTAGGATTGACCTTATATTCTAATTTAAACTGAAAAAAACACTGAAAAAATCTCAAATAAGTGCTCGAAAACAAATGGCATATTAAACAGATTAAAACATGTATTACTTATCATATATTAATTATTGTATCATGTTTTGGGGATATAAAATAAATACAATTACGAGAATTAAAGAAAAGCCGCGCGAATAATAACTTTAAATACATACAGAACCACTTTAAAAAAAACTTAAACTACTTAAATTAGAAGACATATTAAAGTTATAAGAATTTAAATTTTACATTAGATACATCCCGAAAATTACCTCCTTATTCATTTAACTCGCAACTTGTCCCAAGTTTATACATACGTAATTATAATACTAGTGCAAACAATAATATACTTACTTTTAGAACTAAGCATGACTTTGCACTGAAATGTCTCAAATACAGCCTATCACATTCTACAAATGACATCCCCGATATAATCAAAGACAATATATACACTCACAGTTTGCGAGGCTTTTCATTTTATATACAAACATCTTTGTTACACAAATATAATGATACATGCACTATATCAAACTGCTATACATGTCAACAAAAACAATGAATACACTACATACATTTGATGCTAGTTTCAGACTACATGGGGTCAAATAAACGTTAAACGTTATGTTATATCACTCCCTCCTCCTATTACCGTGCAGGTGCACGAGATGAGGCAGCTCTTCAAGCAGCAGAGCAGCAGAAAGACAGCTGGTCCTGACAATATTGAAACACTGCGCTGATGAACTGGCTCCTGTATTCACTGAACTGTTTAACTCTTCACTCCATCAACACACTGTCCCCGTGTGTTTCAAGGCAGCAACTATCATCCCTGCTCTGACGAAATCCAAGGTGACAGCTCTCAACGACTCCAGCCCATTGGTGATGAAGGTGCTGGAGCGCTTGGTGCTCAAGTACCTGAAGTCGGTCACAAACTCCAACACAGATCCATTCCAGTTCGCGTAGAGGGAAAACAGGTCCACTGATGATGCTGTTGCATTGGCCCTTCACTTCGTCTTGCAGCATATTGAGTCTCCGAACGTGTAAGAACGCATCGTGTTCGTGGTATACAGTTCCGCGTTCAATACGATAGTCTCGCAGAAACTCTTCGATAAGCTGCGTCTGCGGTCGGTAGTCGTCTGCATGTGTCATTGGATCCTTTACTTTCTTCTGCCCCGTCCTCAATTCGCCTAAATGAATGGCAAAGTTGTCAACACTATTATCTTCAACACCGGAACTCCCCAAGTTGTGTCATGCCCTCGCTCCTGTACTCACTCTCCACCTATGACAGTGTATCCTAACATTCCTCCGTACTGCTGGTGACGTTTGCAGATGATACCACCTTGGAGGAGTTGGTGAGGAACACAGATGAGTCTGAGTACCGCAATGAAGTGGAGAGACTGGTGTCGTGGTGTGATGAAAATAATCTTCAACTGAACGAGTCCAAAAGAAGGGAGATGATCGTTGATTTTAGAAAGAAGAAAGCCCATTGCTCCCATAATTATCAACGGCGAAGCCATCGAAAGAATGAACTGCTACACATTTCTGGATACCATCATCTCTGGTGACATAGGATGGGAGAAAAACATGGATGCAGTCGTGAAAAAGGTCCAGCAAAGACTCTACTTCCTGTGCCAGCTGACGAAGTTCGGGCTGAGAGAGAAATTCTTCTTAAATTCTATCCATCGGCTATTGAGAGTGTACTTGCATTCGTTATATGTGTGTGGTTCGGAAATGTCAACCAGCTTCAAAAGATCACGCTAGACAGAGTTGTAAAACAGCATCGAATATCGTCGGCAGTGAACATACTCTTTTATCGGCTACATGCAGTGAAAGAACCAGGAATATAATTTACACAATCCAACACAGTGCCCCCACCATCTATCCGAAAAAAAACCTTGAGGCAGGCGATTCAGAAACATCCGTGCAAAGAAAAACCGCTTCCGAGACAGTTTCTTTCCTCGTGCCGTGGTTGCCTTAACGTATATTAAATATACACTTTAGTGATACATAGAGACAATGTAATATTAATTTTGCCAGATGTATTTTTTTGCCTTCTTTCATGTGTTAGATTTAGCATAACCTATCAATTTTAATCTATATTTGTTATACAATTTATACTTAATTATTTTTATTTTATTTTATTACATGTATTTATTTATCTGTCATTATATGTTCGTGGTATGTGTGATGTGACTGTATGTTTTAACACCAAGTCCTAATTGTCATATATATCTTATGTCAATAATGGCAATAAGGTATCCATAAAGTATCTGTAATTCAGGAATATAACCATTATCAACATTAATAAAGGCAAAATTTGACTGAACATTTTGATTGTGATGTAGGCAAACCGCAACGTGCGGTATTCATCAGTAATTGTTCGCAACATTACATTTGTTTTCCTCAATTGTTTCGGGCAACGAAAACCGTCCACCGATCTGGAAACGTTTGACGTTTCTCGCAAAAATCTTTGAAAATGCGCGCAATGATGCGAAAGGTGTTCACATTTACGTTACGTATCGTGAGCAGTAAAATTAGGCTTATGTTTGGAGATATTCTGACTGAATGTGTACATATACTCACGGCATATCCTTGTTGACCAGGGTCACCCGTTGGACCCATTGGACCCTAAACGGACATAATACAGAAACATAATATGTGAAATATGTCATCGCACACAGAAAAGCGGGGTAAGGTAATTGAAAAGTAACAATAATATGTGTCCCTTTTGATCTGCACCGTGTGTCCGGATCACTCTTCTGATAATAATGGCGGCGGTTTTTTGTTTTAAATACATCCACCAAAGGTCGCTATTAACAATAATGGGTGTCCCTTTTGATCTGCACCGTGTGTCCGGATCACTCTTCTGATAATAATGGCGGCGGTTTTTTGGTTTGTATACATCCACCAGAGGTCGCTATTATCTAGTTGCACTCCTTTGCTTGCGCAAGCAGTTGCCGGACCTGAGTGGTAAAACGTTAACTTTTGATACGTGTAGGTGCATCTGTCTTCCGAGGCGTCGGGTCCTCTCGCTTCTCTCTATATGTTCACACGCTTCATTGGAGTCTCTAACAGTTGACGATGTACTTAAAACCAAAACGATAGTTATTTAGATTGATTTAGTAACGTGTATTTGATACGCTCTGGGAAAATTGAATTGTCGTCATCAGATGGCACCACTTTAATGATGGTAATTGCCTTTGGCTTGTAGCTTCGTTGTAGGTTTAAGCTAGTACATATCATTACCCTATCTTCTAAAAATGGAAATGGACTTCCATTATTCTGATTCTTCAAAAGCGATAAGCAAGAAATAAGGGCAATTTGAGAAATCATATCTACGAAGCGCTACAACACAAAAACAAACATCTATTTACTTGGGTTTGGATAATACAGTTGTAAGCTGTTTTGTTTGATTAACTCAACTAAAAATGTGTATTTGCCTAATTTTGCTCTTAGTGTTACAATGGTTTTTCTTGGCTCTTACAGAACAGGTATTTGCACAATTTGTTATTGGACGAGAACATCAATGACATAGGATGTAAAACTCGGTTAGGTATCAATGCGCTATTCAAAATGATTGTCTGTGCCAAACTCCGTTACCATAAATTTTTTGGTTCGACTGACAACTCTCAAAACTGCCCGACCCGCGTGACAGCCGTTTCTTTTAGATAGGCGGCCAAGTCGATGGATTGTGACTTTCGATTGCACTCCCAAATCTGACCGGCAGAAAACTCCGATTCTGTAATATGTGGCCTATGTAGAAAAACTATAAACTTATTTGGCAACATGTAAAATTGTTATTACGTCACATATATTTTGACAAACTTTATGTCAAATTTTACATAAGAACGTTTTCTGACCAAACAATCACAAATCAGAATGTCTAACAACCCATTGTGTATACAGAACACATAAAACGGTTGGCTGCTTATAAAAAAAGGCGATTTAAACTTTTTGTGAGCTCCGTTCTCATCCTTGGCCGCTTGTCTATTTGTTAAACATACATATTATTCGTACTTCCAAAATTGACAATATTGTTTAGTGTCATGCCAGTAAGTGGATCACAACCTTTTGCTTGTGAACACCAGTATTACAAAGTTAAAGGTCTTGATGACCACCAACGTTTCTGCTCAGGCGTTGCACATTGCATGAATGATTAAAATAGCGAAAACTTACGGTAGCACCCCTACTGCCGAGCTGGCCAAGAAATCCTGTGAATCCCTATAACGACATAACAACACAAAATCACTCTCCAGTACTCGTCAATCGGACCATGCTGAATATAAAGTATAACTTTCAACGGTAGCATAGTACATTGACGCACATACGCACACGCACATGCACACGCACGCACGCACGCACACATACACACACACAAACACACGCACACACACATAGATGTGTATATATATATATGGAGCGCAGTAGCGCAGTGGTAAGAGCTCCGGACTCTCGACTGAGAGAACGCGGGTTCGAATCCTGTACGGCGGTGTCGAACCTTAGGCAAATTCGTTTACTCTACATTACTTCAGTTCACTCAGCTGTATGAATGGGTACCTGGCCATAGACAATGGTGGATATATGTGTATGAATATTCTTCGTGCATTAATTGCAGCGTGGCTGAATGCTTCCCAGAAAAGCCAGATGGTGTTCATGGCAGTCCTGAGGATTGGATACTGCGCTATATAAGAACTTACCTATTACATTATATATATATATATATATATATGTATATATATATATAAATATACACTGTATGTGTGTGTTTGTGTTTGTGTGTGTTTGTGTTTGTGTGTGTGTGTGTGTGTGTGTGTGTGTGTGTGTGTGTGTGTGTGTGTGTGTGTGTGTGTGTGTGTGTCTGTGTGTGTGACTGTGTGTGTGTCTGTGTGTGTATGTGTGTGTATTCTTTTTGGGTATGCAACGCTACGTTTTACCCTTTTTGCGTACGTTTTTTTAGCAGATTCAGCTGCTTACCGTACGACCCATTTCGCCTCGACTGCCTGTCCGGCCGCGGACTCCCGATGTACCGGGGTATGAATACCAGGAGCTGCCTGTATAACTTAATACGTCTGCAAACAGAAACAGAAGGTTTTCATAGTTATATTAAAACAAAATTATTTGAAAAACGTTGCGGCCATTTTAAAGAAAACATGGCCGCTGTTTTTGGATTTTCAATTGACTCATCGAAAATGACAGAAGAAGGTGGCAAACGATGAAAAGGAAGACCAAACCTGAGATGGAACGACAACATTACAAGAGACCTTAAGAAGGCAGGTGTGAACAACCAAGAATGGAAGGTCATTGCGGACAACAGACAGAGATGGAGGGAAATTTCAAGAAAAGGAGAAGAAGGTAACATGGACCCCACCCCGCAAGGAAGCAAGGGGAAGAAGAAAAAGAAGAATTTACTCATAAACTAGATTTAAATAATGGCCCAATGTGAATATGCCAAATGTCATTCTTGTATCACCATTTGAACAAAACTTCGACTTATCTGCTCCAATATTACGCATCCATGGTCACACACTGCTAAGTTATCTTTGTTTCAGTTCGCTAAACTAACAATATCGTGTGTTTCTGTATAGGTTTGTGTGTGTGTGTGTGTGTGTGTGTGTGTGTGTGTGTGTGTGTGTGTGTGTGTGTGTGTGTGTGTGTGTGTGTGTGTGTGTGTGTGTGTGTGTGTGTGTGAATCAGAGAGAGAGAGACAGACAGACAGACAAAAAAAGAGAAAGCCAGAGAGAGAGACAGAGAGGCAGAGAGAAAGAGAGAGAAAGAGAGAGAGAGAGAGAGAGAGAGAGAGAGAGAGAGAGAGAGAGAGAGAGAGAGAGAGAGAGAGAGAGAGAGAGAGAGAGAGAGAGAGACAGAGAGGGAGAGAGAGAGAGAGAGAGAGAGAGAGAGAGAGAGAGAGAGAGAGAGAGAGAGGGAGAGTGCGTGCATGCTTGCGTGCGTGCATGCGCGTGTATGTGTGTAAGTGTTTACATTAAACTGTAGTATATGGGCAGTTGGAAAACAAAGTTCAACAACATCGTGTGAAATTTACACACGTTCTAAAGAAATGATATGCTTCTGAGTAGCCTACGTTTATTTCAAATGAAGTAAACTGATAGTGTCAGGAATGAAAAGTGAGTGTGGTTTCGGATAGTAACATGTTATTCTATTCTCTTCACCAGGAACAAGTCTCACCTTGCAGAAGGGCAAGTAACACGATCATACACAGTTTCTTCGCCATCACGGCAACTGTAATGCAAAACCTTTGTGTTTACACCTGGTATGCAAATTAATTGCACAATACATCAAACAGCTGTGTAAATTGTAGAGTTTTAGTAAATCGCCACCTTCTTTTCAATTGATCATATTATTGTTAATCACACCAATTCAATGATATTATAAGTTACGATGTTCGGTTACACAGATATATTGTTCTGACTGTAGAAACGCACATTCGTTTAACAAGCAATACCTCCAGGAAAACAAAAGAAAACGTGTCCGTTTTATTTTCCCGAATTCTCAACACAACATGGTATTTACGTTGAGACGTTGAGAACGTATATTGCCGTATTCCATGAAATAGACGCTCATTGAATGAAAGACTCGTCTGCTTAGGGAACATATGCACAAGTATGAGTTTTTTATTGTGTACCCTGTTTATCGCTCACTTCAAGCGTTCGTCGGGGGTAACGCACTGCCGCTGCGGCGCAGACTGCAATATATTTGTAGAACGTCAATATGCCTTTGGCAATGTGGAATGACTGAGGTATCAATTGTTTACAAAATACAAGGCGTAGTTATCACAACAAAATTGGGGTGTGCCCCGTTTCTACACGAGTGTTTCATCATAATATTTACATATAAAAGTCCCGCTATTCACTCACCCGATCTGACAGCCGTCCGACTTTACTGCTACCCAAAACGGCTACTGTAAACGAAGCGAGAAATTACAATGAATCGATGACCCCGATTTACCGCGCAGCCAAACACCGCAAGTAGTGATGTCGACTTAGAGAATAACACATCAAACTTTCATCAAACGTCCTATCCTAGCCGTAATTGCCGCTACGCTCAGCAGCACACACTCAGAGTACGTCACACCTTTGCAGTGGTAAATCCTGTATGGTAAGATTAGTTTAAGTATGGCGCCCGTGAACATGCATACAACAATATGTAGATAACAGTAGTCGTACACATATATAATTGACGTATTGCTTGTTTAAACGGTCTAACAATACCATACGATGACACACCGCAGCACTGGTTTGCGAGGCCGAACATCGCCACTCCTCGAGACGTCGTGATAGCTGTACGGTTGACAGAACATTCCAAAGACGACACAACAGATATTGGCGCGGAATGTAAAATACATCTTCTGCTGCGCGCCGTGCGGTTGACGGTATGTACGAGTTGTCTTTTAGTATGATTTGAGTTGGGCTGTATAGAGATACACGCACAGTTCATACAAACACACGTACGTACATACGCACGCATACACGCACACACATACACAGTCATACACACGTGCCGGTACGCATGTACACGTACACATACACAAACGCGATCGCACGCACACGCAAGAATACACTCAAGCACAAACACACATGCTCACACACACACACACACACACACACACACACACACACACACACACACACACACACACACACACACACACACACACACACACACACACACACACATACACACACACACACACACACACAGTACACACACACACACACACACACACACACACACACACTCAAACACACACACTACACACACACAAACACACATACACACGTACACACACACACACATACACACACACACACACACACACACACACACACACAAACACACACACACACACACACACACACAAACACACATATACGCACACACACACACACATGCTCACACACACACACACACACACACACACATACACACACACACACTCACACACACACACACACACTCAAACACACACACACTCAAACACACATACACGCACATACACACACTCACACACACACACATACCCACACACACACACACACACACACACACACACACACACACACACACACACACACACACACACACACACACACACACACACACACACACACACACACACACACACACACACACAACACACATACACGCACGTACACACGCACGCACGCGTGTACACACACTCACACACAATCTTATTACCAATAAGTCATTGCCACATCGTTCACATGTGCGTTTTCAACTTTCTCTGTACGGCTCCCGTCTACCAATTTATGTTTGTCTCCTCTAGTTGCTGCAATGGCGAAGGTCCTCTATGTGGTTGCGTTGGTTGTCTCTGTACAAGGTGAGGGTAGCAGGGAAGACACCGGTCGTGAAATGCACGAATATTGACGAGTTTTAGTTAGATTTTGTTTACCATTTTTAAAGTTCTAATTCATTAATGTAGTTACCTAAATTTGAACATATTTTATTCGATTACAGCTCGTGCTAAAATGCAGAAGTTATAAATTAATGCAGATACGTGCGTCCGTGCACGTGCGTTGCTTGCGTGGATGCATTTCTGCGTGCGTAGATCATGATCAAAAATGGAACGTACATCCTTTCAATGCCACCTTTAGTGTATGTGTAGAGGCAGTATGATCACGTCACAGTGAGTAGTTCTGAATATTCATGTCCCAATGTAGTGGCAGCAACTTGGGACTACCAATACGGAGGCACAGGGGCGACAGGAGCGACAGGGCACACTGGTTCTACAGGCCGAATGGGATACGCAGGTGCCAGAGGAGTCATTGGAAAGACGGGGGCAACTGGACGGATGGTACGGCCACGATTTAAAACGAGGCAGTCTGCTACTAGTTTTGCATTAGTTAATTAATAATCATGTTTTAAGATTATAGTATGTACGATGAATGTATATCGCCCGCCAAATTAAGCTTAGTAAGTCCGTGACAACGTTCGCAATCAGAAAGATACGACCCCAGAGTATGTTCCAATGGCAAACAAATCACCCAGTTTCAAAACAAATTTTATTAGCAATATTGCCGAGGCGGGCTCAGTTAACGGCAGTACCCTTTGATGTTCAACAATTTCCCATTTTCCCACTTTCAACACAGCAGACTTCCTGTTAGAAATTACTACGCTGGCTAATTCCGAGTAGAGGAATAAACTGTCTCACTTTACTACGATCGTATCAGATAGACATCAACAGCAAAACCCAGCAGATGGCAAGTGCGTCAGGATGCAATATATATCTATATGTACAGAATCCTAATCCACTGTATATACATATATATATCTGCAGTGGATTACGATTCTGTATATATAGATACTTAATTATGACTATTCCGATAAGATTATTCATGATAGTTAAGGTTCTTGAGTGTCATTCCGGCAAAACATAAGGCGTGCAATCTCAATATAACATGGATACGATATTGGTGAGTACATAATATTGTATCAGAGGTAAATGTGACCGTTGGTGTTAAAATGATCGTGTTCCTTGAGAGTACGTCAACGATTAAGAACGGACAGTGTTGGTCATCAGTAGTTATGATAGGGCATACGTATAGTTATGATGATCATACTTCGTCTTCGGCGTTCGCTCAGACTGTAAATCCGGTTTCTTGTATGTAGGTCGCTGTACACTGCACGTTTTCCAATTCGTACTAATCGTACTAACATGGTTATAATAAAATACCGCCAGTTGAAAACGTGTTTCTTTTGTAGGGCTCGATCGGTCGTCATGGCAGGTTTGGACCAACGGTACGTCAACTGATATTGTAAAGTAGTATGCCTGTGTAAATTATCATACATAGAGTCCAGAATGAGAGACTATAATTTGTTTATGAAACGTACTGATTTGTTAGTTAGGCATTTGGTTCACAAACCTGTACCGGAGAGAATACAGTGTCGAGGTAATTGTAATGCTATACAATGTAGATGTAATTATAATGCTATACAATGTCGAGGTTATTTTTGTAATGCTACAAGACATAATGTAATTATTTATAGGGAGCGGCGCACGATTTGCGAGGGATGGTCGCTATTAGAATCCCAAGTCAGAAATCAGATCAACAACAGATAGGAATACTTACTAAGCGAACAATTGCAGATACATTGCCAAGAGTTTCTGTGCTGTATTTCAGGGTGCCAGTGGAATTAGGGGGTTGATTGGACCTGAGGGAGGACGAACAGGCGCTACAGTAAGTCCACAGTGAATCAATAATCAAATTGCATCCGTGTTGGTATACTATTATATATGTATATATGTATATGCATATATGCGTATATGCGTATATGCGTATATGCGTATATGCGTATATGCGTATATGCGTATATGCATACATGCGTATATGCGTACATGCGTACATGCATACATGCATACATGCATACATGCATACATGCATACATGTATACATGTATACATGTATATATGTATATATGTATATAATTATATGTATATAATTATGTTCAGTACAAAATATAATATTTTGATAACAATTAGTTCCTCTTGATTAAATAGTATTCAATTATAATTATACTCTTCTAAAGTGTAGTTTTCCTTTTGTTGTTTACTGTTATGTTTGAATGTGTTTTGTTGGTTATGCAAACGACACAATTTGTTCCTTTATACATTGTGCAATCACTTAATGACATTTCGTCGATGTATATTGCCGCAACATCTGATAGATAGTCTCAACATTAAGGTAAACAATTCTTTACTAAATTCCGTTTTAAACAGGGAGGTACTGGACCAGTAGGCTACAGAGGTGCGAATGGCGCGAGCGGACATCAAGGTCCCGCCGGTAAAATCCCTCGTAAGTATTCTAGACAAATATAAGTTCTATGTCTAGTTGAATTAGTGTGTTAACAACCGACCGTTTTTTTCTTTAAGATCGTCAAAGCAAATGAATTAGACGTTAATATTGTATTTAAAAAAAATATTTACAGCATTAAGAAGTGTCATATACATGATATGTTTTTGTGTGTTCGTTTTCTAAACTGCTGCTTGCGAATACAATTTTGATAGCCAATTACACATAACATATATATAATTCAACAGAGCAGAACAATAGTAAGTCTAGACATGTCGCCACTACATACATATATGGCATGAGAATGGTTGCGTGATTAATATTGTATTATTCTAGTAGTAGCCGTGGACATTTGTATTTCATTTGAATACGATTTAAGTAAGGGATGACTACGCTAGCAGGTCATCATGCCTGACTACGATAGCTAAACGCAAATAGGGGTTCGTTAGTTAACGATAAGTGCAGGTAAAATAAACTGGTATGCGTGTATTTGCTATCAATTGTGGTAACATTGTAATCTATGCTAATAAGATAATACGGTTGTGTGTCATCCCACAATCCCAGGGATGCTCGCATCTTTCTTTTCTTAATTACTTCCTTGGATCATCGGCTTCTGATCGTTTCATTTTGTTTAATCCTCTTTTTTTTATTGTAGTTGCCGAGTCGCGCGCCGTGGTGACGCTGGAGCTGGTATGGTCAGCATGTCTCACTCTCCTGATGTCGGTTCTCACCACGTTCTTGCTAATGCGATATCGACGAGTGATGACCGACTTGCAGTCCAAGCGACACAACTACCTTATACACTTCCGACCAGCTTCCCGATCTCCGTCCACCGTCACCGTGATGAGTTCAGATACACTCATCACTGAGTTTGCCGAGTCGAACTACACGGCGATGGATGCCAGCAGTGTGAAGAAACAGATGGCATCCTAACCGTATGGTGGTGTTCGCAGTTGTCTCAATAGGTTGCGCGAAAGTCGAAATCAAATAACCCTTCAAAGCTATGTTTGATTTCAAAATATGACCAGTATTTATGCAGACAGCAACAAGCACAATAACCAGTAGATTCATGCCGTAAGTTCCTTGCTAGATTTAGATTTTTTCATTAAACGAATTCTAAAATGTGTATTTGATACGCTTCTATCAATATATCGCTTGAGATCTTAAAGAATTATAAACATGCATGTGTATGCTTAAGTTTAATGCAATACCGTTAGTCCAATTTAACCAAGATGACAACTGTGATATTCTCTGTATTGCATGTATTGATGCTTTTAGTAGTCGTTTTGCGGTTATGCTTTGAAATAAAATTGAACTGGTGAATGGTTGATAACTTGAATAGTATATACTTTTTATAATGTTGCTTGTTTTATATGTTTCATGTGATTGGTGTATCTTTAATGCGTGGAACAAAATACTTGCAAAGTACTTAAATAAAGACTAAACGTTATTAACATTATAACGTTGATAAATACATTTACAACTTGCAATGTTACAACTTGCAACGGTACAATTACCTATTTAAAGCCAATGTGTACGGTAAACTTGCAACACTCGACACAACTCGATGGAGAGGTGAGGCAAGTTTGGTGAAACTTGTAACCGTTTGTTTTGGTAAAGTCAAATAGCTGTCTTTCAACAAAGAGTTTGTACCGGAATGCACTGTCCCAAAAATAAAAATATAAAATGACTAATACTAAACGCAGTGAAAAAAAAGGATATACATTGCCCTCCCCCCAAAATGAAAACAACGTGAATATTGACTGTAGAAAACATACCGTATATAACTATAATGCGAAATAATTATTATTAAATGATCACATAGTGTTGTACCTACGTTTATTAACATACAACATATGTAATACAAAAACTAGTTACATAAAATATGTTTACCTTTCGTTGATAAGCGATTTTGTTAAAAGTTCATACATCTCCAATGAACTAGAAAAGGGCACGTGGAGCATGTGAGAACTACACCAGCCATGGTCAATACTTATACACTTATGACTGTACTAATATATCTCCAGTGAATTAGAGAAGGGCACGTGGAGCATGTGAGATCTACACCAGCCATGGTCAATACTTATACACTTATGACTGTACTAATATATCTCCTGTGAACTAGAGAAGGGCACGTGGAGCATGTGAGATCTACACCAGCCATGGCCAGTGGCACGTGGAGCATGTGAGATCTACACCAGCCATGGCCAATACTTATACACTAATGACTGTACTAATATATCTCAAGTGAATTAGAGAAGGGCACGTGGAGCATGAAAGAACTACACCAGTCATGGTCAATACTTATACACTTATGACTGTACTAATATATCTACACCAGCCATGGTCAATACTTATACACTTATGACTGTACTAATATATCTCCTGTGAACTAGAGAAGGGCACGTGGAGTATTTGAGATCTACACCAGCCATGGTCAATACTTATACACTTACGACTGTACTAATGTAACTCCAGTGAACTAGAGAAGGGCACGTGGAGCATGTGAGATCTACACCAGCCATGGTCAATACTTATACACTTACGACTGTACTAATATATCTCCAGTGAACTAGAGAAGGGCACGTGGAGCATGTGAGATCTACACCAGCCATGGTCAATACTTATACACTGATGACTGTACTAATATATCTCCTGTGAACTAGAGAAGGGCACGTGGAGCATTTGAGATCTACTCCAGCCATGGTCAATACTTATACACTTATGACTGTACTAATATATCTCCTGTGAACTAGAGAAGGGCACGTGGAGCATGTGAAATCTACACCAGCCATGGTCAATACTTATACACTTATGACTGTACTAATATATATCCTGTGAACTAGAGAAGGGCACGTGGAGTATTTGAGATCTACACCAGCCATGGTCAATACTTATACACTTATGACTGTACTAATATATATCCTGTGAACTAGAGAAGGGCACGTGGAGTATTTGAGATCTACACCAGCCATGGGCAATACTTATACACTTACGACTGTACTAATATATCTCCTGTGAACTAGAGAAGGGCACGTGGAGCATGTGAGATCTACACCAGCCATGGTCAATACTTATACACTGATGACTGTACTAATATATCTCCTGTGAACTAGAGAAGGGCACGTGGAGTATTTGAGATCTACACCAGCCATGGTCAATACTTATACACTTACGACTGTACTAATATAACTCCAGTGAACTAGAGAAGAACACGCGGAGCATGTGAGATCTACACCAGCCATGGTCAATACTTATACACTTACGACTGTACTAATATATTTCTAGTGAACTAGAGAAGGGCACGTGGAGCATGTGAGAACTACACCAGCCATGGTCAATACTTATACACTTACGACTGTACTAATATAACTCCAGTGAACTAGAGAAGGGCACGTGGAGCATGTGAGATCTACACCAGCCATGGTCAATACTTATACACTTACGACTGTACTAATATAACTCCAGTGAACTAGAGAAGGGCACGTGGAGCATGTGAGAACTACACCAGCCATTGTCAATACTGATCATTACAGTGTTCAAACTTTCGCAAGATCCGCGAGTGTCTTCACTTTCAGTCGTTGGTGGTCCTCTCGAACCTTGATGAAGACGCTGCAGTTTTGTTTCCACGTGCTGTAGATCTTCCGGTCGCGCTTCATTTGTCGCGCTTGACGAAATAGTTCGGTGTTGTGGTTTGAGAGGTGGTCATTCAGATAAATGTAAGTTCCCCTCAATGCGCCTCGTTTCACCATTAGCTCGGCTTTCTTGTAAGACGAATGAAACTGAACGATGATGGGACGTTTACCATCACGCCGTGGCGGAAGGTCGTGGATCGCGGTGATGTCGTAGGTTCGATCGTGATGTTCAACTTCTGTCTAGCGAAGTTAACGTTCGTTCTCACTGTGGCACTCGCGGAGACGGTCGGAGTTTCCTCGGTGGCGGTCGATGTCGAGCTCCGCGTGATTGGTTTCTTCGTAGTGGCGGTGAAGGCATAACTGTGAATATTCACTTTCATTTTTTCGAATTTTGCTTCAGATCGTTCACTTGTGCCTCCAACTTTGATAGGCGCTCGTCTTTCACCTTGATGATCTCCAGCAGCTTTGTGATACGCTTGTCAGTCGCTGTGGTCTGCTACTTAATATCGTTGAAAGAGTTGCATAAAAATCAAGAGAACGGCGGATTTCGTCCATCTCGGATTTGTCCTGTTTCGCAGTTCTGAGCATGCTGTGTTGTTTGGAGACTTAGTGATAAGGATAAACTCGCGTGTTTTCGAAAACAATCCACAACACACAATTAAAATGATATTAATATATTGGCCTAAAGATAAGATATAAAAAGATATAAAAACTCTATCAAATCAAATTTATTATAACTCATTACAACATATACAAATCAAATTACAACAAATCATTTATAATACCATAATGAGCACAACAAGGGAAGGACTTTATACAGTGTTGTAATCCGTATTGTATATTTCAATGTAAATATCATTATATTGAAGAAAAAAAACAGCGTGTAGATATGGAAGATTTAATTGTGATTGAAAAATGTGTTACATATTATCATCATTGTATAAAATGAATTGCTTAAGTATACATTTGTAACTAATTACTGATTAAGTCGTAAACTTGAGTCTTGTGCTGATGCTGAACTAATTCCAAATGATAGCACCCTTATTTCTTATACAACGAAGTCAAATTTCTAAAGTTGCCAGGGATATATGCATTTGTGCTGCAGATTGCCTTGTATTATAACTATGGACATCATGATTAAGTGTAAACATATTTTCAAGGATTGTTGGTAAAAGACCCATCTTGTATTTACACACAAACATCTTTATTGAATATACATACAATTGTCTGAAAGTTAAACTATTTAATAATTCTAAGATAGGTTTTGTATGAGCTAATCTATTGGATGAGACGAGCGTTCTCACTGCTTTCTTTTGTATCTTAATAATACTTGAACAATATCAATCAAATGCACTTCCCCATATTTCAATGCAATAGGTCAATTGAGGGAACAAAAATTTGTAATATGATCAAATAATATGACCAAAAATGATCTAGTTAATTTTTTTTGGTTTTGTTGAGAGTGCCAACACGTTTATAAATTTTACATTTAACTTGTTTAATGTGTTCAGTCCAGTTGAGCATTATTATTAATTTTAAGTATTGTCGGTTTGGTACGATTTCTGTATGGTGTTCTAAATATAATGTATTGGGTCTTTTCAATGTTTAAAGATATTTTGTTGGCTTTTAGGCAAATTACAATTGTGTTTAATTCAAAGTTTATTTTGTTATTAATATAATCCAAATGATTATAAACAGACTAGTGTCATCAGCAAATACTATGGAAAAAGAATATCGGAGAATTTTAGCAATATCATCGATATATAATAGAAAAAGCAATGGCGACAGAATGGAACCTTGCGGTACACCACAAGTAATAGTTTGTTTCGTGGAACTATTGTTATTGTAATACACATATTGACTTCTATTCAATAAATAACTTTTAATCCAATCATTGGCTATAACATTGGAGTTTCTGACGCAGTATGTCATGATTAAGTGTATAAAATGCTTTAGAAGATCACCCCATAGCACAAGTCGTTTGTTTTTTAAGGCTTCTGATATTTTGTCTACAACGGTTATAAGTATCATGTTAGCAGAGTGATTTTTTCGAAAGCCAGACTGACATTTATACAAAATTTTTATACTTATTCATAACATTTGACAAACAGTCATACATTTAAAAAAAGTAGGTAATATTGAAATTTGCCGGTAGTTTATAAAGAAGTTTTTTGTTTAGCTTTGGAATTTTGCAGTATTTATGGATAAGTTATACAAGTATGTCAATGGTTTAATAACACTTTTATATATTTGTTTTATTACTTTAGAGGAAATGTCATCCCATCCGGGACACGGTGCTTTGAGAGAGTTTAATATTACTGACACCTCATTTTCAGTTACCTGTTCAAGATGTATAGTTTTCTTATTACTGTTTTTGATGTATGACATAGGATCTGTTTGTTTCTGCGGAATGTTTTTGCTAGGTTAGATATATAGAAATTATTAAGACTTTCACTTATATGTTTTAATAATTTCTTTATAAGTGTTGGTTCTAACCTAGCAAAAATATCCAATAAATATACAGAAAACAAGCAAAAGCACTACACATATCGGAGTTCCTGCTGATACACACTCTATGTGTTACAATTTTAAAGATGTGATAACTACATGAGCATTATCATTCTCTACACAGTGCGCATTAGTCGATCAAAGATCTTTCTCAATTACCTTCTACTGCTGGCCCGATATGCTTATGCTAGAATCTGGATGTGATTTGTAATTCCTATTGAACAAACACAAATCTGTGAAAGCTAGTTGCAGAAGAAGTTGCATACATGGTATTCTTTGACTTAAAATAATAATCAAACACACTGTAAGCCGAGCGTTGCACAATTTTTCTGCGACACGATTGTCCGACAAAATGCATTAATACCATTCACCAACTACATGATGGTATGTTCATAAGAATTCTGAGAAACTTGTTTACTGCAGATGTATTCAGATTTGGGTAGCTCGTATTCACCTTCATCTGACCTGCCGCAATGTTACTCCTTACGATACTCTGCAAGTAGGTGTTAATAAGACTTATCCCATTCGGTATGGCAAGCTACCCAAACCCAATCGGAGTCACGTCCAAAGGAAAGAATTCGTATACGTTTGTGACTGAAATTCATACACGCATATTATGCTTACATTAGAGCTCCTACATGCATGACAATGGTAGTGTTGATGATGGATAGGTCACTTGTATATTCAAACTCGGAAGCAGTAGCGAAGTGGTAAGAGCTTCGGACTCTCGACAGAGAGAACACGGGTTTGAATCTTTTGAGGCGGTGTCGAACTTTGAGCAAGTTCATTTACTCTACATTGCTTCAGTTCACTCAGCTGTATGAATGAATACCTGGCTATAGGCAATAGTGGATATTTGTGTACGAATGGTATTCGCGCATTAATTGCAACGTGGCTGAATGCATCCCAGAGAAGTGTTCGATTGAACTGGTCTGCCAGAGAGTAAAGTGTAAAGCGCTTTGAGTAGTCCTGAGGGCTGGATATTACGTTATATAAGAACTTACATTTTTACTTTAAAAAAACAAGCGTTAGAAACGTAACAATGGGGACTGTGTTCAGGGACAATTACTCCTTGTGGAGAGTATTGAAACGGAGCACATTATTTCGTCTTTTTACAATTGTAAACAACCTTAACGACTATAACGTTTAAACACACACACACACACACACACACACACACACACACACACACACACACACACACACACACACACACACACACACACACACACACACACACACACACACACACACACACACACACACACACACGCACACACACACACACGCACACGCACACACACAAACACACACACACACACACACACCCACACACATATACTCTCTCCCTCTCGCTCTCACTCTCACACACTCACACACACACGTACGCACGCCATACACACACACACTCACGCAAACACACACATACACACATACATACACACTCACATACACATACATGTACATATATATATATATATGTTTATATATATACATATATGACCGAGATGTGTTTTCAACCACAGTTAACAGTGAATAGTTGTAAAGATATCGTTACACCAGTGGTTCAGTACATATAGGTCGCCACGAGTATGTTGCAACGTGAGGTAGTATTGTTGGAACGTGACAAATACACGCGCATGTGTCCAGCCATCAATGTTGCCCAAAGCGGTTTACACTTCATTCCGGGCAGACGTATTCATACGAACAAAATCACGTCTTGGAAGTATTCAGCCACGCTGCAATTAACACACGAAAACGATTCGTACACAAGTATCCACCGTTGGCTACGACCAGGTTTTCACTTAGACAACTGAGTGTACTGAAACAATATTAGGTGAACGAAATTGTCTAAGCTTCGACACAGCAGCAAGCAGGGGGTGGCGAATCAACACACGTTTCAATCGAGAGAACCGGGGATCGCCGCTATGACTAACTATATAGGTCAGAACAATATACCAGTGTCACTACGATCGACGCTACGTCTCGACAACAATACGTGCGGTGATTCACCTACTGCGAAACGCTTAGTGTACAATCAAGACGAGGACTGATAGGGACAGGTGAGTGTACAATCAAGGCGAGAACAGGGTAGGGTCACTCGCGTGGCGTTTTGTCGTATTGGCTCAGTCGTTAGAAAGATTCTTTCAGGACAAACATTCCGTTATAAGAGTACTGGACGGTGGCCTTCTAACACTTAATGTACACACGTAATCGTGCGCGTGTATGTGTGCGTGTGCGCGTGTGTGCGTGTGTATGTTTGTCAATGCGTGCGTGTGTGTATGTATATGTGTGTTTGTGTGCGTGCGTGCGTGCGTGCGTGCGTGCGTTGTGTGTGTGCACGCGTGTACGTGCATATCCCTATTTGGATGGATAAATGCATTTATATATCTGTGCACATTTCGTCATACACATGTAGTGTAACAAATTGTTACATATACCTTTGTGTATTGCACTTATTAAACATTTGCGTTGCAGTTACAACGATGGACATGACGGCCTGTATCATCGCTATTCTTGCCTTCGTCCAAGGTAAGATTAATTAACGTCAACGCAACGTGACCACTGCATCGTTCTTCTTCCAAATAAACTTCTGCAAATGAATCCAAATAGGTAGAACAGAAAAGGTCATAGCCACCTGTATTATAGCTGTACTCGTCTGCTACAACAGACAGTATATTGTTTAGTTCTTTCAACGTATGGGTAAGCCATCCTCATATTATTATTAATATATCAATTTATATCGATACATTATGAAGTCACGGTTGTATGCGTACTAAATCTGCTTTTGTATTTCCTAATAAAGTTCCATGAGAATGATTTGCGTATATCTTATCTTTTTTCTCCTTTAGTTTTGAACTGAAAACGCATTGTATTCCACCCATGATTGAATTGGACATCATCCATATTGAACTAGTATGTCGAACTGTGGGTATATCAAATATATGTTAATTAGAAACCATTTATTTAACGGTTGTTGACAGAAACATAGGATGTATGTAGTTCAACAATAATTCACATATAGTACAGCAATATACTACAAACGAGATAATCTAAATGGGACATCATCGACAAGGAACTATTATGTTAAATTGTTGTTATACTAATTAACTATTAATTATAAATCCTTAATATAAATGTGTTCGTCAGGAACATAGGATGCATACAGTTCAACAATAATTCAAACTTAGGTATTGCAATCAAATCAAAACGAGACATTTGCCAACAGGATTCATTGTCGAAAGAAGTAATAATGAATAATGAAAATAAAGCTGTATTTATAAAAGTAATGGTCATATTTTGTAAGGCGTGCTATCTGTTAGTATGCTGCTAGTACCAAGCCTATCAGTTGAGGTGACAGTGTGGAATAGTTCCGCTACACACACATATACATATAAATATATATATATATATATATATATATATATATATATCCTAGCCGTAAATGCTGCCACGCTCAGAATCACACACTCAGAAAATGTCACACATTTGCCGTGATAAAAACCTGCGTGGTAACAAATTGTTTCTGAATGCACGGCGCCCGTTCAACGTTTCTTGTATTGCGGTCCCGTTTGCGTCTTCAAAAGACTGGTGTGGTAGGTGATTCACGTTGCGTCCCAGTGGTTTTTTTTTATCGTAGACACGACTTGGCGAACTGGAAAGTTCACGAGCTCCTTCAGTTTACCACTTGTAAACTGGGTCGAGTATGGGTGGCGTATTCACGGTATACACGAGGTGATTGGAACGCAGTATGAGAAGTGGTCCACCTGGGCGGTTGACGTCTACGTCACGGGTTAGAATGCTTAGCTGTCACAAACGGAAGGCATAATTAGGTCAGGGTGTCACTAGTGGAATTAATAAAGGTGACGGAAAATAGCAGATACGGCGACGAAATAGAAATTAAAAAAAAATGATTTGTGCCGCAGAATCAATGTTGAAATGGTCTTGCATATACGGATCTGGCTTGGTGCACTATACGGCTTGTTAATACTAAAATTAGAATGTATAGTATTTAGATGTGAACTAAAGTGCAGCGATGAAATGCTTGGTGCGGTTCCGTGCAAGAACACACACACACACACTCACACACACACGTACGTACCCACAAACACACGCACGCACGTACATACGCAGTCAAGCACACGTGCGCGCACGCACGCACGCACACACATATACATATACATACACGCTAGCGCACGCACACGCAAGCACTCACAAAAAAACACACACAAACACACACAAACATACACAAACACACACAAACACACACAAACATACAAGCACACACACATACGCACGCACGCAGACATGCTCACACACACACACGCACACACACATACACGCACGCACGCACGTATGCATACACACACACGCACGTGCACACACACAGTCTTATTACCAATACGTCATTGGCACATCGTTCAGATGTGCGTTTTTAATTTTCTCTGCACGCCTACCCTCTATCAGCTTATGTGTGTCTTCTAGTTGCTGTGATGTCGAAGGTCCTCTATGTAGTTGCGTTGATTGTCGCTATACGAGGTGAGGATGGCAGAGAAGTCACCGGTCGTGAAATATACGAATTTTGACGGGTTTTAATTATATTTTTGTTTACCATTTTTTTAAGTTTTAATTCAATTATGTTTATACGCAGTTATCTAAATTTGAACATATATTAATTGATTACAGGTCTTGCTAAAAATGCATCAGTTATAAATTAATGCAGAGCCGTACGTGCATGCAGGTGCGTTGCTTGCGTGGTGTGTATGCATTTCTGCGTGCGTAGATCATGTTCAAAAACGGAACGTACATCCTTTCACTGCGACCTTTAGTGTACGTGTAGAGGCCGAATAATCACGTCACAGCGAGTAGTTCTGAATATGTATATATACAAACTGTATATATATACATATATATATACAATATTATATGTGTGTGTGTGTGTGTGTGTGTGCGTGCGTGTGTGTGTGTGTGTGTGTGTGTGTGTGTGTGTGTGTGTGTGTGTGTGTGTGTGTGTGTGTGTGTGTGTGTGTGTGTGTGTGTGTGTGTGTGTGTGTTCTAATGTAGTGGGAGCAACTGGAGTCTACCAATACGGAGAAACGGGGCCGACGGGACCGACAGGGTACAGTGGTCCTACAGGCGAAATGGGAATCTCAGGTGCCAGAGGAGTCACTGGACAGACGGGACCAACTGGACAGGCGGTACGGCCACGATTTAAAACGATTTATTCCTAGGTTTGCGTTAGTTAAGTAATAATAATGTTTTAAGACTATAACATGCACATCGAATGTATATCGCCCACCAAATTGTGTTTACTAAGCCCGTGACAACGTTCGCAATTAGAAAGATACAACCTCGGAGTATGTTCAAATGGCAAACAAAACATCCAGTTTCAAAACAAACTCTATTGGCAATATTGCCGAGGCAGGCTCAGTTAACGGCAATATCCATTGATGTTCAACAATTTCCCATCTTCCCACTTTCGACACAGCAGACTTCCTGTTACAAATTACTACACTGGCTAATTCCGAGTAGAGGAACAGACTGTCTCCCTTTGCTACGATCTTATGACATTGATAACTGCGAAACCCAGCAGATGGCAAGTGCACACACACACATATATATATATATGTATATATATATGCAGTGGATTATGATTCTGTATATATATATATATATATATATATATATACTCATTTACGACTACTCCGACAATATTATTAAAAAAATAAGGCGTACAATCTCAATATCAGATGGATACGATATTGACGAGTCCATATTATTGTATCACAATTAAATATGACCGTGGATGTTATGGTTGTCTTCCTTGAGAGTAAGTCAACGATTAAGAACGCATAGCGGACAGTGCTGATTATCATTAGTTATGATAGGGTGTACGTATGGTTATGATGATCGTACGTTAGATCCGACTGTAAATCCGGTTTCTCGTATATAGGTCGCTGTACGTTGCACGTATTTAAGTAATTATTCGTACTAATGAAGCGTTGAGGATGATTATAATAAAATACGATCAGTTGTAAACTTGTTTCCTTTGTAGGGATCGATCGGTCGTCTTGGCAGTTTTGGACCAACGGTACGTCAACTGATATTATAATGTAGTATGCCAGTGTAAATATATCATACATAGAGTCCAGAAAAAGAGACTATAAATTGTTTTTGAAACGTACTGATTTGTTAGTTTGGTATTTGGTTTAACATTTACAAACCTGTACCGGAGAGAATACAATGTCGAGGTAATTGTAATGCTATACAATGTCGAGATAATTGTATAGCTACAACACTTAACATAATTATTTATGTGGAACGGCGCACGATTTGTGAAGGATGGTCGCTATTAGAAACACTAATCAGATATCAGATAAACAACAAATAAGAATACGTATTAAGCGAACAATCGCAGGTAAATTGCTAAGAGTTTCTGTTCTGTATTTCAGGGTGCCATTGGAATTAGGGGGTTGATTGGGCATGGGGGAGGTCGAACAGGCGCTACAGTAAGTCCACAGTGAATCAGTAATCAATAATATATATATATATATATATATATATATATATATATATATATATACACACACACACACACACACACACACACACACACACACACACACACACACACACACACACACACACATATATATATATATATATATATGCATATATATGTATACCAGATGGAGAACTTTACAGACAACACGGAAGCATCTGTATTCAGTAAAAAGTAAAAAATATACTATTTTAATTAAAATTAATTTCTCTTGATTAAATAGTATTCAATTATAATTATACTCTTGTAAAGTATAGTTTACCTTTAGTCATTTACCGTTTTGTTTGAATGTGTTTTGTTTGTTGTTCAAATGACACAATTTGTTCCTTTATACATTGTGCAGTATGACACTTCGTGGATGTATAATGACACAACATTTGATAGATAGTCTCAACATTAAGGTAAATAATTCTTTACTAAATTCCGTTTTAAACAGGGCGGTACCGGACCAGTAGGCAACAACGGTGCGAATGGCTCTAGCGGACATCAAGGTCACGCCGGTAAAGTCCCACGTAAGTATTCCACACAAATGTATGTTTTATATATGTTTTATTGAATTAGTGTGTTAACAACTCAACGTTTTTTTTCTTTAAAATCTTCAAAGTAAACGAATTAGACGTGAATACTGTTTTCAAAAACAAAAACATTAGAGCAGTAAGAAGTAAGAAGTGTCATATACGTGATATTTTCTGGTGTGTTTGTTGTCTAAACTGCTGCTTGAGAATACTATTTTGACAGCCTATTTCGCATAAGATATATCCAATTCAGCAGACTAGAACACTGATAACGCTAGACATGTGGCCGCTACATACATATATGTTATGAGAATGATTGTCTGATTAATATGGCATTATTCTAGTAGTGAACATTTATATTTCATTTGAATACCAGTTAAGTAATACATCCGCAGGGATTACTTTTCTAGCAGTTCATCATGCCTGACTTCGTTAGCTAAACTCAGGGGTTCGTTAGTTAAAGATAAATGCAGGTAAAATAAACTTGTATGCATGTGTTTCCTGTCAATTGTGGTAACATTATAATCTATGCTAATAAGAGAATACGGTTGTTTTCGTCCCGCAATCCGAGGCATACTCGCATATTTGTATTCTCAATTACTTCCTTGGATCATCTGCCTCTGATCTACTAAGTAACGATTTCTTTCAACATTGGTAGCTTTATGTTGTACGCCTGATTTGCTTTCTATTACACGTCAAATAATCATAGAAAAGTGAGGGATGAGCCACTCTACAAAGGGCGACACTATGGTGTAACGTTCGCTGTTTTGCGTCGTAATTGTTGGCATCATAAATAAAATGGTCAACAGGAAATCTCAAGATATTGCAGTGATGGCAATTTTGACCTTGTTTTGTTGCTCTGTGATTGGTTGTAACGAAGTACTGTAATAACAGTGTACTTGGGAAAATAGTTGTTCTCTAATCTTTCATGTAAGTCTTTCTCTTCAGCGGTCTAGCTCAGACCCGTCACCGAAAATTGTTCCACGTAAAGCAGAAAGACTTTAAGCAGGTTTCGTTTTTGTTCGATCCTCTCTTTTTGTTGTAGTTGCCGAGTCGCGCGCCGTGGTGACGCTCGAGCTGGTATGGCCAGCTTTTCTGACACTCCTGATGTCGGTTCTCACCACGTTCTTGCTGATGCGATATCGACGAGTGATGACCGACTTGCAGGCCAAGCGACACAACTACCGGGTACACTTCCGACCAGCTTCCCAATATCCGACTACCGTCAACGTGACGAATCCAGACACCCACATGGCTGAGATTGGCGAGTCGAACTACGCAGCGATGGACGCCAACAGTTTGAAGAAACTGACGCCATCCTAACCGTATGATGATGTTCGCAGTTGTCTCAATAGTTTGCGCGAAAGGCGAGATGAAATAAGCCTTCATAGCGCTGTTTGATTTCAAAACATGACCAGTACTTATGCAGACAGCAGCACGCACAATAACCATTCGCTTCATGGCATTGGTTCCTTGCTAAATTTAGGTTTGTTCATTAGAGGAACGAATTATACGTTGAGCGCTTGATACGTAACTATCAAGGTATCGCTTGAGATCTCAAAAATCATAAACATACACGTTCATATGTATACCTAACCTTAACACAATGCCATTAGTACAATTTAACCTAGATAATATGATGACAACTGTGATAGTCTCTGTACTGCAGTGTTGATGCATATAGTAGTCGTTAAGATTTGAAACAAAGGCAAACTGGTGCTTGGTTGGTATACTTAAGTAGTTAATGCATTTACAACTTGCTTCGATACAACTTGCAACGGTACAAATACCCATCCTCGCGCGCCAGGGGTCGCTGCTGGTGCTGATTACGTCACAGTCAGTCAGCAGTACCCCTTGGCTGATCACTTTGTGAAATTTAAGGTCAGCCTATGAAATCGCTCACTAGTGGTTAGCGGCAGGTCAGATGGTCATAATAAAACTAATTTCAACGAACCGTGGCTCGTGTTACATGCAATGTCTAGAAAGTAGAAGCAATTATTCGAATACACAATACCGCTCAGCTGCTTGTGCTAATGGACGAACGGGTCATTATATTGTGATTCCCAGAAGTCGTTTATCCGTCTTCAAATTGGGGCGGGTATTTGCGCTGTTCTCACGGGTCACGCAGTCACAACTTGCGAAATCAATTACTAGTTTGACTCAGCTAACTTCCGCACTTCGCGTAGGAGATCTGCCAGAACTTGTTTTGCATGGCAAACAGCCCTGGCTTGCGATGATGCAAATACCTATGTAAACCGATGTGTACGGTGACACTCGACACAACTCGAAGGAGAGGTGAAGCAAGTTTACTAAAACTTGTAACCGATTGTTTGTAAATAGACAATTAACTATCTTTCGACAGATAGTTTGTACCGGAATTATTCACAACGATACAACTGGACATCTTTCAACTTGCAACGGCTTGCCTGCGTAAAGACGATTAGTTGAGCGTTACAACTTGTAACAGTACAACTTGCGGCGGTTTGCAAGCGTAAATATCATATAAATCTGTTGTACACAGGCATGTGTGCGGTTACAGCTTCAACACAGCTAATCAGATTATGTTCCCTAAAATAAACACCAATAAGTCAATTAGACCCAAGGATGTGACAATTTCTCGTAAGCACACTGCCAGCTTCAACATCCGCTGCATGGTAGTCAGCGCAAATTGTGTACACTTTAAAAACTCGGGTGTTTAAGACGTTGAGTTATAGACGCCCGTCATATACATTTAAACAAGTAGGTGTATAGTTGTTAACACCGGTGTTGAATTTTGGGTCAACTAAACGCATGGTATTACAGGCGTTTAGGCGTTTATCGTAATATTGAACAGCATATAAATCCACACGACCTTCGCAATCCAACATGCATATCATTCAAACTAGTACTTTTTGTCAGGATATATGGGGTTGTTTTTGTTATTAAGACTTCATTTTGAATAGGTCGTACTGAAATGGTGTAATTGACCAAACTATCATCATTAGCGGCTCAATATTGCGAAACGTTGCCAATTTTGAGGAGAATTAATTATTTAATTGTAATGTACAGTAATTTTAAACGCCGGTGTTTAATTTGTCTTTCCATAATCTAAACTTCTGGCGTATAGATAACTAACGCATTCCTTCCTAGTGACATCATTCGCTTTCTCGCGAGTTGCATGATCGTTCGCGAAATGTTATTGTAACATGGGTCTTTGGCTTTGACATCGTGTGAGTTGATCAGGAAACTTAACTAGAATCCTGGAGTTTGGTGGGTACAATTTGTCTAGCTAAATATTGTGCTTGAAACTGTTGATACCAGTTGCATCACTATACCAAGGAATGGTGCACTGAAACAGGAGTAAGCAAGAATGAACGATGGCAACACAATTTGCATGATTAATCATCTAATGGATCCACAGCCACAGAGCCGAGGCCGAGCGTTAGCGCGGCTAGACTAATGGAAAGATCAGGGTAATAGATGGTGTTAACAGTGTTGTTTCTACCAATATTAGCTTTTAAATATATTACAAAATGCAAAGTATTAAAACACAACATATATCTTTCACAAAATGAAAAGGTTGTTCTTTCAACGCAACATCACGCAACTGTCCCTGTTTCTTGCTCACTTAGTTTATATATTTTTACTTAAGTCTTAAGCCTAAGTCGAAGCCCACTCCTTACCATGTATCGGCACACATCCGCACTGATTTAGTTTGTCCTCACACAATATGTCATGCTTTTAGCCCTTGCATTGGCCCCTTGTAACTTGTTTCAGCGTCCACCTCTTCAGCGGTGTATATGCATGTAATATTCATTGATACGACTAGTGAATCACCGACTGTGACATACCAAAAACCAGTCTACATACATAATGGACAGTGTTCATTATTGCCCAATATGCTGTTGTCAAACACGTAGTTATAGAAAATTCACATGACACATTAGTAGGAATCACAAACATGACCCAGACTTTCTGGTTTCATGTTCTGTTGGGTATTGTAAATATTCCACAGAAAGCTGGAATGCATTTCGCCTTCATGTATCACGTAAACATTCAGACATTCCAGCTTACAATCATTCAGAGAATGAAGATTAGATTAATACTTTTCCGTTGGGAGGTAACGGGAATGTACAGCGCAGTGAAAATTCTCCCATCAAGTCAAATGAATATGCAGTTGCTTGTTATGTGTTATCACTGAACGCACAACATGGTTTCTCCGAAAGGGCAATCAATGAAGTGCTAAACACGTCAAAAGATTTGGTGACTGAGTACTTACACCGTTACACACATATATGAGTAAATGTCCTGCATTTTTGTCCAAAATCCAGGACAAAAACTTAAACTTTCCTATCATAGAAATGAGCCCATTTCAAGGTTTGGGGTCGCAGTATCTTAGAGAGACGTTTCAAGTGACAAGTGGGTCTTGGTACTGTGTACTATTTGACAAAAAGCGAAAAGAAACCATCGTGAAATGTGTACACTGTGGGACATGGACACACCTGAGTTGTGCTGGAGGCTTGTCCCATAACTATCGATGTGTCACGTGTCGGTTAAAGATCGCAGTGGTAATTTGGTGATCAGGGACCACCAATTACTGACTGGCATCTTTTATTGTCAATTATTAGACACTCTTCTGATCATTCGTCTGTTCGTGACAACATATTATTCTTTGTTCTCTGTTCGAAATAAAATTATGTCGAATCTACTTGGTGCTTGGTCGTTACATGTATTTTTTTGTGCTCACTGGGACGCCGCAGTCTTCGTGATTCATGCATTAAGCTGCTACCTTTTTTTATACGAATGAACTGTGTGTTGAACGTTGGTTTCGTCCAAAGCATCAATAATTGACTGATGACCTATAATGAAATAGATCACCTATATTGGGCTATCTGGTCCAGTAGCAGGACCACTGTAGTCCAATGTATGTCACTTATTATTCAAATTGGACCAATTAAGAACAATATATATATATTTTTTGGAAAAATAACAAATACATTGACTCTATTTCCTGCTTGCACAGAGAGCTTCTAGTAGTTCGTGGCCTGACCTATATAGTATCACGGACAGGAATGGGGAAAGAGGGCTCTGAAGTTAGGGGGTTCAATATCGGTACACTTCCCCTAATAGTAATAATAATAATATTAATAATAATAATAACAACAACAATAATAATAACAATTATAACAATAACGTGGCAAGGCGCTGATGGCGCCTACTCCTTTGTTAAAGCTAACGGAGCTAATGCAGCACCCCTACGAGTTATCGTAGATTGAGGTCAACTCAGGCTTACCAGTTTTTATGTGTGAGATATTTTAATTCCTTTTTTATAAACCAGGGCGACCAACTTCCGAAATACACAGATACAATGGGAATATCGACATTTCCAACGTTTGGAAACGGCAGGAAGTGGATTCGAACACTGATACTCTCGGGAACATGAACATAAACATGACTGACACGTAGCTCTGCTCAGGATTGACAAAGGAAACCTTCGCTGTCCATCACCCTTTTTGGTGAATTGCAGATCAGATTCAAAGCAGAGTTATAAATAGATAGTCTTACAAAAAACAATTGCTACAATCGACCGCAACAAAATGCACAGGATTTTGTAAACTCAGTGTTTCATTTGACTGCAGTGTATTTAAATGTGAGTTTTCTTTACTCCGTTAGTGTTTGTGTGTGACGCAGCGGGGCGGAACGACCGGTCGACGACAACACAGTGATTCATTCGTATTTAAAAAAGAGGTGATTTATATATAGTCGTTTACAGAGTTTGCTTTGTTGGAGCAGGCGTGAACCAGTGGGGCGGAATATTCAGTAGCACAAGTGCGAGGCGGCGTCAGCGCGAAACGGCCGTAATGATGAACAAATATACAGAAAACGCATAGCCCAAAGCGTCTTACACCACACCCGGGCAGACGTATTCACTCGAACAACATCACGACTTGGAAATAGTTAGCCACGCTGCAATTACAGCGCGAAAACGATTCGTACACAAATATCCACCGTTAGCTACGACCAAGTTTTCATTTAGACGACTGAGTGAAGTGAAACAACACGAAGTGAACAAAATTGTCTACGCTTCGACCCAGCAGCAAGCAAGAGAGTGACGAATCAGCAAGCTCTCAGTCGAGGGAGTCGGGGTGCGCCGATATGCCTCACTATATAAGTCAAAGCAATATGCCAATGTCAATACGACTGACGCCACGGTCCGTGTATGTACCGTCTTTTCTCTTTTCGTTTTGAAATTGGCGAACGTAAAAGGAAATAGCAAACATTGTTCGTTTTTTGTTTTCATATTTGAAGCACGAAAAACGAACAATCTAGTATTCGCGGTATTTATAATACATGTCAGAAGAAAAAATAACGATAAAACATTTTCGTTTTCACTGCATGAGAACGAAAAACGACTGCAGCGCCACTCTTTTTTAGATTTTTCGGCTGCCTTACCGCTTAGGCTAGGTTATAAAAGTTGGTGGCTTCGGCTGGACAATTCGGTTGCACTGGCGGCATTTTGTACACAAATTCGGTGAAATTGCATCGTCGCCAAAATTGCATCGTTGCCGAGCAATATTGGTCGTTTTGGCGCCGTTGCTTTTTGAAAAGTTTCGATTACTAAATTAATTATACTCAAATTTCCATGGTAAACTACTTTATTAGTTACTATGTTTAACAGAAATACTTAATATAAAACCAGTATTTGAGATTATACTATTATGTGAAAGTGTTTTAAATAAAAATCCAAAATGACACATACGTTAGGAAGTATGATCAAATAAGTAACTAGAGTTGTATTTGTACGTTCACTTTTATTTAAAAATAATTAACATTAAGTATCGTACTTAAACTCACAATGCAACTTTAACTTTACAAATCTGACTGGCAGTGAAGTGACACGCAATATCCAATGAGTTACTCATTTCTAGTTGGGTAGTATTATTTTTAAAAAGTTATCTACCGTTTCGGAAGTAATAGGTTACTTCTAATTTGTTAACGTTTTCTGGTGACATGCTACCCGTTCATATTAGTATCCTAAAATAGCAAAAAGTACTGCCTCTCTACAAAACTAAGGAAACACATCAGCGTTCTTACTATTAGCTATTTTCGAAAGTACTTTTTTCTCTAAAATATTAGAAAGACTAAAGTATAATTGGTTCTTATATTTTGTGTCTTTATAA
>CM034536.1:16533179-16645679 GCA_020002185.1 Paraescarpia echinospica | reverse complement strand
GTCATCGCAAGCAATAATCAAGTGATGTGTACCACAGGGTAAATGTGTCGCCCTATTGTTGACATTATCTTACATTTTTACATTATACTCTACTTTGATTTTACATTGTGGGTGACTGTGAAGGTATGTGGATTACGACGAAAGTAATGTTACAGCTTGGGAGTGTCTGTCTGCTTGGATTTTAGTAATTTTATGTGACACTGTCAGTGTTCTAATTCCGTGCTATCGTTAACGAACTGTGATCGTCGCCATGGTGACCACGTACACATGCCAACAACTACGCCAACTGTGTCAGCGGTCCACGAAATCGTTATTGCGTGTAACCAGGGCAATGTACTATGACCTGAAACAATTGGGCAGTTTTTATGCAGCACCAACTCACAGAGGAACCACTGGCGGCCAGTGTAAATTGCGAACGCTCAAGCCAATTCCAGTCATTGTAACAACGATGAGGACTTTTCTGCTCATCGAGTCAACACGCAGCAACAACTCACTCCAAATAAGCGCACCAAGGAACAACAGGAACAATCTCATACAGGCAAATCCGTGAACATAAAATGTGTCTTGGTGAACACCCGATCGGTCAGAAATAAGGCAGATTTCATAAACGGTTACATTGTTCAACAGAACCCAGAAATCATCGCACTGACTGAAACCTGGCTCTCACATGACGACAATGCTGAATTTAACGCGCTGACAGCAAGTGGGTACAACCTGTGTCATCTCCCACGCAAGAACCGCCGAGGTGGTGGGGTCGGAGTCTTATACAAATCAACCGTTAACATGATTTCCGAAACTGCATTAACGACCGATACGTTTGAAGGTCCGAGTGTTACTCTACAATGTCCGGAAACACGCAGCAACGTCCGCATATACGTCATACACCGTCCACCGTCATCATCTCTGTCTCATGATTTTATGAACGATCTATGTGATATGCTTAGCTCAGCTGACACGAATCGATTACATGTGGCGATTTTAATGTTCACTACGGTAACACTCATTCAACCAGCGCGATGAAACCTTAAGACTCTTATAGACAAGGCCGATTTTGTACAATATGTGACAACGCGTGACAAGTTGTTGATCTGTTTGTTACTCCCCGTGCATCTACCCTACCCTCGACACCTGTAAGGCCGACTACTCTGCCTACAGATCACCACGTACTCGAATGTGACATTAACGTGCTAAAACCTGCACATCCGAAACGTCGCGTATGTTATCGAAAGTTCGCGTCGATCGACAAGCGGGCTTTCGCTACAGATATCTACAACGCATTCGCTGTGATTTCCGGAACCACCGTTGGACTCAATGACAGCTACAACACCGCTATCGCGACCACCGTGGCACTCGGAAGAGTTGTCCAGTGCGAAGCGTGACCTCCGCCGCGAAGAGAGCCTGTTTAGGTCTGTTTAGTATATTTTTTATTTAATGCAGTTCTAGTCTTTTTATACGTTGAATTTTATTATATACATTGTTGTAGCTATTTGTTGTCAACACACTTGAACAGAGTTCTACTCTGGATATGCGTGTATAAAGAAAGTATATTGTTATTATTAATACATTTCTACTTGATCTGCAACCAACGTCTTATGTAAGTTATAATACATTTCTACTTGATTTCTAGTCGTCATCGTATGTAAGTAACAATATCGTTCTAGTTGATCACTACTCAATATCATAAGTAAAAAAATCTTTCGACTCGATCTCTCCTCATCATCGTAAGTTGCAACATATTTGACTTGATCTCTAACCATCACGTATGTAGCTAACAATACACTTCTACTCGATCTCTTGTCATCATCGTAAGTAATAATACCTTTCTCCTTGATCTCTACTCATCGTCGTAAGTAAGTAATAACATATGTCTACTTGATCTAAAGACATTATCGTAAGTAAGTATCATTATCTTTCTACTTGATCTACAGTCGCCACCGTAAGTAAGCAACATTATATTTCTAGTTGATATCTAGTTATGATCGTAAGTAAGTATTAATGTATTTCTACTCTAGTAAGTGAGTAAAAATACCTTTCTACTTGATCTCTAGTCATCATCTTATATAAGTACCAACATCTTTCTATTCGAATTCTAGTCATCATCTTAAGTAGGTAAGTAAGTAAGTAACAATATATTTCAACTCGATATGTAGTCATCATCGTAAGTTATAATAATGTTATAGTTGATCTCTAACCAACATCGTATGTATGTATCAATACATTTCTATATGATCTCTGATCATCGTCGTTAGTAAGTAATAACATATTTTTACTTGATCTAGGGTCATAATCGTAAGTAGCAATATCTGTCTACGTGATCTCTAACGAACATTGTATGTTTGTAACAATACATTTCTACTTGATCTCTAGTCATCATCGTACGAAAGTGCCAGTATCTTTTTACTTGATCTCTAGGCGTTATCGTAAGTTAGTATCAATACCTTTCTACTCGTTCTCTAGTTGTCATCATAAGTAAGTAAGTATCAGTATCTGTATACTTGGTCGCTAGTAGTCAAAGTCTTTGAATAGTGTATTCCCTACATATTGAGAGGTACCACCTTATCCACCACGCCAACCTGTCCGATATGTTCTTCATTCTTCTTCAAACCGCCACTGGGGTCAAACCCTGCTCGTTACCACCATTCCTCTAACGATGCCTATCATTGTGTGTCTATTTCGTCCGTGGTGTCATTCTCCCCAACCTCTGCCACCTCCACTTATCTCCTCACCAAGTCCCTCCTTCAACGTACATATCCTCCTCTGCTGCCTTTGCCCTGCACTGATAGCCTCCGTGCCTTTTTGGTTGCGTTGTCTTCCTCTCTTCATATACCACACGTGTACTCGATCTTCAATTCTAGTTTGTGAGTCATTTTGTGCTTATTTGTAAACATGAAGGAATTCCGTGCATGCTATTAATGCATATTAGTGCTACAACTGAAGTCGTAGTTCGATATCATACCAACAACACGAAATATAGTCGTATTATTTACCTTTTAGACCCCAAGTAATTTTATGAAACACGCCCCGAATCAACACAGCGCACGCACAAAATCACCAAGATATGAGTGCACCTAAATGTTTTATTAAACAGTGTTGTACATCGTTTCAGAACATTGCAAGTAGGGCTTATCTTTAAATATAATTGAATTTTGCACAGCATGGTGCTACATATACCAATCCACTTTTAAATTAAACGTGCAAAACCCGAATTGTTTGCATAGAAGTGTTTGCATAGAATGATACTTATATCTAGTCTTTGTCAGTTGATATTTTCAAAAACGTCCAATGAAAAACCGTGTGAAGAACACCCCTAGCGCACAACAGATAGACAAAACGGATATTCGGTGACACAAGGGGCATAAGTATCCACAAGATGACCTCACATCCCCGCTTTGACAAACTAAAAGACTTGGGGAAGCGGGCGTCCGAACGTTTGCACGCGGTTGGGGGGGTCAACCTTAATAATTTCTCCTTTGCACTTTACACTTTCTGTTTTACGTTTTAGGGCCCACGAGGTCGTACTGGTGGCAGCGGCGCAACTGGCATGACTGGTCGTCGAGGCTGGGTTGTAAGTATATATTTATTCGTAGGCTCTTAGCTAGGATTTTATGACAATACAAACACTGTTTTGACCTTGTTCTTGGAAAAATAAACTACGCTACGATCCAATACAAGATCTTGAAAATAAAAAAATCCCGTTATACAATGACCAAGAAACATATTATTTGAACCATTCCGATTTAACAAAAATATCGTTGCAATAACGGGTCAACGGGTCCGTAGATTAAGGAACGTACTATGTTTCACAATCAGTGACACATTTAGTGTTATATCCAGTGAACCACGATAAATATATTTCTTTATTAAATTGTAAACAATTATCTTCACACACACACACACGCACACACACACACACTCACATGCGCACGCGCACGCGCACGCGCACGCACACACACGCATGCACAAACACACACACACACACGCACGCACACACGCAAACAAATATATATATATATATATACATATATGTATATATATATACATATATGTTTATATATATATATATATAATTATATATATAAATATCGCCATGCACTGATAATATATATATATACATTTACGTATATATATATATATATATACGTATATGTATATATATATATATATATATACGTATATATATATATATATCCGCGTTCGACCTTTACCCTAAAATGTGCTGGTCAGCGGGATCAGCAACTTCAAAAAGTTACTGGTACGGCAGCAAGTTATTGGTCCGCATTTTGCCAAGTTACACGAACATAACGCCACAAAGAGCGAGCGCAAACGACTTGTAAAAGCAATATTATCGAAAAATGTACGGCTGCATTGCCAGCTGATAATAATTTAATACATATGTCATATGTGTAGAGACTATAGCAATGAACATACAGTGTTTGTTTATATGTAGAGACTATAGAAATGAACATACAGTGTTTGTCGTGATAGAGGGAGTCAACAAACCTACAATTCTCGTAAGTTACCGTTCGTTTATTGCTCTATTAAACTTGTTACACGCTACGCGAATTGCAGTCACTATAAGTGGTGATCCTGACGTGATGTGTCAGAACAGTTGACTGTATATTCGCTCGCTCCAGTCGCGATTCAAACCACAAGAGTTTGAGTGCATATCTTTATAAATATATATATTTAACGATATGCAACGTTATAATTATTTTTAAATAACCAACGTGATGACGTCATGACGTTGACCAGAGTTCTCGCTCAAGCGCCTGTAATTCAAACAAACAGTTCGAGCCAGCAAGATTCTGTCGACACCGCAAGCGAACATCTATGATGTCGGAGCGCCTACAAACGTCGTTCTCGCAACGCTCTTCGGCGAAAGGAAGAATTACGCGCATCACAAACCGATTCGTCACGGTTAGAGACGTGGAGGATGCGCGCGAATCCGTGATTACACTACGTGATGGCAT
Source organism: Paraescarpia echinospica (assembly GCA_020002185.1). NCBI lineage: Eukaryota > Metazoa > Annelida > Polychaeta > Sabellida > Siboglinidae > Paraescarpia > Paraescarpia echinospica. Next base: position 16,640,709 of record CM034536.1, on the reverse strand, counting down.
GGCTGAGGCACTGAAGAAGTTCGCGGATGTGGACGCGCAGTTTTTACTTCTTTTGAGCACTTCTGTAGAGGAGGGACATCTCATAACGGCGCGCACTGCTGCTGACTACTTGGTGGACTCGGAAGAATACGTCATAAAAGCGGCGGCGCCTCTCATCAACTGGCGGCGCCTCTCATCAACATGGTGAACGCAACATCGACGCCCACGGCGCAGAAAGGCTGTAAAATCACCTTTCGGCCTATGACACATGATGATTGTGGACTCTGGTTCATGCAGCTGGATGACGTTTTCGCAGCACAAGGCATCGTTTCGTAAGTCGCGAAATTCGCCGCCCTGACCACTCTTCTCACTGAAGAGGAGGCGTATGTCGTTCGCGACCTGACGATGCTAGGCGATGCGCGCCCGAGTGACGTTTTTGCAGAGGCCAAGCGGAAGTTCATGCAGCGTTATCAACTGACGGTTGATCAAAGAATCACTCGCGCGCTAGCTATGGGTGGCATAGGAGAAGACGAGAAGCCGTCTCAGTGGATGGCCCGGTTTCGCCACACGAGTGGAGAATGGAATCGAGAAACCCCTCAACTCTCGATGAACGAACTGCTTATCAAAGCTGATTCTCTGTATGCCACTCTACCTTCTGCGACGGTTTCCGCCATCGATGAGGTACCACATGAACGAGCAGCAGCAGTCTACGCTGGTGACGTTCCTGCCGTCAACGCCCTACTCGTCAACCGTGCTGGGAAAAGACGCGATTCGAAGCGCGAGAACACCAAGTACGGCAATGCTTCAGGCGGCAGAGTCAAGGCGGGCCCACAGTGCTGGTACCAAGCAAAGTTTGGTGACGAGGCGCGTTGTTGCAGTGGTCCTCCGTGCCCACGATACAGCCCTCAGTTGCCGAAAGGGCGCAAGTCGGCGGGAAACTTCAAGGGCGGTCAGTGATAGGCGTCGTGAATGACTCGCCCAAACAACACAACAAGCGACTCCTGTTTGCTGAAGGGTACCTGGTGGACTGCGGCTCAGCGGTGTCAGTTTTGCCGCCGACTCCAACTGAAAAAGCTCACCCTAAACCCACCGGACACTGTCTCGTTTCAGCAAATGGACAATGTGTCCGCACTTTCGGGCAACGCATGGCGAACTTCAACTTCCTAGGCCATCGGTTCTCTCATGACATGATAGTGGCTGACGTGATGCATCCCATCTTGGGTATGGACTTCTTCCAGAATGGCGAGGGGAAACGCTTTCTGATTGATCCCATGAGATGTTGCCTCACTGACCGAATCACTCGTGAGGAATTCGGGAAAAACACCGCCTTCGCATCGGTCTGCTCAGTGATCCCGTCATTGGATCGCACCATCGACGATGAGGACTATGAACATCTATGGTCTGAGTTCCCGGAAGTAGTTGACCCGAGTTTGTGCAGCGTTGTTACCATGACCACGCCACTGCACATCAGCACCGGGGGTCCAGCGGTATACTCGCCATGTCGCAAACTACATGGAGAGAAAAAGCTACAGGTGGAGGCTCAACTCGTGCAGTGGGAGGCCGATAATGTCATTGAACGCTGTGATTCAAACTGGGCATCACCGATACACGCGGTAAAGAAAGCAGATGGTTAATGGCGCATATGCGGTGACTTTCGTCGTTTGAACACGATGACGAAATTGGACAGATATCCTCTTCCCGCGCTAGCGAGCTTCATTGAGCTGCTTGCAGGCTGCAACATCTTCAGCAAAATCGACTTGCGCCAAGCCTTTCAGCAAGTTCGTGTCGACGAGGCGTCCCAACTGAAAACGGCCATTATAACAACCATTGGTCTATTTAAATTCTTGCGGATGCCATACGGACTGAAAAATGCGGCTCAGTGTTGTCAGCGTAATGTCCACCAGCTTCTGCGCGACCTTCCATTTGCTTGTTTCATCTACATGGAAGATATCATCATTGGCAGCAATGGGAAGGAGGATCACATTCGAGACTTGCTCAGCCTCTTCCAGCGAATTAAGGAAAAGGGTCTCCTTCTCAACAAGAAGAAATGCCAACTGGGTCGGACGTCGCTCACGTTTCTCGGACACTTCGTGGATTCCAGCGGAATTTCGAACCCAGCAAACTGAGTAGAAGTCGTCAAGAGATACCCAGTACCCAAGACACCCAAGGACCTAGAGCGTTTTCTGGGCATCTGTGCTGTCTTCCATCGTTTTGTACGATACGCGTCAGGAAAGATCGCACCGCTAGCCAAGCTCAAAAACATATCGAGGCAAAAGGCGTTCGACGAGGCCTGGCTTCCGATACACGATCAAGCATTTGCTTCCATGAAAGACGCGGTCGCGAACGCAACTCTACTTGTTCATCAGTTGCCGTCTGCTCCAACTGAAATCTGGTGTGACGCGTCGAACACAGCAATCGGCGCTGTTCTCATGCAATTCCAGCGTGGCATGTGGAAGCCACTGAGCTTCTGGAGCAAGCAGCTGAATAAAGCGCAGTGCGGCTATTCAGCCACCGACCGAGAACTCATAGCCGTGTCGTACGCAGTGGACAAGTTCCGGTCCTATCTGGAAGGCCAGCCGATTGTCGTCCGGTCCGACCACCTGCCTCTCGTCGGCTCGCTGACAAAGAAGGCAGATATGGCGCTCCCGATTCCACGGCGACATCTGCTCAAGATCGCGCAGTTCGTTGATCAGCTGTACTACTTGAAGGGCGAGCGGAATGTCGTTGCTGACACCTTGTCACGCATCACGTTACAGCCGAATAACGATGTCGCTATACATCACATATACACCGCTTCAGACAACAATTTGTTGGAGGATTCACTGCCTGACGAAGGGTCACCTCAAGCGTTGGCTGACGATGTGTTGGTCGACGATACGTTTTTGTCCCTGCTCCATAAGCAATGTGACCTAATACGACGACAACTCAACGCACCGACGTTTGTTCCGGCAACGACACCGACGACGGTAGACAGTTCGGTAGCATGTTCTGATTTGAATCCCGTCAAGGATGACCCGACCATCTCTTCCGCCACATCAAGTGACAGCAGTGCTTCATCGGTCTGCGCATGCAACGCCATTTTCGCGCAGCAGCCGACGACCGTCCCTCAGTTACCGACAGCTCAACAAATGCGCGATGAACAGGAACGTGATGTGTCTTACAGAAGTGGATCAAGCACCACAGAATGTCGTTGTCCAAGTTCATGCCTCGATTGGTGGAGTGCGAACACGGGAAACAAGTGTGGGCGGATATCACCGCCAACCATACGCGTGTTCTCGTTCCTACGTCCTTACAACGCGCCGTATTTGACAGTCTACACCGCTTATCACACCCAGGGGTCAAGGCTGGTATGATGCTGATTACGCGGACCTACTGGTGGCATGGCATTGGGAAGGACATTACAAAATGAACAAGATCGTGCGAAGCCTGCCAGAAGGCTAAAGTTCACACTCACGCAAAGACATATCTGGTGCGCTTGCCTGCACCAACTAAGCGCTTCAGTCACGTACACGTAGATCTAGTCGGTCCGCTGAATCCAGCATGCGAAGGGAAACACACTCTCCTAACCGTGATCGACAGATGGACTGGCTGGCCAGAAGCTTTCCCGATGACGATGTATGGTGACGCTGCAAATTCAAAAGCCTGTGCGACAATGCTAGTGCGTCAGTGGATTGCCAGATGGGGAATACCGGACATCATAATGTCTGATCGCTGTTCGCAGTTCGTCTCGGATCACTGGCGTGAGATTTGTCAACTTATGGAAATCACACGCGACCACACTTCCAGCTATCACCCCCAGCATAACGGCAAGGTCGAGCGCATGCATCTTCTGGGCAAGACGAATTGGATGGCTGAGATACCCTGGGTAATGCTCGGTCTGCGCGCGTCGTCAAGCCTGGACACAGGTGTCTCGTCATCGATCCTTGTAACGGGTTAGCAGCCGGCACTACCAGGACAGCTGGTAGTACAACGCGCCAACATCAACGACGCGTCAGTGTACGGAAGGGAGTTGGCATCGGCTATGTCAGCCCAGCGATTCACGGAAAACCCATGGCATGGCAAGGAGAAGACACGTGCCAACGTACCGCAGGAGTTGTGGACCACGCGGCAGGTACTGGTGCGAGCGGACAAAACATCAGCCTTCGTTGGAGCCGAAGTATACCGGTCCGTTTCGTGTGCTTCGCCGCTGGGCCAAGGTGTTCCGTGTTCGAACGGAGCATCGAAACGATACCGCGTCGATAGACAGACTGTGTCCTTTCTATGAAGACGAGCGTGACGACAGCCGTCAGCAGTCAGCCCCAGACGCCGTGACAGAGATGCAACCCAACGCAGGACTTGACCCCGACGAGTGGCCAACTCTCAATAGTCGACCCAAAAGAACTGTGCGACGACCTAATCGTCTCTAAAAAAATTCTTTGTAAACCGCTACCAATGTAGCTGGCGCGAGGTATATGTAGATACTATAGAAATGAACATACAGTGTTTGTTTATATGTAGAGACTATAGAAATGAACATACAGTGTTTGTTTATATGTAGAGAATATATAAATGAACATACAGTGTTTGTCGTGATAGAGGGAGTCAACAAACCTACAATTATCGTAAGTTACCGTTCGTCTATTGCTCTATTAAACTTGTTACACGCTACGCGAATTGCAGTCACTATATATGTGTCAGATATGCGTTAACCTCTAAGCATAATAATTAAAATATAACATTATAACTTGCCAATGCTGACCAGAATTAATGGCTGATAGACAACATAAACCTTCCACACCTTGTCCAGTGCCAGACGCGTCATAAGACAACCATCTGGTTTCTCCTGTTCAAAGCATTTTTGCGGTCGAAGGTGAAGAAATTGTCCACCGACACGCATTCGGTCGAAGAACGTGAAATGCTTTATGGTCTTCTTATAGGCCAACTTCAAACAGTGCACTAGGCAAAGCACGGAAATGATATCATCGGACATGTCTTCGTGTGTACGGCATTAGCTCAGACTCAGAGTCAACCGTTACTATATCGAGATATTTTTTATGATACCCTGAAAGATGCCCTTGACAAGTCCAGACTCAGAGTCAACCGTTACTACATTGAGAGGTGTTTTATGATACCCTGAAATATGACCTCGACATCAGCTTTCTTTAATGCAATCATAGCCAGCAAATAGACATACATTTGACCATGTACATATGTTCTGACATAAACCACGTCGTTCTCACTGGTAGATATATCAACAGACACACCCGACAACAGGCTGATGAATAATGCCTTTTCGTTGATGATTTAGCAGCCTTCTTGTGCTCAACTGCAGTAATAGCGTATTTGTATGTCGTATTTGTAGGATTTGTCATTCCTACAAGCCTACTCTACGACTAGTTCTTTCTTGACATCCAATTCCAGCACCCAGCAGAAGTCCCCAAATGGACGGCTATGGAGTCACGAAATAACATATCAGACGTATCAAAGAAAATGATGTTCCTGTGGTAGCATTCTTCAGTATTGTTCAGCTACCAGATTGTGACCTTCTGATGTGTCATGTTGTATTAATACATGTTGTTTTCAAAATGTACGTTTAAAATGATGATGGCGGCTACAGATTAGTAGATTACCGTACGTTTGTTTCATGTGCTTTTTCGACTATGAAAATCACTATAATGTGTGTGTGTGTGTGTGTTTTTGTGAGCGCCCCGTTTCGCGATTAAGGATATTGGGTAATACTGATTGTAAAGTGCTTGTTTGTAAGCATTCTTTTGTTGCAAATAACCTTTTCCGGAGTCAGTTTTGACTATAAGTTGATGTATACATATGGAACCTACTGCTGTTAAATGTTTCCCCAGAAAAGTAGCCGGTCACATTGACCAGTAACTCAAAAAAGTGACTGACCCGACGGCAAAATAGGTGATCAGTGACCACCGGGTCAGCGTATATGTCGAACGCTGATATATATATATATATATATATATATAATGATATCTTATATTCAGCGTTCATCGACATTGAAATTAATTATAAATTCAACAAGGCAATTCTGTTTGAGATTGAATTTTGTTCACCATACTCTAAATCGGAATACACAAATTTTGTGCTACGTATGCCGAATCACCCATTGAAATAATGAGATAAGGAGAAGCAAATACATGTATAATTTGCTGTCTGTTATGATAGGGTAGCACGGGTCCAACCGGAATCACAGGGCCAAGAGGAGAAACGGTAAGTACGGCATTGCACGGCGCATATTTAACAAAATTTAACACGTAACAACGGAAGCCTTTTGGTTTATCTTTTTTATTGATATGTATCCCGCCCTTCTGAGATATGTGTCGATTTTACTTTTAAATATATCAACGCTACATCCACACAATCAGCAGATAATCCGTTCCATTCATTTACAGTCCTTTGTGAAAATGAGATCTTTCTTATATATTGTCTGTACTGCTCCTTTACTAATGTAACTTCATGTCCTCTAGTCCTTCTATATTTCTTAACTGATAAAAAAATCATTTCATAACCATTCAACATTTAAAAAAACTTGTATCTAATCTCCTGTCAGTCTCCTTGTCTCTAGTGTTGTTAAACCACATTATTTCAGGCGTATTTCGTCACTACGATCGGTCAGTATAATTTTAGTCGCTCTCCTCTGTACACTTTCTAGAATATATATGTCCTTCTTGCGATATGGCATCCACGCTTGTGTACAATATTTTAAATGAGGCCTAACTATTGTTTTGTACTGCGGTATTATTAGTTCTTTTCCTTGTAAGCTACATTTCGCCTAATTGATCCAAAGATTTGATAACCCCATGAAGCTTCAATTCCGCACTGCTCTGAAACCTTCATATCAGAACTAATGGATGGTAGCATTCGTTGTACAACGAACCACACGCAAAGGGTTCGTGGTATAGACAACGCAGAACTAATGCAGCGTCTAGAATTCATTCAGAATTGCGGGTTGTTTTCAGCATTCCACAATGTGCTATTAATTCACTGGTAAGCATATCCTAGCATACATCCACCCATCACTATGGGCCAAGCTGCAGCGAAAATAAGGGCAGTGCATATAACGATTACGTTATTTTGATCATGTGGCTCCACCTGGCTAAAACAAGACCGCTCAAGTTGTCAACTGATACAAATATATAATACCTTCTTGTCAGTTGGCGTATCAAACTCCAATATTCCAAGGTAGATAATTAATATAGAAGGAGGCTACTGAACCATGGCACCTGGGAGACAATACACTTGTGCCTCTCGAGTTAGCTTAGTAATATGTCGAAGTTGATGGTTTAAGCCAAGTTAGACAAGGTTTCTCTTTTGTCTCTATGACTTGTTCGTTCGAATTTATGGTTTAATATATTCGAAATTACGTAAGTCCACGTTATCAGGATGTTTCCATTTGAAGCGCATCATTTTTCAAATGGCAATCTCCCAATCTTCCTCCCACAATAAAATGTTCCGTGTTGCTTGCTGGAAATGTGTTCAGTGTGGCATGTCGGATTTTATTGTCACTGAATTTTTACTGACAAATAGTAGCGACGGCGAAGTTCGCATGGAATGCTGTTCGGCACATTGATGTAAAATGGGGCATTGGTTGCTGGAAGTTATCGGTACAACATTACGCACCATTGTAGTGGAATATACAGTGTGCTTTGTAAGATAATTAAGAGAAAACTAACAACACAATCACAAGGTTGATGTTAACTATGGACATATAGCTCCGTTTGGTTTCAGGGCGCCACGGGAGCAACAGGGCCGACGGGTTATCATAAAGGGCCTATCGGTGCTACGGTGAGTCGTGTAACATAGATCGACTGAATGAGATGTGGTAAAGGATCTAACAAGGTACATGCGTAGCCTAGTGCTTCAATTGCCTTTTGTTGGGCTTTTTGTGTGTGTGTGTGTGTGTGTGTGTGTGTGTGTGTGTGTGTGTGTGTGTGTGTGTGTGTGTGTGTGTGTGTGTGTGTGTGTGTGTGTGTGTGTGTGTGTCTGGGTGTGTGTGTGTGTGTGTGTTTGTGTGTGCATGCGTGCGTGCGTGCGTACGTGCGTACGTGCGTACGTGCGGGTGCGGGTGCGGCTACTGGTTCGTGTTTGTTTGTGTGTGCGTGTGTGTGTGTGTGTGTATGTTTTGTGTGTGTGCATGCGTGCGTTTGTGCGTGCGTTTGTGCGTTTGTGCGTGTGCGGGTGTGTGAGTGTGTGTGTGTGTGTGTGTGTGTGTGTGTGTGTGTGTGTGTGTGTGTGTGTGTGTGTGTGTGTGTGTGTGTGCGCGCGCGTTTGCTGTGTAGGTGGGTGTGTGTGTGTGTGTGTGTGTGTGTGTGTGTGTGTGTGTGTGTGTGTGTGTGTGTGTGTGTGTGTGTGTGTGTGTGTGTGTGTGTGTGTGTGTGTGTGTGTGTGTGTTCCATGCATGGATTCAAATACGAATGAGCATTTAAATGGAAATACATTCGTACAACTGATCGTCTCCTCAACCGTCTCTGCTCTGCGTAAAAGGTAGTGTATGAACAATCAATATATTCATTCATTTAAATAAAACACGTTTTATTCAACAGTGCGTGTGCATGCATTTGTAGCCACATTCAATATATTTATTCATTTAAATGCAATATGTTTCATTCACCAGGGCCCCTTTGGGCAGATGGGAGCAAACGGAACCGTTGGAGTTACAGGTCCCGTGGGGCCTTCAGGGAAAGACTGCCCTGCAGGTAAATAACTTTTGTTGAATTTTAGTGTTTAGTTAAAATAAGGTATATGCAATACTGTTACAGGCATGGTGATTATTAGTAGGATATTCGGTGAGTGAGTTATCTTGAATGTAGGAACATCGCGAACTCGCCAATCGTTAAAACGCCATGCTGTTAACATACCAACATAAGGTATTATTGCCAAGAAAGTATGTGTATAACAAATTATTTTTGGTTTCTGATTTAAACATTTCATGGTCCAGATTGCGAGACTTGTTTCGGATTTTTTAAACGCAGCTTGATGTGAATTATACCTTCCCACATTTATTCTGGTATTAAAAATATACAAATAAAATGAGGACCGCAAAGCCATGATTTATAATAAAGACTGTACGACTTCAAACATATAAAACGTACGAATTACACCTGTCAGTATTACTAGCAGTTTTGACAAGTGACTGTAATCGGAACTGTGTAGCACATATTAAGAAAGTAATGTTTTTAATTAGGTTAGATGGAACATTTTAATTACTTTTAAACAATAGAAGGCCACATATAGCGGAGTTGCATTTGTAATTCAAGTTGACGATAGTATACGCGACACCGTATGCATTACCCTACCCATGTAGAGTATAAAAGACCAAACATTACAGAAATGTATTAATAATACAAATTTAACACAGGTGTTTATAATGTGCATTATATATCATGTATTAGCCTACCCGTGAGACTTTCTGCTAGAAAACATTGCGTCGTGCGCATTTAGAGCTTCCATTTCAAATGAATGAAACATGAATAAATTTCGGGCACAAATTTCTTGTAAAATTCCACAATTCCGTCATCGTACCATAGCGACCTGTAGAGTTTGTATGTATTTGTCTGTTTTCGAGTTACAGGAAAGGCATTTAAATGGTTAAAACATGTCTAAAGCGGCATTGCGTGGAGGGCAACTGTATAAACCCTTGAATTTGTCTTGTCATAGTAGTGTGACGACCACATTTGACCAGCACACTGCATGCATGCACAACACGAAGAATATTTACATATTTTATAGTACTTGGTATCATATATGTCCTTTGGCATTTGGTATTTTATACGATATATGATGGTTTTGACAATCGGTCGCCCTGTGCGGCAATAATAAATTATAAACGTATGGCACGCGGATATAATACTTATAATCTTTTGTACTGTTCTATATTAAAATTGCATGTTATGTGAAACCAACGCAGTGCAGTTTAGGAAAGTGATATCCATTACGTATGGGGAATATTGGTTCATTGGAATTGTGTCTTTAGAAGATGGAAGATCTTGGAATGCAACTTTAATAAATGCCATTCCATTATATGTTACTTGCATAACTATTGTTTTATTGTTTTGTACCATGTAATGTATTATACATAATGTAGTTTTATTTAAATGTCTGCTCTAAAAATAATACTTTCTTAAGCTTTGATTGAAAATGTATGCAGTTGTGTATAAAGGTACTAATGGACTTTGGTCTTGCAAGCAGAATTTTTTTGTTAATCGCCCTTAGCAAATTGTAGATTTTCTGTGTTCGTCAATTACGATATAGTTAGTGTCATTCTTGTTTTACTGGTGTCATATGCATTTACATTTAGAACACGTTATATAGGCATTTTTAAAACTGCTTACTTCAACAATATGTTGTTGTATAATTTTGTGTCAAATAAATTTGATTCTGGTTCCGATTCCAGTTCTTTACTCGTACCATGTATGTTTTCGTTTTTGGCAGATAATTCGATGAACTTCATAAAGCCGTTATGGGAGTTTGGTCTCACTGTCTGGTTCGTCGTGCTCTCAACCTTCGTCGTCATCAGCCATCGACAAGGACTGAAGAAGCTGAAGCGAAGCACGTCTGTCTCGTAAAATTCAATGCGAGTTGAGCAGACACATTGATTGACGCTGCTTGAACATTAGCATCACAATATATTTCTATGCATTTTCGTGCGGCGTTGTTAGCTTAACTGCAGTCTTATTGATTGGATACCTCTGTATAAAAGAAAATACAGTTATGACAAAGATGGATTTCAGCTATAGGCTACTGGAAATAAATCACTATTTCACTACCGGGATCCTGGTATACGAAAGTGTGTATGGTTTTCAGATATTACGCACTTTTGAGGACTTTACACCAAGCAAAAGTGTTCATGAACATGGAAACTGTACATCTGCAGAATACTACATTGTTGCCACACATAGGCGTGCATGAGTTAATTGGAAGCATACTCAAGATTGCTGAATATGATTTTATTGAAAATAAGATTGTAAGATTTGATAAATACGTTACTGTAGATCGCTGACAAGTCATAAATAAAAGGGTACTGGTTTTACTTAAATGTTGCAACTGTACACAGATTGTGAGATTGCTTGTCTTCAGTGGGATAATTGACCTAAGTAGTTATATCGGGTTTTGTAATACGCCATTGAAGAGGGAGCAGGAGTACCCATGGTGAAATTCCAAGATGGTGGCTGTCATTGTGGTCAGGTGTCCAGATTTAGTGCCTCCTGGCGGAATGTATTGGATATAGTGCCTCCTGGTGGAATGTATTGGAGGTAGTGCCTCCTGCGGGAAGGTGGGACACGTATATGAGGGGGAATTAAGTATGCGTAGTGGTAATTAAAGAGTAATGAAGTAATTAGGGGTAATGAGGGATTCACCTAGCGGGTGCAGGCGTAAGAGGGAGAATGATCGGTACCTCATATTAGAGGGGTGCGTGTGTATGTATGCGCGTGTATGAAAGAACGAACGGGTCGTTCTCATTACAATCATTATGGATAATTACGGGATAATTGTGGGTAATTATGGGAAATTAGGGTAGGTAGGTAGGTTTATTTCGGAATTGTATAATACAGAAGATAAATGAAACACAAAGCGTATACAAACTTTACAATTCCTGGTTGGCAGCAGAGCCAAGGCTGTTACCAGTAGATATACAATGTTGTAACTGGAAACAATATAACTTGAACCACTGGTAGCTGCCAACCACTGATAACGGTAATGTAGCATTGTTGTAATAGCAACAAGCTTTGTTTATATCTACAAGCAGACATAACTACCATAAATAATAACAGTAGTGACGTGGTTGGTAGACCCAAAAATTAACAATATTTTTTTCTTTTAACATATATACAACACTAGTGCTAGTTTGCAGACGAACAATCCAGTAATAACAATGTAATATGTAGTAGTATTTTTATAAACAGTTTAAGACTAATCAAATAATATAAACACAAGAGAGATAACACATTTAATATGGTGTAGCATCTTCATAGACATAGTGTTTTAAGACACATGACTTTAGAGAAGATACAAAGCTGGTAATATTTGGTTTAGTTTGAATATCAAGCGAAATATTATTCCATACTAGCGGCCCATTGCATAATAAACTATTTGATGATCGTAGGGTAGAACTGCTAATTGAACGAATATGTCTAAGTTGCCTTGTGTCATGATTGTGAATATCACAGGTTAGAGTAAAAGTATTAGATAACGACACTGGCAGATTGTTATGACAATAATTATACATAAATTTCGCAATTTCTATTTCATAAATATCCTTAAATATTTTAGTACATTTAACCGTGTTAACTGGGGATGAGTATAGTCATGGAATGCAGTTCGAAGAATACTACGAACATTTTTTTTGCATAAAGAATAATTTGTTTCTGTAGCTTTTATGTGTAGATCCCCAAAGGATTATTCCATATGTCAAATATGGATATACTAATGCATAGTAAATCGTCATTAGGGATTCTACAGGAAGAAAGCGTTAACTTTATTTATAACATAGGTTTTTTGTGTGCAGACATTTATGTGTTCATGCCAGTCAACTTTATTATCAATAAGAAGGCCTAGGAAGTTTACACAATGGGTAGGCTGAATTATCTGATCTGACATCTTTAATGTTATTTGTTCACTGAGTAGATGTCGTGATCAAGAAAAAAACATATATTTTGATTTGGATACATTTAATGAGAGCTTATTAGTATGAAACCAGTCGGCTAATACTCTGTGAGTCTTTTACTTATGTCATTTATGTCATATATACCCTGGTGTCATCAGCAAATAATATTGCTTTACTTTGTTTCAGACAAAAGGGGAGATAATTTATGTACAAGATAAATAAAAATGGATCAAGAATAGAGTCCTGCTGCACACCGAATGTGATATTTTTTGGATGCGAAGCACTGTTGCTACACGTTACATATTGTGTTCCATTTGTAAGATAGCTCCTGAGCCAATTAAGAGGGGTACTCCTTATTCCGTAGTAATCTAACTAACGTAATAAAATCTGATGGTCTGGTATCGAACGCCTTACTTAAATCAAGAAATACACTGATGACTGAATCTTTTTTCTAACGCATTTAAAAAGTCAGAAACTAACGTAGATGCCACATTAATGGTGGAATGTTTCGATCGGAAACCATACTTGTTATTATTCAAGATGTTATTTGTTTAAAAAAGTATAGGTCCTTTTATATACAATCCTTCCTAATATATTTGAAACAGCGGGAAATAAAGATATGGGTCTATAGTTGCAGAATTCAATTTTAGCTTTTTGATTTATAGACTGGTATAGTGTTAGCAATTTTCAATTCGTCTGGTACAATTCCCCAACATAAAGACTTGTTTATCAGAAGAGCTATTGGTAGAAACACTCCTTCACCAATTTATTTTAGAAAGTACAGACTTAAATTGTCAGACCCACAACTTTTCTTGGGTTGAAGAGACTTTATTATTTGGCTGACTTCACTTGCATCAGTGGGATTCATAAACATACTATTCATACTTTTACCTTGGCTTTTGTTTAGGTATGCGGTAAAATTGGTTTAGGGCTTAGGGATTGCTTTAGCGTAACTCGGTCCAATGTTTTCAAAGAAATTACAAAATGTATTCGAAATTTGATCAGGGTCATTAATTAAGTTAGTGTTAAGCTTGAAATGTGTAGGGATACTTGATTTATCATTTTGTTTCCCGATTATTGTTCGAAATATCTGCCATGTCTTTTTAGAATCATTCTTGAATTCGTGTAATAGGTTAGAATAATAACTTATTTTAGCAATATGCTTTAGTTTATTATAAAGGTTTCTGTACTTAGTATAATGAACGTAAGTGGAATGTGTCTTTGACTTACCAATACATTTTCTATAAAGTTTACTGGTGTTGTAGAATATTTCATTAGACCTTTTGTCATCCATTCATTCCTGATTACATATTTTTATTTGATCTTAATAATTTTATCTGGGGCAAAGGAATCAACAAAATTATGGAGTTGGGTCATACATATCCTTTAAATGCATTATTTATATCTAACCGATGTAAGTGAGTCCAATACATTTTTCTAAGAGCGGAAGTTATATGATAGATAGATGATTCGGAAACTGACTTATGTTTGAAAATAAGCGGCTCGTGTAATGGTTTGGGTGATTTCCGTTTACAAATTAAACAAAATATAGGCAAGTGATCCGATATGTCGTTATAAAGTATACCAGAATGGACAATTGAATTGGTATGTCTTACATAAATATTATCAATAAGGGTTGCAGATGTATGGGTGATACGTGTTGGTTTAGTAATTGTAGGAACCATGCTAGCACCAAAAACATATCTAGGGGTAATTAGTTAAGGATAATTATGGGTAAGTAAAGTTAATTAAGAGGCAATTAAGGCTAATAAACGGTAAGTCAGGGAACTAAGGGCTAATTAAGGTGTAATTAAGTTGTAATTAGGGGTAATTAAGAGGTAATTACGGGTAATTAATGGCAATTGAGGATAGTTAAGGGTATTGATTGGTAATTGAGGGGTACGTAAATGTATTTATGGATAACTAAGGTGTAATTAGGGGTAATTAAGTGGTAATTGTGGGTAATTATATAACATTAATTATAAATAAGGGGGTAATTTGGGGTAATTAAGGGGTAATCAATGGTAAATAAAGAAACATTAAGGGTATTTAAGGGTATTTAAGGGTAATTAAGAGAGGTACGTAGGGGTAATTAATGTGTAATTGTGGGTAATTAAAATAAGGAGTAATATTGGGTAATTAAGGGTAATTAAGGGTAATTGTGGGTAATTAAGAGGTAATTAGGGGAAATTAGTCGTAATTAATGGGTAAGTAGGGCTAAAAAAGGATAATTTAGAGGTAATTAAGGGTTCAGAGTTAATGCTAGCTTATGCTTAATAGCTATAGATGAACAGGTTTTATAGTTGTTTTAGTATAGTCGAATACTATTCTGTCTAGAGGCGCCACTGTCGTTGCGGTAAAATTGACCAATCTGCGACGAGTATTTAGAAAACGTACGGATGTGTTTAAAATGACGGGTGATTTAAACATTGTTTACTTCAAAGATGACGACTGCCTCAGCTTCTGATGTAGTCATCAGTGTAATCACGTGAACGGAGGTAACGCCTCCTGGCGGTTCGGGTGGGTATCGTACAGTAATTATAGGTAATTTAGGGTAATTAAGGTGTAATAAGGGTAATTATGCATAGACGCAATGTAAAGGTGCATATAATGTCGAGTGCTCCGGGCAGAATAACAGACACATCGATAGACGGGAGTTGCAACGTGCACTTGTCGTATCGGGAAGGCTGCTCGTGACAGGAGGGAAATCCAAAGTGCATGCACCTTATCAAAAAACATTCCCGGTAACGAGAACTGATGACTACCCAACCCCATCTCATGTTTCTCCCAGACGTCGAAAACATAACGAGATATGTTTGTGGACGTCCAGTGGCGCGTTAGGATAATTGCAATATATGGTGAAAATGGATGTTAAATTGCACGTGTGCACGTGTGTGCTTGTATGTGTGTGTGTTTGTGTGTATTTGTGTGTGCGTGTGTGTGTATGTGTGTAGTGTGCGTATGGTGTGCGTGTTGCGTGTCTCTATGTGTGTGTTGTGTGGGTGTGAGTGAGTATGTGTTGTGAGTTTGAGTGTTTTGTGTATAAGTGTAGTGTGTTGTGTGTATATGTGTGTGTGTGTGTTAAGTGTGCGTGTTGTGGGTGTGTGTTGTATGTGTGTTGTGTGTGTGTTGTGTGTTGTGTGTTTTCTGTTGTGTTGTGCGTGTTTATGTGTTATGTGTGTTGTGTGTAACAGTGTGTTCTGAGTGTGCGTGTGTAGTATTTTATATATGTGTGTTGTGTGCCTGGGGATACGGTGTATGTATGGTGTATGTGTGTTGTGTGTCTGTTTGTATGTGTGTTCTGTAGGAACAAACACATCACACCTATAACACATACAACACACATGCAACAAACACAACACACACAAAAAAAAAAACACACACACACACACACACAAAAACACGCAAACAACACATATGCAACACATACAAGACACATACAACATACAGTGTATAAAAAACATAGAACACATACAACACACAAAACATATACACACACACACCACACCACACCATAATACATACATATGCAACATACACGTGCACAACACACACACAACACACACACAACATACACATACAACACACACACAACACACACACAACGCACACACAACACACACACAACAACAAAAACACACATAACAAACAACACACATATAACACATACAATACACACAATACACACAATACACACACAATACAGATTTATAGCACACATACAACATATATGCAACACACCTAAAACACACGCGCACATAAAACACATGCACCCATGAATCACACACACACACAACGCACACATACACACACACACAAATACACACAACACACACACATATAGAACACAACACGCACAACACAACACACACCCACAGAACACACAGACTCCCAACACACACAACATACACACACTACACAAACACACACACACAAACAAACACACACAATACACATATATGAAACACAACACACACGCTCACAACACACTTACACACACAACACACATACATCACAGACACAACACACAAACACATATAAAATACACAACACAAGCACACTTAACACACACAACACACTCACACAACACACACACACACACACACACAAACACACACACAAACACACACACACACATACACACTAAACACTCGCAAAACACAAAGACAGACATATATAAAACACTCACACACACACACACACGCACACACACACACACACACACACACACACACACACACATACAACACACATATAGCACATACAACACACATGCAACATACACTCAACACACTCACACAGCATACTCACACACAACACACGTACACTTAACACATACACAAAACACACCCACACAACACATGCACACACAACACATTCACACACATCACACTCAAACACACAACACATACTCACACACACATACTCGTTACACACACACACATCATACGCACACAACACACACACGCACACACGTGCAGTTTAACATCCAGTTTCACCATATGTTGCAACTAGACTAACGCGCCACTGGATGCCCACCAATATATCTTGTTAATCTTTTCGACGTCTGGGAGAAGCATGTGATGGGGTTGCGTATTCATAATTTCTCGTTACCGATAATGTTTTCTGGTAAGGTGCATACACTCTGTATCTCCCTTCTCTCACGAGAAGCCATCCCGATACGACACGTGTACTTTGCCACTCCCGTCTATCTATGTGTCTGTTATTCGGCCCGAAACACTCGACGGTATATGAATCTATACGATGCTTCTATGCATAATTACCCTTATTACACCTTAACTACGCTGCATTACCTATAATTACCATCATATTACCCCTACATACCCTTCAGTACCCCTCACGCGCACATACAGTACGCTATCCACCCGAACCGCCAGGAGGCGCTACCTCCGGTCACGGGACTACGCATAGATGACTACAACAGAAGCTGACTCAGTCGTCATCTTTGAGGCAAAACTAGTTTTAAATGAGATGCCATTTTAATCACATCCGTGCATTTTCTAAATACTCGTTGCTGATTGGCCAATATCCGTGCCCTCTAGGCCGTTACAGGTAAAGTCAAGACGGCTAGCTGAAATTGCGTAAATATAGCAATGACACTCTGTCATTTGTGTGACTCCGTTGGGAGTCACCAATGACGTTGCTGTTGGTTTTCACACGACTGGCCTGGATGCAGTGCCGGTGTAGTATATTAAAGTTTCTTCATAGTACATATCGATTATCGATCGATTTTAGTAGATATAAGAGCTAGTGCTATCTAACTCAATAGCACGCAACAACCCTTTCAAAATTAGCATGCAAGTTCGTTAGGTATACATTTTGTTTCCATTTCAGCACACCCGGTACATGACAAAGGGGTTTATACGGAAGCCTCTTCTTTGTGGTATTGTAATCTGTATACACATGCAAACATCGTTGATTGTAGTAGAGTAGCCATAGCCACAATCTCTACCTCAGTTGCCCATGTTCCATTGTTGGGCAACCCGCTAATTGAAACATACTGATTAATGTTTGCGTTATTGTAGCTGCTAAACATTTGACAATGAGTTGGTTCGCAGATAAATACTATTACCAGGTCCCGCACCATTTTGTAGTTCGCTAGTGTACCGCTCAATTCGAGACTCATGGCTCGAAAAAACCAGTTGCCATCACTTGTGGTGGCGTCCGTCAGCTTTGGCTCGATCAGTTCGATTAGCAACTTTCTGTTTATATGTCATCTTTTTAGGTAACGGAAGGTTCAGGCGTCCAGCTTGGTATCTTCGCCAGGCTGATGTAGTTGGCACGAACGCGAACTGCTGTTTTGGTGTGATCTTTGTCAGCACTATATCGGGCATCTCGGTGTTAGGTTTCTCGGCGGGCGGGTGTAAGTTCGACGGCATGTCGGCGGGCGGGTCGAAGTTTGATGGCATGTCGGCGGGCGGGTCGAAGTTTGGCGGCAAGTCGGCGGGCGGGTCGAAGTTTGGCGGCATGTCGGCGGTCAGGTCGAACTTTGGCGGCATGTCAGCGGTCGGGTCGAAGTTAGGCGGCATGTTGGCGGGCGGGTCGATGACTGATGGCACCGTGGCTGTTGAATATGTAAGCAGGGTGTCATGCGTCTCCTTTGGTGCCGTAGGTGTGACCGAGTCAAGATGCTGTCGCTTACAGTAATGTTTCAGGTTGATAGCGTGAGCCCTCTGTTTCAGAATGATACAATCTTCATTCATGAGATCGTAGGTGCCATTTTGCATGAAAGCATGGATGGTGTACGGGCCAATCCACGGATCACACGTCTTCCCGCCTTTCCTGTCGGCTCGTCGGAAATTCCAAAGAAGCACGGAGTCTCCTCTATTGAATGCTCCTCGGTCCCGATGGCGCTTCTGGTAATCCCGTTTCTGGCGGTCATGTGCTTTTATTATGTTAGTCACTACACGATGTGATATGTCTTTCCGCATTTTTCCATAACTGCTATACGTTCCTTGATTTCATCTTGAACAATGTCATCTTCAGAACTTTCTACAATGTCATGTTCATCGCGCGTCTCGACACTCAGTTAGCAGTCGCGCTTTCCATAGATTCATTAGAAAGAACGGGATGTAACCAGTTGACTTCTGCATGCTGGTACGGAAGGCAAACTACTCACCCGGGAGTGTTTTGGCCATTCTTCCGGTTTCTCTTCCAGCACCTTCAGCAACGCGCTTTGAATCGTCCGATTGCTACGTTCTGCCAACTCGTTCGCCTGTGGATGATATGCGCTGGTTATGCGTTGTTTGGCACCAGTTAACTCGTGGAGCCACTTCGACACCGCGTTTACAAATTCACGATCCTGGTCATTTATCTGAACGTCAGTACAGCCGTTGTGGCAAATCAATTCAAACAAAAACTTTGCCACACTGTCGGCAGATTTAGACTTTATGGGTTCAGCCTCAACCCACTTGGTGTAGTAATCGACAGCAACGGCCATGTACTTGTAGCCTTCTGTTGTCTCCGGCATACAACAAAGGTCAACACCTATCTGACTCCACGACTCAGGTGGAACAGATACACTGTGCGGGGAAGGCGCTGCCTTGCTGAAACTGCTGCTTGCTCATTGACAACGGTCGCATGTATTCGTGTACGTTTTCACATCTTCTTTCACACCTGGCCACCAGTCCCTCTCCAAGATCTTCGCGCAGGTCTTGTCTTGGCCGATATGTCCACCCAGTGACTTGGATTCGATTGTGTTCCCTGTCCCTTCGTGGCATGCGTTCAGGATGTACTGGAATGATACTACGTCCATCAATTCACCATGTTACGTGCTATTGTGTTACATGCATCATTTTAAATGTCTGCCAGGACTCGGATTCATGGTGCTAAGTGTGGTAGGTTGGCATTTTTTATTTTCCGCCCACAAAATAAATAAATACAACTGTTATCATTTGATAAACAGTTGCTACTGCCTGTAATTGGCATTTATTGCAGAAGCGCGCGTTCCTACCGTTGATGTGCTTGATTCACACCGTCTTTACACGCACACACACACGCACGTACCAGGTACGTCGGTACGCGCGCCCTCCCGCACGCCCACATGCGCACGCACGCACGCACACGAACGAACATGCACGAACACACACACACATACACAAACCACAGATCCTGCTGATAATTATAATGGCTATTAACCCCCTGGTTGATTCTGGATAATGGAATACACAAAGTTCCTTTAAAGGTTCGAAAGCTTCAATGACTTACTGAGTTAACAAACAATTCTCCTCTCACTTACGTTGTTACATTTTTGTTGAAATCTGCTCTCCAAAAGACTATTATATAATAGTATTTTTTTTTAATAGGGCAACTCATTTGATATATAATAAATATGTTTAATTGTTTTTTATTTATTAGTATTATAAATGATCAAGATGAATAATTGCACATCTGCAAAAGTATTTAATATGCACATCGGTCTTCAAATTGCATTTACAATCATACTTTACATTAATTTTATCCTCATTTGATGTTAATTGTATAATTAATAATTAAACAAATCTGCAGAAAATGTGTTCTTTTCAAAGCAAAAAATAATGATATAAGAATAGTATTTATTATATTTACTTCATCATAGTTGTACTCTGTTCTTTTTTATATATATCTAGATAAATAATATTTTGCATGGCTGTAAAAAAATAATATTTTACTATACTATCAATTAATTCCTTTTGTATTCAAAGGAAACTATAAATAACATAAAAGCAACACATTTAACTAATTTCGACAAATCTAAGCAACATCTAACGTTTAATCTACCAATGACTTCCTAAAAACTTATTGTAGGTCTATGCGAGGAATACTTTTATTATGACTCATCAATGCGTCTTTTACGTGAGTACGGATCATCCGATGCGCACGGATCATCCGATGCGTAGTGTTTTCACCGGGGTAGTGTTTTGAGCGTCCTACACCGGCTTCGCAGACGGTCACTCACGGTGATCGCAGTTTTGCTGTAGCTGCAGCCAGTATATGGAACAGACTGCCGGACTGTGTCAGGATGGCAAAGACACAGTCTACAAATAAATTGTATTATTATTATAATATGTTTTGCTGACATGTATAAAAGTTTGATAGTGTGCACATATAATCGTTTTTTTAAGCATAGTGCTTAAAAAAACTGATTAACATTCATAGCCAAGCCAAACCGGTTCAGACTGGTCATTTCCCGCGAGATAGTAAAAGGGGAACAAAGGGGGACCAATCAGCATCCACGCGCCCTCCTACGGCGCCAACAGAACCCCAGCAGCGGGCCTTTCTTGTCTCAGCGCTCGGCAGAGACACACGCAGATCGTTCATTCTCCCGGTTTCGTTCGAGGTGTACTTCTATGGAACGATATTAGGGCCATAATTCCACAATGCTACATTGTTGATTTCTGACTTTCGATTATCCATTTACGCCGAGATTGTCGAATTCTGACTTTCGATTATCCCTTTACGCTGTCATTGTGCAAGATTTTTGTCAAATAATTCACTAGAATGGCGTTTGGTCAAAAATTTCTCCAAAAGATTTTCTCCAAAAAGTTTTCTCCAAAATATTTTCTCCAAACGAAGTTCTCCAAACGATTATCTGGCACAAATTGGACTCAGTGACCTAAGCTAAGCTAAGATGTGCTGCCCCCTAGCGAACTACACCAACTTGCAAATACTGAAGTATCCCTTGCAAGTCAGGCCAAAGCAATTATATAATTGTTTTGGTCAGGCCTTGCTGTCAGTCACCAACGTCACGTCGTAGTGTACAGAATACTTATATGAAGCATTTTTCACCCACATTATGACCTGTTATATCAATGTTGGAGTTTAAAAGAACTCAAAGATGAACGGAAGAAACGAAGTGCCAAGCACTGAAGCAGTCTGACAGAAAACGCGAATTGATTGTCAGGTAGGTTGGTACTGTTTGTGAACGATAATTCATGATGTTTCGAAAACTGTCAATACTAATATTTATTCGTACTATAACGTGTACAATTAATTGAATATTATTAACGATATAGCCGAGCATCGGAACCGTGTGCCTCAGCGTTAAAGATCAGAGCATTGAACGGGCATGCGCCAGTCATCACGTGTTTGCTCTCGCTTCCCCTAAATATGGCAATTGAGCATGGCGTAGTTTTATTTGGGATCAACGTTGGCGATACGGAACATCCTTTGAAAATCACATTTTATAAACTAATTATGACCAATAATATATTAAGTTGTGCAATTAATTAGTTTCAACTCCATATAAATTTTCGTTCACACAATATGTAATTCTAAGATCCAAATTAAAATTACGTATGCATGTCATGTTTATTTTTTGCAAAAGCGTAATTTATCAAATAACATCAAATGCCAAAGTGACATATACGGAAGCAAGTATACTCAAATAAGTATATATTGACATTATTGTTTAGGTTGTACATACACCTTAAACATGGTTGTGTAACTCAGAATGCAACTTTAATCTATGACGAGTAGTTTTTAACATATGACTGATAATTAAAATATAACATTTCAAATGGAGCCTGTGACCTTAAGGCAGTGGCGTTTTAAAGATTGAATTAATATTTTCATTTGATATTATATAATTATTTTATTGTTAATTAAGATAGCCTAAAGTAAATATTAGATAGTCCTATTACTATTTATATGTAATGTATTTACATATATTTAAACTGGCTAATGGGTTTATAGTGTCAGTACTTAGACACTGATGCTATTATGCAACTGTGATTGTATTTATAGCATTACTTGACATGTTCTTTCACACATCTGTATGCATTATTTCAATAAAATCGTCTTCTGGTGTTTCTACTCTGCTGTTGTCATAATTCATCATAACTAGTATATCATTATATGTAAAACACATAACAGAGGCGTACCCAGGATAAATATATTTGTGGGTTCCCAAATGGGTATCACAGTAACGGTGGAGGTTGCATGCCATCATTCACTGTACACTGCCGTATAGTGTGGGATTTCTTGGGGGGTTTCTGGGCAACGAGAAAACTCCCCTGGGCACGCACCCGCATAATAACATGAACAATAATAATAATGACTTCTTTATTTACATACATACATACATATTTTACAAAACTACTATTGCCCACACATATAGGGCCTACATTAAAATAGTTCTGTATGTCCTTGCCAATACTTATGCTTTTCGTGTAATTATGATACCATAGTTTTATTCCGTTTATATTTTGTTGGCAATTATGTGCATGTATATGCTGTAATTAGACTACATTGCTTTGAGCAATTGCTTTTACAAATTACTATGGCTATAGGTGTACTAAAAGTATATTTTATTTATAATAATATGCTTTATTCGCAGACTCCACACAACATACAAATGCATTAGTGTTCGATATTGGCAATAGTTACATATGGCCAGTAAGTAAAATATTGCTGCTATTTGAACCATCAATAAAAATATAATTTAGAACTATAACCGGCATGTAAATCTATATGTCAAAAGTTCTAATACCAGGAACACAATAAGCAGATTACTGTAAATAAACATTTCAGTAGCACTATAATATCTGTCAAATCCTAACACCATTTGGAACATATTGTTGTAAGAGACACATTTTCTAATAGCAACCAACATTTGATCAAAGCTCAAATGGTATTTATGTGGGCGTTGCTGCAGCCTATATTTGAAATGTACGGTACACCGACCTAACCATGGGACAAGTTCTTCCAGCCACAACAGCTGGGCCTCTTTTTCATTCGCGCGTTACTCAGAAAGGTAATCTTTTTTATGCTGTGACGGATATAAATATTTGTTTCGGTTATAACATTTACGAGGCGCGTTGACACGCTATAACATTTTCCCAGTAGGGTTCGTTAGTTCCTCGTGGGTTGTTCTAACCGTTATTTACCGTAACTTACGGCTACGATAAGTTTGTAAACAAGATTTAACAAATCTCGTTATGTGGTAGAATATATAGGTGATAAAGTAACAACCATAAACTACCTACATAAGATAATATCTGTGTAAGTCAGTACCTGCTAGACATTTTGATAAGGTAGCTTTATTGTTAAAATTAAGCATTTGCGATAATCGGGCGAACTAAGTTTATGTAGCTAGTGTCTCTCTTATTCGCTAGGGCGCTGTATAACCTAAATAAATAAGGCAGTCTAGCGTACGCAATCTTACGAAAAGTGTAACATTTGTGCACAGAAAACAGTCTTCTTAAAGACTACATAGACAGTGAATAGTGTAAACACAGTTGACAAAACTATTTTAAATAGCTAATTAGATTATTATTATTAAATAAATTCTGATATGGCGCCTTGCAAGCGGCAAGTCAAGGCAAAGAGACACTTGGTGTGCGACGACTGCCACAGTTGGGTGGATTTTGCCTTGTCCGGCTGTACGAAGTCATGGACAGAAACCAAGGAAGAGGGATTCACCTTTCAGTGCGTGGGGTGTTGGAAGGTGAAATGTCTGGAGAAAGAGGTAGCTAGGTTGGTAGATATTGTGAAGGGGATGGAGATGAGAATCAGCAAGGAGACAGATGGAATGGAGAGAGACGACAGGGATAAAGTTGGGAATACTGTGAAACTGAAGGAGCAGAGTAGTGGCAACAAGACCGAGGAAAGGAGACTGAGAGGAGGGAAGGTGATCGGAGGGGAAGAAAGTGGAGGATCGACGGCAGGAAATGTGACAGGTGTGAAGGTGGCAGGAGAGAAAGTGACCGTAGAGAAAGAGGTAGGAGGGAAAAAGAGACGGGAGAGGAGAGAAGGAAATGCACGGGAAGAAAGGAAAGAGTACATGTGACAGAAGAGAAGTCAGGACGATGACAGGAAGAAAGGTGGAGAAACAGGAGGAAAGAATGGAACGGACGAGATTGTGACGGGAGAGCAGAAGACAGGGGAACAAGATTACAACCAGACAGATGCAAACCGTAGAAAGAGCTACACTGAGGCAGTGATTGAGGGGGCAATGAGGAAAGAGAGGGTGTTTATGGGCGATTCGATTATGAGAAAGACAGATAAGACTCTAAGCGAGGGGGAGGACGTCGTTGTTTGTCTACCGGGGGCTAGGATAGAACATGTAACTGAAAGGGTAGAGAAGGTACTGGGGCATGGCAAGGGAGGGTCTATACTAGTACATGTAGGGACAAATAACGCAGAGAGGGAGGGAACAACTGGGATAGTTCAGAAGTACAGACAGTTAGTGAAGAAGTTAAAGAAGACAAGAGTAGAACAGATTATCCTCTCAGGAATTTTGCCAGTAATGGGAGGAAGGGGGCCGACATATAGAAACTGCAAGAGGATGGCGATCAACGCACTAGTTGAGCAGATGTGTAAAGAAGAGGGGGTGGGATTCGTAGATTTATGGGGATACTTTGTTGGGAGGGAAGATATGTACATGAGAGATGGCCTACATCTAAGTGGAAAGGGGGCAGCAGTTTTCTCAGAGAACTTGCTGCAATCTGTTGACAGTGGGACAGGCTGCATCTATTTAAACTAGATTCGCAGGGGGGATTCACAGAGAAGCCTGAAACTGGAGGCATAGATAAAGACAGCAGAAATAATCGGCAAAGAACAGCCTGGAAAACTGTTCTGAATCAGGATATAAATGCATTTGTTTAAATGCAAGGAGCATAGTAAACAAAAGAAGTGAACTAAACATTATGGTAGAAGATATTGACCCTCACATAATAGGTATAACTGAATCGTGGGCCACCACTGATATATCAGATGCCGAATTGGGACTAACAGGATATGTAATATTTAGGAAAGATAGAATAGGAAGAAAGGGAGGTGGAGTTATTTTATATATTAAAGAATCTATCCAGGCTTATGAAATAAAATTAGAAAGAGAAGCAGATTGTGAAGAAGCTGTTTGGTGTAACATAGTTACAGGAAACTCAACGTTAACAGTTGGGTTAGTTTATCGAAGTCCAAACATAAGCATAGAAGAGAATGAAAAAATACAAAACGCTATAAAGGAAGTAAGCAAACGGAACTGTATTATTATGGGGGACTTTAACCATGGGCATATACAATGGAAATCTCTACAGAGTATGGGGAGTGAGGACCACAAGTTTTTAGTTTTAGTACAAGATAGTTTCCTTTCTCAACATGTGCTAGAACCAACCAGGGGAGAGAATGTGTTAGACTTAGTTTTGTCCTCACAGAAAGAATTAGTTGACAATGTCAAGATATGTGAGCCACTGGGGAGTAGTGATCACAACCAGATACACTTTACCATCAAAGTAAAATCAGAAAGGAATAGTAAAAAGCAGTATAGGAGAAATTTCCACAAAGGAAGGTATAAAGACATGAGGAAATATTTAGCAAAGATAGACTGGAATAACACACTGAAGAATAAGACAGCAACCGAATGCTGGAATATCTTAAATAGTGAAATTAAGTGCATAGTCGATAAATTTGTACCTTTCAAAAAACAAGGGAAACGGTCTAAAAAGAAACACTATCGAAAGAAGCCATTAGAAAAATTAAGTATAAACAAATGATGTGGAAGTCATATAGATGTACTGGAAATGATGAAGACTACAACATTTATAAAGAAGCACTTAATCAAGCTACAGCTGAAATTAGAAATTCAAAGAGAAGCTATGAAAAAAAATTAGCTAGTAATATAAAACATGACAGTAAGAGTTTTTATGCGTATATTCGAAGCAAACAGAAAGTTCAGGATAAGGTCGGTCCTCTAGAAGATAGTGCTGGAAATACAATATCAGAGGGATTCTTAATGGCAGAAGACCTGAATGAGTATTTTAGTTCAGTGTTTACCAGGGAAGATATTAGTTCACTGCCAGTACCAGAGGCTAAGTTCAAGGGGGCAGATTCAGACTATTTAGGACAGTTAGTTGTAACCTCGGAAATGGTAGCTAAGAAAATAAGGGCTATGAAGGATAATAAATCACCTGGAGTGGACGGGATTCCGCCCAAACTACTATTGGAAATTGTAGAACAAATTAGCGTACCGCTTGCAACAGTTTTCAATTTGTCATTAGAAGAGGGAGTGGTTCCTTTAGAATGGAAAGAGGCAAACATTATACCGTTATTTAAAAAAGGTTCGAGAAACAAGTCAGAGAACTATAGACCAGTGAGTTTAACATCAGTGATTTGCAAATTATTAAAAAGACTAATTAAAGATGACATGGTGGATTTTCTTGTTAAACATAACTTGATAAACCCATCTCAACATGGGTTTTTAAAAGCGAGGTCATGCTTAACAAATATGTTATGTTTTTTGGAAGACATCACTAGGTGGGTAGATGAGGGATCACCAGTAGATATCATCTATTTAGATTTTCAAAAAGCTTTCGACAAAGTACTACATCAAAGATTACTCCTTAAGCTAAAGGCCCATGGCATAGGAAATGGTATAATAAACTGGATAGAAAAATGGCTGAATGACAGAAGACAACGTGTAGTAGTTGATGGGGAGGCTTCAAACTGGAAATCGGTATTGAGTGGGGTACCACAGGGATTAGTACTAGGACCTATATTATTCTTAATATATATCAACGATTTGGACGATGATATAACAAGCAAGGTGTTAAAATTTGCGGATGATACAAAAGTGTTTAGAAGGATTAAAAGTGATGGAGACAGACAGCATTTATAAGATGATCTTGATAGGTTGATCAAATGGTCTGAAAAGTGGCAAATGCTGTTCAATTTTGGGAAATGTAAATGCCTCCACACAGGTCAAGGCAAGGAAGAGGTAAAATATAAAATGGGGGGTACTGTTCTAAGTACTACTGTAAAAGAAAAGGACTTGGGGTTAACCATTAGTGCTGATATGAAGGTTTCAGAGCAGTGCGGAATTGCAGCGTCAAAGGGAAATCAAATCCTTGGATTAATTAGGCGAAATATAGCGTATAAGAAAAAAAGAATTAATAGTACCGCTGTACAAAACAATAGTGAGGCCTCATTTAGAATATTGTATACAAGCATGGAGGCCATATCGCAAGAAGGACATAGATATGCTAGAAAGAGTACAGAGGAGAGCGACTAAAATGATACCAAATCTGAGGGATCTTAGTTACGAAATACGCCTAAAAGAATGTGGTTTAACAACACTAGAGACTAGGAGATTGAGAGGAGATCACATAGAAGTGTTTAAAATATTGAATGGTTATGAAAATATTGATAGAAACATTTTTTTCTCAGTTAAGAAAGATAGAAGGACCAGAGGACATGAAGCTACATTAGTAAAGGAGCAGTGTAGATTAGATATAAGAAAGTTCTCATTCTCACAAAGGACTGTAAATGAATGGAACAGATTATCTCCTGATTGTGTTGATGCTAGTAGCGTGAATATGTTTAAAAATAAAATCGACACACACCTAAAAAAAGGCGGGATACATGTAGATAAAAAGTATTGGACTCTCGATAAGCCAAAAGGCTTCCTTGTCCACCTGCCATCCAGAGTAATTTTCTGGATGGCAATCTTGTTAAATCTTGTTAAATCTTGTAATTAAGGAGGGATAAGCTATGATGGAGTGCGTCGAAATCGCTCTGGTCGGGCATTCCTTTGTCTCACGGCTTGCCCGATATTCATTGGAGCATCGCTCTCTGAATCTTGATTTGAATCCTGAGCGTTTACACGTTACCTTTGTTGCGCGAGGCGAGCTTAAAGTCAATCAATTGTATGCTTTGACGCCCGCTATATTACAAGCTAGTCGAGATGTAATTTTTCTTGACGTCGGCACTAATGACATTAACGATGCCAGTCCCGTTGAGTTGGCGGACAGTGTTTTGGCGTACGCCATATACTTGATTGTGATGGCCGACGTGCGAAAAGTTGTCATTTCGCAAATGTTCTTCCGCAATGCATGCCAATCTAAATACTATATCTGCAATAATTTCAACGACAAGGTTGTCGTGTATAATAACTATTTGCGCGAAGCTTCCGAATCCCTCGACCAAGTCGATTTTTGGTGTCACCGCGGAATTTGGAAAAATTGGGCCGATTACCTCCTAGATGGGGTTCATTTCAACCAGGAGGGTAACCGCAAGTACTACAACAGCGTGCGGGGTGCAATCATTGCATCAGCAAATAAGCTGTGAATTGATTGGCGTTAAAGACTATGCAAACGGATGTCCTCCTACTACTTTTACTCAATTGTAAATAACAAACTATTTCTTTAACTGTCATTCACAGGTTTTCATTAATCATAAAGTGACAATCTGCTCTACTGTCTGATACGTTCACTACTTAACATGCATTTATGTATGTGCTGTCTCTTCTATGTCATTGGTATTGTTTTTGCCATGAGCTGCTTAATATTAGCCCCCCCCCCCGTGGCCATTACTTTAGGTCCTTAAGATTAGCCCAACTGGTGGCATTTATTTAGGTCCTTAAGATTAGCCCAACTGGTGGCATTTATTTAGGTCCTTAAGATTAGCCCAACTGGTGGCATTTATTTAGGTCCTTAAGATTAGCCCAACTGGTGGCATTTGTTTAGGTCCTTAAGATTAGCCCAATTGGTGGCTTCTGATTAGGTCCTTAAGACTAGCCCAATTGGTGGCCGTCTTTTTGATCCTTATGATCGGCTCAAATGGTAGCCCTTTCTTAGCCCAGCTGGTGGCCGTTGGGTCAGTTGCTGGTGACCGTTGGGTCAGCCATTACATCTGTCCGACATTTTCACTGTATTTTTAGTTGTCTTCAGGGTGTTTTGTGCATTTACAACTGCTCACAGGGTGTTCCTATATTCCGGCGGTATGTAAGATTTTAGCTAAAGTGTTCAGTGCACAAAAACACTGTATTATAATTTTAATTGGACATATTAGTGGTACACATTTCCGCCTGTATGCATATATGCTGCCATTATGGTGAGCGCGTTAAGAAATTGCTGTGTACATAACACTGATCACGTATATATGTTAATGTGATTAATTATACTGTAATGGCTGTTTGGCCAGTTTCTGCCGATCCGTCCGTCTGTAGTTACAGAATGCCTCCACGAAAGCGGAAAACGCCAAAACGCTACGAAGGGGGTGCAACCGTTGGGCCAGTCCGCAGACGAGCGAGGGATGTGGGGACCAGCGCTGTGGCTCCGGCTATTGAGGACCCAATGCCCATCACCACCGCTGCACTGCAGGAGCAAATCAACCTGATGCAGCAACAGATGCAGGCCATCGGTGATGTCATCACAACTATGGCCTCCGCAACACCGGCAGCGAGGCCGGTAGCATCGGCAGCCGCCGGTTCAGCAGCGACGGCAGCAATGGAGGAGACAGCCACACTGTTTTCCCCCGTGCATACAGAGGGAGGTGAGGACGTGGAGTTCTACCCGTCTGCCTTTGTATCATCTCCACCCGGAAATTTATCATCAGGTGACCCGTAAGGCCACCAGTGTCTTCAAACCAACCTTCTTTCCCATACGAAAGCAGCCAGATCCCCGTCGGCAGTCCTTTCCTGCCGGCTACTGTTTTGCCTTCTGTGCCACTGGGATCTGCAAATACCCAACATGTGCCTATAAGCACACATGCCCCACCTGCAATGGCCCACACGTCCCATCACAATGCCCAGCCAAACGCCGAACCCCTGCCTTCCCCAGACCTCCGGCTCCCAACACCGGTCTGCGCCGCCCAGCTCCGACGATTGCTAAACGAAAGTAGTTACGATGCCACAGCAACAGACACACTTGTCAATGGATTTCTAGACGGTTTCCGTATCCCCTTTGAGGGGGACCTAAGTCACAGGTCAATACCATGTAATCACCCATCTCTTTTATTAAATCCTGCAGTGGCCAGTGATATGATTCATAAGGAAAAAGGCTTGGGTCGTATAGCGGGCCCCTTCACATCAGTACATTTACACGATTATGTGGTATCACCACTGGGACTCATCCCTAAGAAAGAGCCCGGAAAATTTAGAATTATTCACGATCTGTCATTTCCAAAAGGAGATTCTGTAAAATCTGGTATACCAAAAGATTTCTGTTCAGTCTCTTATGAAGATTATGATTTTTTGTGTCGTTGTTAACAACAGTAGGACAGGGCTGCTTTATTGCCAAAGCGGATATCGAATCTGCCTTTGGAATCATGCCGATACATCCTTATGACTATCATCTACTGGGGTTTACTTTTGACGGCCACTACTATTACGATAAGTGTCTTCCAATGGGTTGTGCTATATCATGCAAAATATTCGAGCAGTTTAGCTGTGCACTGCAATGGATTCTACAAACCTCATTCCATGTGACATACATGTCACACATATTGGATGACTTTATTTTCCTGTCGCCTTCTGAACATGTCTGTAATGTATACCTACAGCAGTTTTTTTCGTTGGCCCAATTGTTGTCTATTCCTGTGAATCAGAGGAAAACCGTGGTTCCGTCCACGTGTGTCATTGTTCATGGCATTGAAATAGACACTGTGCGGATGCAGGCTAGGCTGCCACAGGATAAACTGGATGCTGCAATTCAGTTAGTAAGGGCCTATCGTCGTCGTCGAAAGGTTACTTTAAGGGAAATCCAAGTCTTATTGGCACGCTTTCCTTCGCATGTAAAGTAATAATCATGGGACGCCCGTTTCTCCGCCGATTAATCGATCTAACCATCGGAATTGACAAACCGCATTTCCATATTCGCCTAGGGCAAGCAGCACGCCTAGACTTGGCCGCTTGGGCTTTGTTTTTGGAAAGTTACAATGGGACATCACTTCTGCTTAATGATTTATGGAATTCCTCCGTAAAGCTAGAGCTGTTCACGGATGCTTCAGGGTTTGGGTTTGCCGGCTTACTTGAAGGTCATTGGTTTCAAGGGGTGTGGCCACCTTCATGGGCGAATCACAATATTGCTATAAAAGAGTTATTTCCAATTGTTCTGGCATTACGCTTGTGGCCCCTGGTGCTAGCTGACAGACGACTTCTTGTATTGTGTGACAACGAAGCTGTTGTTTACGTAATAAACAGTCAGACAAGCAAAGACAAGAAACTCATGTCACTCATCCGTACCATGACTGTGTCACTCATGCAGAACAATGTAATTCTTAGGGCAAAACATGTTCCCGGGAAAAATAATGTAATTGCGGACGCACTGTCTCGGTTCCAGGACACGCCAGACCTGCGCAGGCAGTATGGCCTCGAGCCAGTACCGTCGGTCATCCCGCCGGATCTCCAGCCCTGGCCTCTGTAATCCAGCAACTGTTGACAGACCTCACCATTAAATCATACCAGAAGAGTATCGCAATGTTTCATGATTTCTGTCAATCGCATCTCCACATTACTCAGTGGTTTCCATCGAACACATCAGCTGTGGTTTCTTTCATTGCATTTTCCTTTCAAAAAGGATATGAATGAATGAACGTTTATTCAGAACATTGATAACAATATATACAAGACAAGACAACCAAACAAGTTTAACTATAATACAAGTGAGAATATACAATGTTTGAAGGGGGTAAATACGAAGTCATTGACTTTTGTGTAAATTTACCCCTGACATGTATTTATATATATAATTATATACATGTATGTATACACACATATATACATACATATATTCACATACATACATACATGTATTTTGAGACATCAATATTATATTATTAGAATTTGCTATTCATCTAACCATCTAGCTACAATAATTGAAAACATGCAATGGAATATGTGCATATTCAAAATTTTAAGTATGCCATAAGTACACATCTTTACACATATTGTAATTTCCTCAATGGCATGATTACATTTGTGTTTGATTTTATTTAGGTTTCCACAACCAGATATTTCTCAAATAAAAGGTTGTTGCATTTACGCTTAAATTCAGTAATAGTATTAGTAGTTTTTAAATGATCACAGAGAATTCCATAATTGCACTCCCTTTACACAAAGAGACATTGATCGCATGGTAGAACAGACTCTCTGTCGTTCTAGGTCATGATTAGCTCGCATTGAGTATGTTATTTCCCGTCTAGTAAACAAACACTGAATATTTGATGGCAAACAGCTGTAGTAAGCTTTGTACATAATATATGCGCCTTCATCTATTGCCAGTACGTTATCTGCTGTTGCATACGTCCATAAAATGCATCACCTTGTCGATCCAACTGCTACGTTTGTCGTTCGGAAACTTTTACAGGGGGCAGCCAAGCTGAAGCCATCCTGTGATCAGAGGGCACCAGTTACAAAACCCGTTCTACAACAATTGGTCAGTTCTACTCCACATATTTCACCTTGTTATTACAATAGCCTTTTGACTTCAGCAATGTATCTCTTGGCATTCCATGCTTTCTTAAGAATTGGGGAAATTGCTGCTGCAACACCAGCTCGATCTAGTAGTGTTTTGCAGATGAGCCAGCTGGCACTATCATCTTCTGAATGTACAGTCGTTTTTCACACTTACAAGCATTACCATGGCCCTCCAGTGTCTTTATCTATTCCAGCTCATCCGGATTCCATCTTTTGTCCAGTAAAGGCTGTCAGATTGTATTTGGCAGTGAGGGGAAGGTCACCAGGACCAGTATTTATTTTTCCAGGAGGTACTCCTGTTTCAAAATCTTTCTTCAATGACCAGCTGAAAATATCCTTGACTTGGGCAGGTTTATCAACTATGTCTTATAAAGGTCATAGTTTCCGCATCGGTGCCGCCACTACAGCAGCAATGCAGGGGGTGTCGGATGAGGAAATCCAACGTATGGGACGCTGGAGATCCCAAGCCTTTCGCAAATATATCCGGATCCCTATGTTGCATCTACAATGACCAACACGTAGAATGTCAGAAGACAGTAAATAAACACACTAGATATCCGAGTTCGTTATTTTTAGTGACCAGGAGGCTTTCTACTTAGGTGGGGCTTCCTAGGTTTTAGCTCTGATCAGTGGATTCTTAGGGTAATTAATGCTTGCCATGAAATACACCTAAACTGTAGTGGTACTTAGATATGCTTTCTACTTAGGTGGGGCTATCTAGGTTTCATGATGCGTGTTGAATTTTTGGCAATAGTTTTACATGTGATAAGATGCACAGAGTTAATACTAGCCACAAGGGATGCTTATTACTTGGGCATTCAATGGAAACAAACTTAATATTTATGTTGTATAAAACCTTTATGCTGATGCTTATCTGCTTGCAGTGTTCCGATTTAAGGTAGAGTTGTGCTTTCTACTTAGGTGGGACATCATATGTATATGCCCTGCAACAGTAATGTCGAGCCATCAATTACACGCGGGTATTGTGTTACTTGGATACGTTTTCTACTTAGATGGGGCTATATAAGTAACATTATTCGTGTTCTTATATTGGCAATCAGGGTTGTGTTAATACACAATATTTGTTGTTTCCACCACCAATGCTTTCTACTTAGGTGGGGTGGTACGTGGAAACAAATGTGTACTATTGGCGTTTATGATGATATTTATATCCAGTTTTAGGGGATATGTGAATCTTGTGGGGTGGGGGAGCCATCCTGCAATCGTTGATTACCGAATGGCCGGATGTGGTTGGTTCCCCTACCTTTGCTGTTCTCATTTAGATTATAATCATGTTGGCTAGGTAATGAATGATCATTTTAATTATGTAATCTGCATAATATATTCATGTATAGTGATTGTGGCTTTATATATAAAGCTCTTATACAAACTTATATCTGCCTTGTGTTATTCAGCAAACTAGCCACGATTCATATCCTTGTAACAAGCAGCGTCGGCACACATAAATATATTTATGAAAACTCCATCATAAAATAGTAAACAAAGTTTTGTTTATATCATTTGAACACATAAATGTTCTTATAATCATGTTGCGTCGTGCAAATGACTGGGAGCATTACCTAGATAATTATAGTATATATTCAATGTATATGTTAGTAGACCTATTTTAGTAAGCTGTACGATAAGTAATGAATCCGAGACAAAGGGAGAACTGAAACGCAGCGCGGTCGGGAATGTGCTCGGACCAGCTATAACACCGATGAACACAGTTCCGATGCGCTGTGTCCGAGCACCACAACATGCACACGTATGCGTGTTGAGTGCTCGGACCTTTATCATTGACATACGCTGTTCCGATGCTCGGCTTGTTGCTCCGCGTCCGTGCACCGGAAAGAAGCCACAATAGGCGCATGCGCGTTTAGTGCTCAGACATTTATCACTGGCACACACGGTTCTGATGCTCGGCTACGTAACAATGTCCTATTATTAAACTTTAAAAATAATAATAAATAAACACAGTGATTTGTTTTATATTTTGTTGACATTATATAAATTGTTATTGTAAAATTTGTATATTAGTATTTGTTTTCATATTTTGTAGTTCTAGTTGTCTCCAGCGCTTGGCAATGTTCTATTAACTGACTAGTCTGTATTATTGTGGTTACAATGTAATGGTCTTATGAGGTCCCATTCTTTATATGCTGGCACTGAGGGTGGTTACTACCAGGGTGCTTGTCGTCCTCAGTGGTTCTTTTACGTCCCAAATTGAGACGGGACCGACATTACCGAGTCACGAGGGATACACAATCCCCAATTTTGAGAGCCAGATTTTTACACCAAATATCATGCCTGCTCGGTCCAGGTTTCGAACTCAGAGCACTGGCATGCCAGGCGGATGTGCTAACCACTACACTAGGCACACTCTCTGCATAATTTGTTTCTGCTGTTGGGATAAATAAAATGCATCCTTACCTTACCTAAAGATGGGAGGGTGTGTTTCTATATTTCATAAAAACCAGCACAAACCCTTGGAGTAACATATACTATCGAAAGGGATGCGGGGGTACCAGCCCAGCCTGATCACAGTGCTTTCTTCTATATCATGAGCAGTCTTACTCCAAAGCCACTATACTTTATCTTAGTCACATATTGAACATAACTTGATATCATTGTTTTTCATTTTACAGGTTAATGAAGAGGAGCTCAGCATGAAAATGCCGCAGTATAACATGTATAGGGACGTGCATGGTGGTATGCACCAACTACCCAAATTTACACTGGGGAGTCTAGAGGAATACTTATCCCAATGCGGAAAGAAGCTGGAGGAAAAGAGCAAGTCTCTATACAAAGAAAGGTGAGTTATCTTAACATTAAACTAAAAGGACTGTAGGATTAAAGGTAAATGCGAATAACCATATGAGCTTAGTAGTTTGTACGTCCCTGGCAAATATGATACTGCCTTGATGAAATAATAGTTTTCTTTGTCAATGGATACCAGCAGGCTTATTTGTAAGAGGTTTGGCAAATTTAGATGTGTTAAATGTAAGAACAAACATTCGAAACCTAACAATAAATTATTCAGGACCAGTATTCTGGAATACCCTACTTCATAAACTTAGAATACTCCTGACCATTAACCAGTTTAAAAGAAACCTAACAGCTCCTTACTCGTGAATTATTATTTATATTACATTATATATGTGTCTGGGTAAATATATATAGGTGAAGCACAATACTGGGCCAAAAGAGGACTGGACAGCAAAAACAATGTCTTAGACGGTAACCAAAATTCATCTACACCTAAAATTAAAGAAAATAAGATATCTTTACTCGCTTTTATGTGGCGCAATGCCAAGTGAAGTTCATGATGTAAGTTACATGGTATGAAATTATGAGAATGTGAAACACTTCAGAAATCAAAATTTGCTTGACTGATGTATGCTAGTACCTCATCAGAAACCAAGACTTTTAAAATGTTAAGAATAATCAGAGCACTCTGGACGTGAAATGGTGGACACTGTAACTTACGTTATCCACCACATTGTCCACAACCACACTTTTTTTAAACAACAGTAAACAGGCAGGATGCATTTTTTGTGTGTCTCTTCTTTCTTCATGGGCCTAAGGTACAGCACAAATGTTATCAACAGGAACTGTCCACAAAGAAGCTTGTTATGGAGTAAATAATAGCGTAAGTTACAGGACACCAATATTTTAATGTGCACATTTAAATATACATTTGTTTTCATACACATTTTAATAATAACATCTTGGACATGAAAAACTAGGTTGACTTCTGCACTTGTATATTATACCCAGTGTATCAACAAAGACATATTAATACACCTTTAAAAAGTATTTAGCATATGGCGATGACCCTAAAATAAATTTATAAAATAAATGATTCATTCTTGAAGAAGGTAGACATACATATTATGAACCTTTGAATACTTGACGAGGAAAATACACTGTTAGAAAATACACCTCATTTTGTCATTTCCAACATTCACCATGACCATTAAACCTCAGGCTTAAAATGTCAAACAACATGGATATGTGTAGTAGTTACACATGGCGGACAGTTACATGAATTTATATACTGAAAAAATATATATATATATAAATGCACTTTACTGATTAGCAGAATTAAAAAATCAGTCTATAATATTGACTAAAATCAAGCGTCATTGTAATGAAATTGAACACTTTAAAATTGCTGTAATGACAATGAACACGTAGTAAAGAAAAATAGTTAAAATTTGTCACCGTTTTGAAAAATAGCATAATCCACTAATATCTGCATGCTGTATCAACCCACCCCCTTTCTCCACCCGGTAAACACTGACTGTTCCTAAGAAGTAAGATATCAACATGTATAGATGCAGCTGTAGTATAACATTTCTTGCTGCCTTTTTTCTTGTGAAATGCTGCAGATCATACATGAAACATGATTTTATATTTACTGATTATGACAATGAACAACTCCATAATTATTTCCTCCCAACACTACTATGATGCCTGTTTTTGTTTACTGAATATATGTTTTTCTTTACAGGAGATTGAACTAGTGTGCTTAGTACTACTAGCTCTCCAAGTTAATATGGCATACTGGGCAGTTGTATGTCCAGGATCTCGGACAAGATTCTACAGCCATGCAATATGCTGCATATTAACAGTTTGTCATGTGAATGTCCACCGAGTGATCCCAATTGTGTCGTGAGTTGCATCCATGACAGATTCCCCAGTGCCAAGGGGTTACACTGGCTTCCAGATCAGTCAGTTAGCTTGACTGACTGGAAACCAATGTAGAATGCAGGTTGCTCGACATAAGAATGAAGTGACGCCTGATTAGCTCTGCAATTGGTGATGGAACGGTGGGTGCCAGGGTCTGGCAGTTATGGCATGAGTCTTCGGGCAACAACTTTCAACGCTGTGAGAGAGGTTCAGTGTCGAGCATTCTTCGGTGAACTACATCGTTATCTTTGATAGTACTGCATACCAGCTTCCTGACTTTTTGCTGTACATCTGCATCTACCTATACCGGAGAAAAAATGACAATTAGCATGGCTCTGACATGTATGATATTTTTATATGTGACGACACATTTATCAAAAGTCAATAATACAAGGTATTTTTATTCAATTCAACTATAACTTTTACCAGTGTCCATGAAAAAATACATGAATTATCCAGTATGGTTACAGTGGTAGGGTTTCATTGTCTTTGTGTTGCTGATAGTCAGTGGCAGCCAGCTGAGTTCTTGCAACATACACCAGGCACTTGTTATGTACAACACAAGTTTGTGATGAAGTAATGGTATTGAAAGCCTTTTTACATTTTTCAGCAACAGTCTGTTGATACACTGACAGCAGCATTTTACTTGTTTAAATTATCTATGAATCATGAGGACTGTTATATATTTTTCATGCCATGTCTCATCTTTCTAAATTATTCTTTTTTTATCACTGTTTTATGTTTTCACAAATAATTTACATTACATTTTCATTTCTCATGATAATTAAACAACATTTGAGTAAGGTTAGTTTTGATATTGTATACTATCCAGTCCTCAGGATTGCTCAAAGCACTTTACTGGCTCCCTGGCAGACCTGTTAAATCGAAAACACCATCTTGACTTGGGAAGCATTAAGCTGAAATTAATATGCGAAGACTATCCACCACTGTCTGTAGCAGGTACTCTTCATACAGCTGAGTAAACTGGAGCAATGTAGCATGTAGTGATTGTATATGTAATTCTCAGTCACATAGGGATGACCCTGTCTAGTCTAGTCACTATTTTAAGTTCAACTAAACATCTTTGTAAGTAATTTTTTCTCATTGGTTTACATTTTATGGGTATTAATTTTTTTTTTAAATACACATCATTGTTTAGTCACTAATTTTGTTTTGTCAGTTGTAAACATATAAGGCATGTATAAACTACAACTAGCATTTGATATCACATGTACTAACTACGCGGTAGTGTTGTTTTTTTGCAACAAAGAATCATGATAAAATAACTGTTTGTTTTTTATATGTACCTGACATTTTTTCAACCTCTTCCTAATTTTTGTTTCTATTGTTGCTTTGCATATTATGTGCATGTGATGTGTATGTGATATTAAAAATTATTACATTATACACATCAAGTGCAGTGATTGTACCTGTAGTTGTATTGTGCTTTTCATAATTTTGTAGTCAATCTTATCAAATAGTTTCAATAAAATGGTTGTACTTTACATTGTCTTTACTTTAATTCACATGCATTTCTAACAACAATATGCAATTTAAAAGAGGACACCCATTACTGCAAAATCCTCATGCAGACAAACAACACATTCACATACAGGGGTGGATCCAGAAATTGAGCCTGGCCGAACCAAATGGTGTAGTCTAAATTTTGGCGCTACTGAGCCGCCATAACTATAACTTCAGCCGCTTGGCTGGAGTGGTGATATCGGAAGACGGGGGAGGGGGTGCTAATGGAATATACTTGCACTGTATATACGAATTTATGTTTGCAACATAAATATTCCAAATTAAATAAATAGACCATTATGTTAACAAATTTAACTGCAAATTAAATGTATAATGTAATTGAAAGTTTCACAAAAGCCTTATCAACCAAAGATGGTGTAAGTACCCTAAGATTAGTCAGAATAAAACATAATTGTTAAACCCAATCACATATGTTTGCATATCTTCCAATTATTATGCTATGATTTATATATATTAAAGCCCTGCGCGGGGCGGGTTTTGGCCCGTGGGCTGGATTTGTTGTTGTTGTTGCAGTGCGGTGCGGGTTAAGTTTCAATTTGGGCGGGGCGGTCTGCTGGCTAGTAATTTCTACATGTGGGCTACTGTGGGCTGATTTTTGTAACTCATTAATGGTCACCAGTTACTCAAAGGTGGGACATTCTTTGAGCTAGTTAATAGGGGATTACCAGATTGCCCTTTTGTTTGTGTTTAAACAGTGTTATGATAACATGTGCTGGCCTGCCTTGCCAGCTTCAGGCAGGTGTGATTAGTGGCTTCTTCCAGATGGAAGTATCACTTCAGGCCATCAATCTGTTTGTGTAATTAAGCCACCAGGATGTCCATAAAGAGCAGTTACACCACTAATTAGACAGGAAATGCCTTTGATATGTGGAGACAGGAGACTCTGCCACTTGGCACTGGCTGACAGTGCTAACTGCTAAGAACAAGAACTGTCAGTCTTCCTCTGTAGAAGTCAGATGGCTCAAGTCAAACTGCCTTCTACACTAGTATTATCCGGTGCCAGTAGTCTGGTCCAGAGGGGATTTTGAGCCTGTTATATGGACATGTAAAAATCCTCTCAACAATCAGTAGTCTACGATCAGAAAATATAAATTGCAAACTTCTAATATCAGCAGATGGCAAATTGTAACACTGCCTTTGTGCACCAGACTCACCCTTTGAACAACTCATGTTCATGCAGTACAATGGCAAATAGATTATAAGATCATAGGATGCCACTGAAATGAATGCCAGCAGTGTGCCATCGCATATTCACTTGTGCTGAATTATATCAATTAGATTAATTAATAATTTTTAAATACGTTAAAATTTGTACTCGTACCTTTACTTTGCCCCAGGTCTGCTTATCACCTTCGGGCATTTACATTATAATGACAATGGTTCTATTTGTCTTAGAGATGGAATTCCAAGTATGACATGGTTGTCACCCAGCGCCTTGCATTTGTTAATATTGTAAACAACAATGATTAATAAAGATGATATATTTTTAATGATTCCATGTCATCTTTTGTGGGCTGCGGGGCAGGTGCGGGCTGACTTTTGACTAATTACTGCGGGGCGGGTTGCGGGCCAAGTTACTGTGGGGTGGGGCGGGCAGCGGGCTAGGATGTGACAAAATATGCGGGACAGCACTACTACCCGTCAATATATATATAATATTACATATGTGTGTGGTATGTAACTTGTAAACTTTTTTATTTCATTAACAGGTAAACATATGTTGCCCAAATGTCATTTGCCCAGCACTCGCGAGTGAAAAGGTCATTTGCCCAGTTGTGAAACAATTACAATGATATGAGAGTGGCAAAGTTATTATTGTATATATATTGTAAAAGTGTAGTACATAACAAACAACTAGACAATTTACAAGTGTCAACTTATTAACTAAGTACAGGTAGAACACAGATGGGCTGGAAAGAAGGTTACAGGAAATAAAGTCAAACTAATTTTATTCGAAAAATATAAAATAAATAAAAAGTTTTGCAATTTTTCACTGACAGTTCAACGAAACAAAGTTTTATGAATTCAATAGTAAACCATGCAAAATACCCAATGCCTTAGTTGTGGTCTCAATGTGTCATTAATCTAACACTGCTAATTAATTAGGAGGACATTTGGCTGGCAGTGGGTGAACCCCTGGCAGTATCCACAAAGTTCTACTGTTTACTCAGAGGGTGGATTACCACCTGTTATTGTTCAATGATCAATATCCCCTTTGTTCTTTAGCTGGACTGCAAGGTGCCACTGGAAGCTGGCTACACTTGTCTAAAGGCTGGCTGAGTCACTGTAAGTCTTTAGAAGAAGATTCCAGCAGTTCGTCGTGTCTCTTATGAGAGCAACAAAGGCATTATATTATGGATTTCCTGGCTTGATTTAACAAACAAAAATTATTACGGCCTTTCAACTACTTGCAACTGTGGTTATTAACTATAGGTTTCTGACTGGGAAAGTATGTTACTTGAAGCGAAGCCTCTGTGGCTTAAGTGTCATCAACGTGCAAACAATTTGTAAACTGTCCTGTCAGAAACTTAGCTGTCAACCCTGACTGTATTTAAATTGAATCGCGCAAAGTGAGATGAAGTGAATTAATTAAATGAAACGGAAAACAACATTTACAACATTTTTCTACAAAAGGTATGAATGTAGACGTATAAATTACCAAATGCATGTTATTGATAAATTGAAAGACCAAAATAAAAAACAACTAAAACAGAACTTCTATAATTTACATGTACAAGAGGATTTGTAACTTAACAAAACATGGGCTGCAATTCTTTGTATTGTAACGGTACTTCTCTGCTCTCTCACATAAATCAGTCGCAAGCTATCGATACATGTTACGAA
This sequence comes from Paraescarpia echinospica, assembly GCA_020002185.1. Lineage (NCBI taxonomy): Eukaryota > Metazoa > Annelida > Polychaeta > Sabellida > Siboglinidae > Paraescarpia > Paraescarpia echinospica. Next base: position 16,598,350 of record CM034536.1, on the reverse strand, counting down.
GGCCTACATGCTATTGTTATGGAAATGTTCACAGTATTGAGGGGTGGTGGTTTTGTGAACATAATAAGCAACATAATATTATATTCATACGAATAAATATGCGTGGCTCAAGCTGACTACTTTGAAATTACTAACTTCTCTAGAAGAAGTTTTGCGAACGCAGCATCTGTTCTTAGTCTTACTCCAGCTCTTTCTTTTGTGAGTTATGTTGTTCCACCAGACCTGGGGCGGAAGTACTCGGTACTCGTGTACTCGAGTACATTTTTGAAGTACTCGTACTCGTACTCATAAAACTTATGGGTCATGTACTCGTACTCATACTCATTGTACTCAGATTTTACGAGTACATTACGAGTACATCTGAGTACTTTCTCAATATATACTGGGAACAATTAATTTATTTGCAGTTATAAAATCAAACTTTCCTGAAATATTGAAATGCTCAACTATTTTTTTAAATACTTTGTTATTTCACATAGAATGCCACCTTGCCATCCCTACACATAGTACATCCTCATTCTCTGATAGCCATGAGTCCATGACTATGATACCCTAACATGGCAACAGGCAGCATCTTTCCCCAGTCAGAAACACCCTGTTAAGCAAACAATAATTGTAGGCTATCAGTTCAGGCCATAAAACAGTTTAATCAAGCCACCAGGATGTCCATAAAGAGCCAACTACTAGTAGCAGTTAACCCACCTGTTAGACAGGGAATGCATTTAATGTAGTCTGGAGACCATGCCACTTGGCACTGGCCAACAGTGCTAACTGCTAAGAACAAGAACTGCCAGTCTTCCTCTGTAGAAGTAAGGTGGCTCAAGTCAGAAGTCACCCTACACTAATATAATCCGGTGCCAACTTAGTGTGACACCAGTGAAGCCATGTGACATGATAGTCTAGGTCAGAGAGAACATGCACTGAGGGAGCAGAGATAAGAGAAATGCTAAACAAAGACATGTAGCCAGTGCCAGGTAACAAATCCTCCTGTTGGTTGCTTTCTTTTACATGCTTAACCTGGAGACAACCAGCAAAGTTCAAATGATTGGCTGGGGGTATCCACTGGTCAGTCTCTTTTACCCACTCATTTGTGATCATTAAAGACAGATATCAACTTGATTGGCTAAGTTTTTTTCTCAAATGTCAATCGTATTTTATGATTGGTTTACGTGTGCCTAGTTGGTCGGTGACTCAATATTGCCCCTAGATATATCATGACAGTGATACCACATGCCTACATTGCAGAGAGATCCACTAAATTGTCGATTTTACGATACGTTATTATTTAATATTTATATTTACAAAAATGTACTTGTACTCGTACTCGTGAGAATGTACTCGTACTCAGCTTTTAGCAATGTACTCGTACTCGTCCATCGTCAAAGTACTCGTACTAGTACTCATAAAAATGTACTCGGCCCCAGGTCTGTGTTCCACAAATCCATACTGTTTTTTCCCAAATAAACCATCTGACGCGAATACTGACTGTCTGTCGTTGTCTGCGTAATTTGGCAATTTTTTGCTGAGTCGGTGGCATATGTCCGGGAACATCCCATCGCCGGCGTAAATGCCATAAAATAAGAACGTGTTGTATAAACACTTGCGAACACTGTACTATCAACAAAAACGGCTTGATCAAGGCACCAATCTTGAGGGTCAGAGGTCAGTCTCGCCCAAATTCGCGAACACGATATTATTATATGAAGTTTCCACTTCCAGATGCATGTCCAAGTAAGTGTTGCTAGTTTCGACTCCTTCAACTCAAAACCAAATTCAAAATAGTTCGCAGTTTGTTTATTAATTTCAACAAAACGAAGTAGCACAAGTGCACCAATGAACTAGGATATTATAGTGGATACTTGATAGCTTTGATTTTTGGGAAATTAGTCAGAAAAACGAGGAGCATAAAAATCGAACTGATATTGCAGCTTTAAAAAAGCTATATAGTTGTATTATCACCAGTTAGTCTGATATTAATTGCAATACAACAAACCCCCTCTTTGTTTCAAGTTTTAATTTTGTTTTATTTTAGTTTCAAATGAAATGCTCAGAGCTGCATTGCACAATGGTTTGTAAGTTGGACTCTGTGCTGCAACGATGTAATGTTTATAAAAAGTAATCTCTTATATAATAACGCAGTATCCAGTCCTGATGACTGCTCAAAGCACTTTACTCCCTAGCAGACTTGTTTGATCGAGCACCATCTCAACTTCTCTGGGAAGCTTTCAGACATGCCGCAATTAATGCACAAAGGCTATTTGTACACAAATATCCACCACTGTCTATAGCCAGATACTCATTCATACGGCTGAGTGAACTGGAGCAACGTAGAGTGAACGAACTTGCCCAAGGTTCAACACAGCAGCACTGAATTCGAACCCGGGTTCTCTTGATTGAGAGTCCAACGTTCTAGTCACTGAGCCAATGCACTCTATTGTAACCGTATGCATTGTTTCAATGGAGCACATTGTGTAAATACAGATGCATGTATGTATATTGAATTGAAAAGCATGGAAATAACTAACCATTTCATCTTTCAAGTACTGATCTTGTGGAGTTAACTTCAAGTAGTTGTGGTCGTTGGCAAGGGCATGTGGATTGGCAGGAGGGAACAGCTGCATCACTGGCATTGGTTGACTTTCCTGAAATATGTATATGTAGAGATATAAGCAACATTGTATTATTTGCTTTATACATAAAGCCAGAGACTGCACTAATGCCCATGTTTTGACAAGTAACTATTTTTCAATTGGTCTGTAAAAGGAATACAAGCTGTGTAAGATTTGTTTCGTCAAATAGAGTGAACCTGTCTGGAGTAGAGTCGTTGTTCTGCAGTTGCTCTGATCAAGGATCATATATAAGGTCCGCATTGTCCTTCCCACGAATTGCATGTAATCTGCTGGACTTGATAGGAGTTTCTTTAAAAGGTATAGCATGATGGAACGTCTGGAGGACCTGCAGGTCAAGTCAAAGTGTACATTTATGAATTTTATATGCATTTTAACCCTTTCATTTATTTATTGTTGCTGATATGTTGACAAGAGCATGTCACATTCTTGAAACTACCCAGCTTATTTGTATAAAATTGGGATAAACTAAATGCCATTTTTGTGTGCATTGACAGTTGCCCCAATATTTGTACATGGTACACTGAATGCAGAAAATACGTGTTTTTTAAACGTCTTACCTGTGTACATGTCACTTCTGTCAAGATAGTTCCTGTCTGACAGTAGTGTCAGGCTGAACAGAATTGCTGCAACATGTTTGCAGTGAGCTGTAGGGCCCTGCCCAGCACCACATTCACATTGTGCTTCTTACACCACCGCATCATTGTTCATGGACACATCTACTTTATGAGGTAGACTGCCTCATCTCTGCCCACATAACAGCTGACACAAACCACTTTCCTTGTGTGTTGTCTGTGGTGGTACGCATATACTGCAATAACCTGAAGAAAACAATGTACATTATATAAAAAAATTGTGGAGTCGAACAATACCGGGCCAAATTGGTGTCATGTAAGTTACGCTATATTTATTCCATAACCAGCTTCTTTGCAGACAGTTCCTGTTGATAACATTTGTGCTGTATCTTAGGCCTATGAAGAAAGAAGAGACACAAAAAAACGCATCTTGCCGGTTTATTGTTGTTTAAAAAAAATTGTGGTTGTGGACAATGTGGTGCATTTCGTAAGTTACAGTGTCCACCATTTCACGTCCAAAGTGCTCTGATCATTCTTAACATTTTAAAAGTCTTGGTTGGATTCTGATGAGGTACTAGCATACATCAGTCAAGCAATTTTTTTTTTCTGAAAGGTTTCACATTCTCATATTTTAGATCATCAACTTCACTTGGCATTGCGCCACATAACAGTGAGTAAAGATATCTTATCTTCTTTAATTTTATGTATAGATGTATCTTGGTTACCATCTAAGACTTTTTGTTTTTGTTGTCCAGTCCTCTTTTTTGGCCCAGTATTGTGCTTCACCTATATATATTTACTCAGACACATATATAATGTAATATCAATAATAATTCACGAGTAAGGAGCTGTTAGGTTTCTTTTAAACTGGTTAATGGTCAGGAGTATTCTAAGTTTATGAGGCAGGGTATTCCAGAATACTGATCCTGAATAATTTATTGTTATGTTTCGAATGTTTGTTCTTACATTTTAAGACATAAATTTACAAATAAGCCTGCTGGTATCCATTGACAAAGAAAACTATTATTTCATCGAGGCAGTATCATGTTTGACAGGGACGTACAAACTACTAAGCTCATGTGGTTAATCGCATATATATCTTTAATCCTACAGTCCTTTTAGTTTAATGTTAAGATAACTCACCTTTCTTTGTATAAAGACCTCCCCTTTTCCTCCAGCTTCTTTCCGTACTGGGATAAGTATTCCTCTAGACTCCCCAGTGTAAATTTGGGTAGTTGGTGCATACCACCATGTACGTCCCTGATCCCTATACATGTTATTCTACGGCAGTTTCATGCTGAGCTCCTCTTCATTAACCTGTAAAATGAAAAACAATGACATTATCCCAACTTATGTTCAATATGTGACTAAGATAAAGTATAGTGGTTTTGGAGTAAGACTGCTCATGATATAGAAGAAAGGACTGTGATCAGGCTGGGCTGGTACCCCCGCATCCCTCTCGATAGTGTATGTTACTCCAAGGTTTTTATGAAATATAGAAACACACCCTCCCATCTTTAGGTAAGGTAAGGATGCATTTTATTTATCCCAACAGCAGAAAAAATTATACAGAGAGTGTGGCTAGTGTAGTGGTTAGCACATCCGCCTGGCATGCCAGTGCTCTGAGTTCGAAACCTGGACCGAGCAGGCATGATATTTGGTGTAAAAATCTGGCTCTCAAAATTGGGGACTGTGTATCCCTCGTGGCTCGGTGATCACATTAATGTAGGTCCCGTCTCAATTTGGGACGTAAAAGAACCACTGAGGACGACAAGGACCCTGGTAGTGACCACCCTCAGTGCCAGCATATAAAGAATGAGACCTCATAAGACCATTACATTGTAACCACAATAATACAGACTAGTCAGTTAATAGAACATTGCCAAGCGCTGGAGACAAGTAGAACATATACATTGAATATATACTATTATTATCTCGGTAATGCCGCCAGTCATTTGCACGACGCAACATGATTATAAGAACATTTATGTGTTCAAATGATATAAACAAAACTTTGTTTACTATTTTATGATGGAATTTTCATAAATATATGCTATTAGAAAATGTGTCTCTTACAACAATATGTTCCAAATGGTGTTAGGATTTGACAGATATTATAGTGCTACTGAAATGTTTATTTACAGTAATTTGCTTATTGTGTTCCTGGTATTAGAACTTTTGACATATAGATTTACATGCCGGTTATAGTTCTAAATTATATTTTTATTGATGGTTCAAGTAGCAGCAATATTTTACTTACTGGCTATATGTAACTATTGCCAATATCACAACTATAGAACGCAATAATGCATTTGTTTGTTGTGTGGAGTCTGCGAATAAAGCATATTATTATAAATAAAATATACTTTTAGTACACCTATAGCTATAGTAATTTGTAAAAGCAATTGCTCAAAGCAGTGTAGTCTAATTACAGCATATACATGCACATAATTGCCAACAAAATATCAACGGAATAAAACTATGGTATCATAATTACACGAAAAGCATAAGTATTGGCAAGGACATACAGAACTATTTTAATGTAGGCCCTATATGTGTGGGCAATAGTAGTTTTGTAAAATAGGTATGTATGTAAATAAAGAAGTCATTATTATTATTGTTCATGTTATTATGCGGGTGCGTGCCTAGGGGAGTTTTCTCGTTGCCCAGAAATCCCCCCACTATACAGCAGTGTACAGTGAATGATGGCAGGCAACATCCACCGTTACTGTGATACCCATTTGGGAACCCACAAATATATCAATCCTGGGTACGCCTCTATTACGTGTTCTACATATAATGATATACTAGTTATGATGAGTTATGACAACAGCAGAGTAGAAACACCAGAAGAAGATTTTATTGAAATAGTGCATACAGATATGTGAAAGAACATGTCAAGTAATGCTATAAATACAATCACAGTTGCAGAATAGCATCAGTGTCTAAGTACTGACACTATAAACCTATTAGCCAGTTTAAATATATGTAAATACGTTACATATAAATAGTAATTGGACTATCTAATATTTACTTTAGGCTATCTTAATTAACAATAAAATAATTCAAAAATATCAAATGAAAATATTAATTCAACCTTTAAAACGCCACTGGCTTAAGGTCACAGGCTCCATTTGAAATGTTATATTTTAATTATCAGTCATATGTTAAAAACTACTCGTCATAGATTAAAGTTGCATTCTGAGTTACACAACCATGTTTAAGGTGTATATATACAACCTAAACAATAATGTCAATATATACTTATTTGAGTATACTTGCTACCGTATATGTCACTTTAGCATTTGATGTTATTTGATAAATTACGCTTTTGCAAAAAGAAACATGACATGCATACGTAATTTTAATTTGGATCTTAGAATTACATATTGTGTGAACACAAATTTATATGGAGTTGTTGAAAATTATGTATTGTATGGGGCATGACGATTCACTGGAAATTTGTATTTAAAAGATGAACGTTGTCAGAATACAACTTTAATCTAATGTTCAATACATTCTGTCTATATCAAAAGAAGTTCAAAATGACTTAATAATCAGTTTGCATGACGACAAGCATGGCATGGTTTTAAAATGTCAAATAGCATTCAATATTATAAAAATACTTTTTAGTCAGCCAAACTAATTAATTGCACAACTTAATACATTATTGGTCATAATTAGTTTATAAAATGTGATTTTCAAAGGATGTTCCGTATCGCCAACGTTGATCCCAAATAAAACTACGCTATGCTCTATTGCCATATTTAGCGGAAGCGAGAGCAAACACGTGATGACTGGCGCATGCCCGTTCAATGCTCGGATCTTTAACGCTGAGGCACACGGTTCCGATGCTCGGCTATATCGTTAATAATATTCAATTAATTGTACACGTTATAGTATGAATAAATATTAGTATTGACAGTTTTCGAAACATCATGAATGATCGCTCACAAACAGTACCAACCTACTTGACAATCAATTCGCGTTTTCTGGCAGACTGCTTCAGTGCTTGGCACTTCGTTTCTTCCGTTCATCTTTGAGTTCTTTTAAACTCCAACATTGATATAACAGGTCATAATGTGGGTGAAAAATGCTTCATATAAGTATTCTGTACACTACGACGTGACGTTGGTGACTGACAGCAAGGCCTGACCAAAGCAATTATATAATTGCTTTGGCCTGACTTGCAAGGGATACTTCAGTATTTGCAAGTCGGTGTAGTTCGCTAGGGGGCAGCACATCTTAGCTTAGCTTAGGTCACTGAGTCCAATTTGTGCCAGATAATCGTTTGGAGAACTTCGTTTCGAGAACTTCGTTTCGAGAAAATATTTTGGAGAACATTTTTTGGAGAAAATCTTTTGGAGAGAGAAATATTTGACCAAACGCCATTCTAATGAATTATTTGACAAAAATCTTGCACAATGACAGCGTAAAGGGATAATCGAAAGTCATAATTCGACAATCTCGGCGTAAAAGGATAATCGAAAGTCAGAAATCAACAATGTAGCATTGTGGAATTATGGCCCTAATATCGTTCCATATACTTCACCATGCCACGAGGACGCCCAAAACGATCGGCCTGTGATAGTCGTGATCATCCAGCAGTACGTCGGCGTGTGACGTTCTCTCAATCTTCCCCGCATGTTGCAACTAACGAAGAACGGAATGATGGCGAGGCGCAAACGGGGGTCACTCGCCAGCGGGACAATGGGCGACCCGCCAACTGGCCGGTGGCGACGCTACGTTTACGAATCGAAGAGCGTGGCATCAAGCTACCGACGGGGATAAAAAAAAGTCCCAATTGATGCGGATGTACCATGACAATTTCGGCGACGGTGACGCCACGGTCGACCCGCCAGGAACCGATGTTGGCGTCGTTGCGTGCGCTCCTACCCCGACTACGACGATGAGTGACATCGCTGATCGCGATAGCACGAGGCCCGTTCCAACATCGCCGACGACGCGTTGGGGAATCGCTGCCGAGCTAAATGGCTTGGCTTCCCGGGCACGACAACGTTATCAGCCTGTACCAGCCGTGACGACAGCCGCCGCCGGAAATTCGATCGCCTGGGCCCGCGGGCAAATGCCGAGCTACGACGAGACGGGAATTCGGGCTCACGATAGCCACGCCGCTAGCGAAATGGAGCCACTGGCGGACGTCGTACGCAACCTTCAGCGGTCGATGATGGATATGACCGAACAACTAGGCCAAGTGATCCGTTCACAGCGCGTCGCAGACGGATCGTCGACGGCCGTAGGCTCGTCAGCCACCTCGCAGCGGCCGATACACTTCTCCGCGCCGCCGATGACGCCGCCCCCTCCGCCGCGACCGATCGCCTTCAACCTGACGACGGCCATGGAAGCGATCGAGCAATCAACCGGCGCGTCGTTACGCGCCGCTCCCGCATCCGCCGACGCCTATCGATGGCACGGCAGCTCGACGACCGGTGTAGCCTCCGAGAGCCTTCCCGAGGTCAAGACGGTGTCGGCAACACTGAGGGCGGCCATCATTGACGGTAAAGACGTTAATCTGGCTACCCTGTTGATCCCACACTTCGACCTGGGAGAGTATAGTCGCTATGCGGGAGGAGACGGCTCTTCCCACCTCCTCCGTCCGCTGTCCTCCGACCCATGGCTAAACCGCAACCTAACTTTAGCCGAGTTCATTGCAGCATTTAACAAATATAGGAATATCATGTGTGAGGTATGGGATAGGCGGAAGGAGCTCGATGCTTACGAGGCAATGGTGGTAGGCATTGCTTCCAGGATCGAAGGGACGGCCTTCTACGAATACCACAAGGCTTTTGCTGCTCGATCCGCTGCCCTTATCCAGCAGCACAATGTGAAGGTTGACTGGGGGGTCAGGGATAATGGTTTGTTTTGTTCCCTATTCGTGGGTCAGACCGCGAACGTGTGTTCGTTGTGCGGCAGTGTGGCACACTTGAGTGGTTTCTGCCCTATGTTGGCGAATGTCAAGTCGCCATCTATAGGTCCAAATTTCTCCCGGGGTCCATTAACGGGTAAACCCAGCCATGCCCTTGCTGCCACCGACATCCAGGGACGACCCAGAATAAGCGTTGGTCAGAGGGAACTCTGCAACAATTTTAACTCAGACCAGGGCTGCATGAGGCAGAATTGCAAATTCCTACATTCATGTCTTTTCTGTAGAGCGCCACATGCTAGTGTCACGTGTCCGAATAAATCCAGAGTTAGGACACCTCAACCGCAGACTAGGACGAACAACAGACCACCGACTGCACAATGAATGATAGCGACAGACCAGATAGATGGACAGACAGTGACCCCGACCCCTATAGACATTGACAGACTGGAGATAGAGTTAGCCGAGCACCCAGATAGAAATTTCGTGTTCAATCTAATCAGTGGTCTGAGAGAACGTTTTTTCACCGGTATTAGCGAACCACCGACAATTACCTTAGAATGCCCAAATAATAGGTCAGCTACCATTCAGCCAGAAATAGTTGCAACATTAATTGATGATGAAGTGCAGAAGGGATATTTGGTAGGTCCATTTGAAACACCCCCTTTCTCAACCTACAGGGTGAGCCCACTTGGTGTGGCTGAAGGCACCTACTCTGGAAAGAAACGTTTGATTGTCGATTTATCTGCTCCCCACAACAATGATAACCATGATAACAATGATAACAATGATAACCATGATAACCATGATAACAATGATAACCATGCTAGTTTAAATGAACTCATCAACAAAGAGGAATACTCGTTAACTTATGTCAAATTAGACGATGCTATTAGAGGGATTTTAGAAAGGGGCAGAGGATCGTGGTTATGCAAGACTGATATTGTTGATGCATTTAAGCTGGTGCCTATCCACCCTTCATTGTGGCATCTGTATGGGGTCAAGTGGAAAGGGTCATACTTCTTCTACACCAGGCTAGTTTTTGGCAGCCGCTCAAGCCCTAAAATATTTGACTGGCTTTCACAGGCTGTGTGTTGGATAGCCAAACATAATTACGGGATTGAGTTCATTCTCCATCTTTTAGATGACTACCTGACAATAGACCATCCCAGTGCTACAGCAGAGAGAACAATGGCAATACTTACAATGATTTTCAATAGGCTACGGATCCCAATAGCACGTAATAAGACAGTGGGACCTACTGTCCAGTTACAGTACTTGGGTATAATCCTCGACACTGACTCTATGGAAGCCAGATTACCGTTAGACAAGCTCACCAGAATTCGAGAAATGTTATGTAAATTTGAAAGTAAGCAAAGTGTATCAAAGAGAGCTCTGTTAAGTTTGTTGGGCCATTTACATTTTGCTTCTAGGGTGATAAGACAAGGTCGAAGTTTTGTCTCTTACCTCCTGGCTTTGGCAGCCTCGGTTAAAGAACTACAAATTTGAGCCACACTCATCCCGTTACATCTGAAGACATTTTGATATATTTTGTCGCATATTGTGTCAGCTCATTACGCTTGAAATATTCCACCATTAAAACATATCTAGCAGGTACTAGGTTTGCATACGTTAAAGCAGGGTTTCAGGACCCATGTTGTTTTCCGAGTGGTCAGCCATTTTTACGTTTGCAAGCTATTCTTAAAGCAGTGAAGAAGTCACAAGATAACATTATTAAACCTCGTCTGCCAATCACAGCTTCTATTTTAAACCAACTATGTCAGAAACTCAGGTCAGGATTTCTAGGTGCATATGAGGACCTGGTCCTTGAGACTGTTATTTGTCTGGCCTTTTTTTTCTCTTCGGATTTTTGAGATGTGGAGAGTTTACTAGTAAGTCAAGCGCATTTGACCCACTCACAGATTTAAGTCTGCAAGACATACAGTTGCACACATGTGACCACTATTTTACACTACAATTGAAAGTTTCAAAGACAGACCCATTCCGCAGGGGGGTATCACTTACTTATTTTGCTACAGAGCAATCCATATGCCCTCTCAAGCCTATGTTAGCGCTCATGCAGACACGGTTGGCTATGTCAGCACAGCCACATGATCCCCTGTTTACCACATTCGCAGGTGCACCTCTGATAAGGGCTTTCGTCATTGGCAAACTAAAGATCCTCCTATCAAAAATGGGTTACAATTCAGCCTTGTATAGTGGGCACTCTTTCCGGATAGGGGCCGCTACTACGGCCGCAGCAGCTAACATCCCAGATCACATGATCAGAACCCTGGGTAGATGGAATTCTGATTGCTACTGCAGATATATCAGAACATCACATGAATCTCTACAACAGGCCCAACAGGCTATGTGTGAGCATCTCAGATGAACACAAGGGTCAGGTAATGGCTTTTGCAGGGGCAGGAGTCGTGACTGACACTTGTAAATGTCTTGAGTGGAAACAATCAGACATGTGTTTTGCTTACGGATGTCTCTGTACTTATGTCTTTAGAAGACAATATACGATGCACGACTTGTTGATTGTATCCACAGCTTGGTCAACCATGTGGCTTTTAAAATTGAATGTTACAGTATTAATGGCCTGCGCGCCATGCTTTACATAAATAGCTAGTTGATGTATGACTTTGATAATAACAAGTACTTGTAGGTATGCAGTTATAATATTGATTGACATTGCAGTAATAAAGCCAGAGCTTTGTTTTACTTTTAGGATATTAGGTTTAACCACCTGATGTGCAGGAGACTAGCAAGGGCTTAGTCACAGGCCTGGCATCGGGTGGTCGGGTCGTTTATTATAAAACATCTGATACTTGAATCTATGTTGTTGCCTACTTGCATAATATGTCTTGTTGAGCATGACTTGTTTACCGAGGCTAGAAATGGATACATAAAGCAGGGGATTATAACTACTCTTATGCACATGTATATAATGCCTTGTTGACAGGTCGAGTGCGTAGAGTCACAGTACTGCATGCAGCATTTAGAATAATGCAGGATATACTGTGTGTGGTGTCATTCTGTTGTCATGCAAGAAGTAATTCGACAGGGCACAAGAGCCAGGCAGTCTCTCTTGCAGAGGGCAGGAGTCTCGACTGTCAGGCTTTTGTATGATGAAAATGACGTTATATGTGGACAATGTGTGGTGATCGATCTTTTCGAAAGAAAAGGACATTACTGTACACAATATGTATTACAAATAGGTGATTATATCTTATTGTCAGCACGATCACTTATATATGTTAAGTATTATGTATGCTAGTATAGTAATGTGCATGAAGTAGGGAATGTACGTACAGGAGCTTGATCTCCAAGTGTGCGTGGTTGCACGAGTTGTACATAATTTCTGCACAGTGAGATTGGCACAGCGGGTGTATAAATAGGAGATTTAATTGCATGGGAAATGTCAAGCATTCTCAGCATGAACCAGCATCACCCCGTCCTAATATCTTGGGGCATTCGGTTAATAAACAACCTCTCTTGGGAGGGCTTGACACCGAGAGGGATGCAGGCCCCAGGATTGTCTGGTCACGTGGCCGCAGTCACGTGATCATGATCGAGTAGCTGGCCCAGGACCATGTCCGGTCACGTGAACATATCCGGGCCTCGCAGCCAATCCGCTCGGTGTCACAGCTTGCCCCAGAGAGATCCAGCCGGGCTGTCCCATTTGCCAAAGTTTTATAATAAAACATTGCTTATATGAATGTGTTTGTGTTGTTCTGTCATAAATGTAAGGAATATTTGTTCACATATATTGAAAAACCTCGCATACTGTGGGTGTATATCGTATATTTAATTAAATCGAGAGTGTTATTTGTAGCGAGTGGCATTTCGTTGCAAAGTCCTGCTTAGTTCTGAAAGTATATATATTTTGTGTTTTCCGAGTGTTGTAGTTGTGTATGTTATCTTTTGGGACAATTTGCCATTTTAATGAATAATCGGGTATATTTTTGTGAATATATGTGAATTAAATTTTAATTATTGTGCTTTAAGATGTCTTCTACTTTTAACAGGTTAATTTTTTTTTAAGTGGTTGAGTATGTGAGTTATTATTCGCATTGCTTTCTTTTGGATTTTCATAATTCTGTTTCCTTGATAACCTCATGCCATAATGCAATAATTAATGTGAGATAATAGTGACGAGATATATATTGAATTTGAGTCCAAAATCAACATTAAGAAGTTAATTTCAGCTATTTTTTCAATATTTATATCATATATTTTAGGTTTAACCGTCGTTATTCATTTATTTGGCATATTGAAAATCATACACTTTGATGTGTTGTTATTCAGCGTAAATTTATTAATTTGTAGCCATTCAATAACTTTAGAGAGTTTTTCATTTATTGAGGATTGTATGTTTTTATTTTCGGGGTTGTCACTATAACAGTTTAAAGTACTAAATATTGTAGTTTCATCTGCATATATAATTAAATTTATGACTGGCATGTGAGAAATAGTTAATATATATATAACAAACAATAGTATTTTGAACCTTGAGGAACGTCAATGGTTCTGATAAAATGTCTGACTTTATCTCTTCCATTTCAATATATTATGTTCTATTATGCAAATAACTTTTAAATAATTGTAGTGTTGAAACTTTTAGGCCATGGTATTTTTATTTATTTAGTAGAATGTTATGATCGATGGTGCCAAATGCCTTAAACAAGTCGAGAAATATAATAATAGGCATGCCATTTGTATCCATTTGAGTTACTATTCTATCAATTAGGTCAAGTGCCACATATTCAGTAAAATTTTTAGGTCTAAAGCCATACTGATTATCAAAAAGAAGTTTTAAGTCATTAAAGTATGATTATAATTGTGTAAAAATTATCTTCTCAAGTACTTTTGATATAGTAGGAAGAAGAGAGATATACCTATAATTTTCAGATAATAATTGTTTAAATATTGGTATAACTTTAGCAATTTTGAGTTTGTCAGAGATCATTCTGGTATGTAATATTTGGTTTATTAGAATCGCTAATGATTTGATAATAATTAGTTAATTTTTTTTACAATTTTGAAGATATACCATCAATTCCATAGCTGTTTGTAGTGGGGATACTTTTTAAGACTTTCTTTATAGTATCTTCATCTACATTTACAAAAGTAAAAGTAGAATTTATCTGTTTTTTAGAAAACAAATTGTAGGTGTTGTTACCTGCATATTTAATGTATTATACCACAATTTTGGGATGTGTAAATGCATCCACATAGGACCTGGAAATGTGAACAAAGCATACATAATGGGGATACTATTTTAGGTAAAAGTGTAAAAGAAAAGGACTTAGGAGTAACAGTTAGTTCTGACATGAAAGTTTCGAAGCAATGTGGAATTGCTGCTTCAAAGGGTAGCCAAATATTATGGTTAATTAGGGGAAATATCATATATGAGGAGAAACAGCCAGTTGTACCGCTGTACAAAGCAATAGTTAGGCCACATTTAGAATATTGTATACAAGCATGGATGCCTTATTGTAAGAAGGACATAGATAAGCTAGAAAGAGTGCAACGAAGAGCAACTTAGCTGATTCCTGAACTGAAAGATCTTGGTTATGAAAAACACCTATCAGAATGTGGGTTGACATCACTAGAGACTAGGAGACTAAGAGGAGACCAAATAGACGTTTTAAGATATTGAATGCTTATGAAGATATTGCTAGAAATATTTTCTTCAAACTGAAAGAAGGCAGTATAACCAGACGGTACAGTGCAGCATTAGTCAAGGAACAGTGTAGGTTGTATATAAGAAGGTACTCATACCTCTGAGGACAATAAATGACTGGAACAAATTATCTGATGATTGTGTTAATGCTAGTGGTGTGAACATGTTCAAAAATAAAATTGACAGCTATCTGGCGAGGGTGGGTTATACGTAGGTGGACAATTCTTGGACTCTCGATAAGCCAAAGGCTTCCTTTTTCGCATGCCGTCTGGAGCTTATAGCTCTGGTCGGCAATCTTGTTAAATCTTATTAAAATATGTATTACATTTGTTAGCAATATATTTTTATATATTAGTTTGATACCGTTATCATTAAAAGTTAGTGGAAATTTATGCGGTGTAGGTTTTCTCAGATAAATTCATTAATAGTTTTCCTAGTGTTTCTTATATCGTTTCTGAATAGATTAAAACTGTGTTCAAGATATACGATTGTGTTTTTTTTAATATCGTATGATACGTTTTGAGATTAATGTTAATAGTTTCATAATTTAGCGAATTTGGGTTTGTTTCTTTTAATTGTTTTTATAGTGTCTTGATACCGAATTGATTTCAGTATTCGGTGAGTAATGCATGTTTGTTTTATGATATATTTATTAAATGTAACTAATTTGGTTGGCATATGTTTTTTATGTAGGCGGGCATATACAATGGAAATCTCCACAGAGTATGTGGAGTGAGGACCACAAGTTTTTAGTTTTAGTTCAAGATACTTTACTTTCTCAACATGTGCCACAACCAACCAGGGGTGAGAATGTGTTAGACATAGTTTTGTTCTCAAATAATTAATTATTTGACAATGTCAAATTATGTGAGCCACTGGGAAGTAGTGATCACAACCAGATAGTGAGTAAAACCAGATAGGAAAAGTAAAAAGCAGTATAGGAGAAATTTCCACAAAGGAAGGTATAAGGACATGAGGAAATATTTAGCAACAATAGACTGGAATAACATATTCAAAAATAAAACAGCAACAGAATGTTTGAATATATTAAAGAGTGAAATTAAGTACATAGTCGATAAATTTGTACCCTTAAAAAAACGAGGGAAACGGTCCAAAAAGAAACACTTATCGAAAGAAGCCATTAGAAAAATTAAGTATAAACAAATTATGTGAAAATCATATGGATGTACTGGAAATGATGAAGACTACAACATCTATAAAGAAGCACTTAACCAAACTGCAGCTGAAATCAGAAATTCAAAGAGAAGCTATGAACAACAATTAGCTAGTAAAATAAAACATGACAGCAAGAGTTTCTGGTCGTATATTCGAAGCAAACCGAAAGTTCAAAATAAGGTCGGTCCACTAGAAGATAGTGCTGGAAATATAATATCAGAGGGATTCTTAATGGCAGAAGACCTGAATGAGTATTTTAGTTCAGTGTTTACAAGAGAAGATATTAGTTCACTGCCAGTACCAGAGGCTAAGTTCAAGGGAGCAGATTCAGACTATTTAGGACAATTAAATGTAATCCCGGAAATGGTAGCTAAGAAAATAAGGGCTATGAAGGATAATAAATCACCTGGAGTGGATGGGATTCCGCCCAATCTACTATTGGAAATTGTAGAACAAATTAGCGTACCGCTTGCAACAGTTTTCAATTTGTCATTAGAAGAGGGTGTGGTTCCTTTAGAATGGAAAGAGGCAAACATTATACCGTTATTTAAAAAGGGTTCGCGAAACAAGTCAGAGAACTATAGACCAGTGAGTTTAACATCAGTGATTTGCAAATTATTAGAAATACTAATTAAAGATCACATGGTGGATTTTCTTGTTAAACATAACTTGATAAACCCATCTCAACATGGGTTTTTTAAAGCGAGGTCATGCTTAACAAATATGTTATGTTTTTTGGAAGACATCACTAAGTGGGTAGATGAGGGATCAACAGTAGATATCGTCTACTTAGATTTTCAATAAGCTTTCGACAAAGTACCACATCAAAGATTACTGCTTAAACTAAAGGCCCATGGCATAGGAAATGGTATAATAAACTGGATAGCAAAATGGCTGATTGGCAGAAGACAACGTGTAGTAGTTGATGGGGAGGCTTCAAACTGTAAATCGGTATTGAGTGGGGTACCACAGGGATCAGTACTAGGACCTACACTATTCTTAATATATTTCAACGATTTAGATGATGAAATAACAAGCAAGGTGTTGAAATTTGCGGATGATACAAAAGTGTTTAGAAGGATTAAAAGTGATGGAGATAGACAACATTTATAAGATGATCTTAAGAATTTTGGGAAATGTAAATGCCTCCACGCAGGACATGGGAATGAAGAGGTAGAATATACA
This sequence comes from Paraescarpia echinospica, assembly GCA_020002185.1. Lineage (NCBI taxonomy): Eukaryota > Metazoa > Annelida > Polychaeta > Sabellida > Siboglinidae > Paraescarpia > Paraescarpia echinospica. The sequence continues at coordinate 16,581,211 of CM034536.1, read as the reverse complement.
ATGGGGGGTACTGTACTAAGTACTACTGTAAAAGAAAAGGACTTAGGGTTAATCATTAGTGCTGATATGAAGGTTTCAGAGCAGTGCGGAATGGCAGCTTCAAATGGAAATCAAATCCTCGGACTAATTAGGCGAAACATAACGTATAAGGAAAAAGAGCTAATAATACCGCTGTACAAAACAATAGTGAGGCCTTATTTAGAATATTGTATTCAAGCGTGGAGGCCATATTGCAGGAAGGACATAGATATGCTAGAAAGTGTGCAGAGGAGAGCAACTAAAATGATACAAAACTGAGAGATCTTAGTTACGAAATACGCCTAAAAAATGCGGCTTAACAACACTAGAGACTAGGAGATTGAGAGGAGATCAGATAGAAGTGTTTAAAATTATGAATGGTTATGAAAATATTGATAGAAATATTTTTTTATCAGTTAAGAAAAATAAAAGGAATAGAGGACATGAAGTTACATTACCAAACGAGCAGTGTAGATTAGATATAAGAAAGTTCTAATTTTCACAAAGGACTTAAATGAATGGAACATATTATCTGCTGATAGTGTGGGTGCTAGTAGTGTGAATACGTTTAAATATAAAATCGACACATACCTCAGAAGGGCGGGATACACATAGATAAAAGGGTCGGACTCTCGATAAGCCAAAGGGCTTCCTTGTCCACCTGCCACCCAGAGTTAATTCATAACGTGGGAATCTTGTTAAATCTTGTTAAATCTTGTTGCCAATGAAATGTCTTCGTACGCTATCTCGTATTTACGATTTGTATCGGCATTCACAGTTCTAATTAGTTTATTGTAAATTGCACCTGAATTTATTTCATGTTTAACCTTACACATAGCTTCTTCATTTTACGTATCTAGTAGATTGTTGTGGATTTAGTAAAATGTCAATAATCATGAAATACGGTTGATGGTCGGAGAACCGTGTGGTTAGAATACCTGCAGTACTATCTAATATAAATGTATTTAGTTTACAAAAACAATTATCTATTAAAGTGCCTTTTGTTCTAATGAACTTTTTAGGAAGAGTAATCTGGGGATAAAGGCTATGTGATATTAAGGTATCAAATAAATTACTATATGTATCATTTTATTTTCATTTCAGAAAATGTCTATTAAAATCCCCTGCGATAGTAATATTAGTGTTACCATTATTTTCTAATGCTGATATAGTCGATGAGAATTCGTTTATAAATGCATTTATATTGTCATTATTTGATCTTGGAGGTCTATTATTTTCCTATAGTAATATTTTTTAATTGGCTGCCACCATTTATTTGGGCTACTAATCCTTCCCAGTTTTCATACGTGTTAATATTTAATTTGACTTCCGATCTATATGTGTTGTAAGCATATATTATTCGCCCTCTTTTGTCGCTACAGTTTTTGCCCTGAGCTTAGCAAGTGTAGCCAAGTAAAGAAAAATGGTACAAATCATTTGTTTCAGCCTCCCATGTTTCTTGTAAACATATAACACTAAATTAAAAATTACTACTGCTTAGTTCTTCCACAAGAGCCTCTAATTTAATTTTTTTGCATTTATCGATTGTATATTAGTGCATAAGATACTGAAGCATTTACGGTTATTCTGAGCTAACTTGGTAAACGTATCAAAGTTGTAATAAGATGAGCGACGTATTATTTGAGGTTCATTATTTTCAGTATAATTTATATTTAGAACATTTATTAAATCATTGTTATGAATAACTCCTAAACAGGAGAGGAATGTTCCGTCAAATGCCATGATTCTGAGTAGTTTCTTTAAAATATATGTGTAAGTTGATTCGTGCTCTATTTCAAGATATTGTGATTGATTGTGATTCAGTTTATCTTCGACATAGTCGTGGTATGGTGTGGTGTGTATGTAAATGTGTGCATATGCTGAGATAGACTTCTTGTGGTTTTGTATGAGAACAAATAACAAACAAAACAATTTGGTTACCATCGTGAATACAAGATGGCCCTTTTATTTGGAGAACATAATATACATTGTATTTAAACGGTGTTTATGCCACATTATTTATATGTATGTCTGCTGGTTATAGCATTTTTTGTCAGCGCCACATAGTACTATAACTTCCGTTTTAAATGCTTTTTTATCAGTTATATTAATCGTTAAGATATAATTAAAAAATAAATTGTTTATAGAAAATAGACAACTTAAAGAAATCACAAATTGGCAATGAAAGTTTCAGGCTTTTCAAAGCCGCATACCATTTATGTGTATCAATTAAATTCGTCGATATCCGCCTGAGATCTGGCCAGTGAGGCACGGCGCTGGGTGAGATTTTCAATGACAAAGATCGTATTGAGCATCTGTTTTCCACGCCACGTAGTACTATAACTTCCATTTAAATGTCATATTTGTAATTACTTATATTAATCGATAAGACATAATTAAAATAAAAAATAAATTGTATATAAGATTATAGACAATTTAAAGAAATCACAATTCGACAAAACAAGTTTCGGATACCATTTACGTATATCAATTAAATTCGTCTGAGAGCATACTTCCTTGACAAAATTTGATAGTGTTTTAAGCAGCACTTTCCCGTTGTAGGTCCAGCAGTCTTGGATCTTCTTGTTTCTCTTTAGTTGCTACTTGATCTGGGCATTGCGACACGACGCTTGGTGAGATTACCATTGACAAAGAGCGTGTTGTCGTCGTCTCGCAGTCTGCGACGTTGACGGTTGACCGCGTCTCGCACATTTTCAGTGTTGACGCGAACAATAACCACGCGGCGCCGATCCCCTCCTGTCGCTGTCTTTTTGGTCAGGTCAGCGATGGTCATTGTCAGCGCGTCAATCTTGTTCGCCAGCGCTTCGGGGAACAGGGCCGTTTTAATTTGTTCAACACCACGTCGTCGTTTAACAGTTCAACGAAACGCATTAGCATTGCGTCGGTGTGGGGCACCTCGCTCTCCCTATCGCTGGGGGATTTACGTGTTGTAGGCATAGTTCAAACGTTTATATTTCTCCCACGTTAAGCAGCGGCAGCCATCTTGAATTCTAGTACCTGTTGTTCACAAAACTGAGTGATATCTCTCTGAATCTCTCCGATTATTTTGGAGCTGACACGTACAATCTTCTGTAAACTGTTCTTGTTTTTATTACTTAGGTTGAAATACCAGCAGCTAAACGAAAAGCAAAGATCACTCACAATAAAAGACTTATAAAACAGGTTTAAAATTGTTTTTTCAACAGAAAATGAGTTTAGTTTTCTAAGGAAATAAATATAGGCTTTGCTGGCATTTCTTGACGATTACTTCAGTGTTGTCATCCCATCTAGTTTGTTATCAAACATTGTACCTAAGTATTTGTACTTGGTGACAATTTGAACCTCTTGATCACGAATGTTTTTTTCTTCAGGACTATGACTGTGTTTTCTGATATATATTACGAACTCCTTAAATAGGGGTCATCACACCACTCAACAAAATCTCGTAGTGCTGGGCCGTGATCTTGTTGGGAATCAAAGAGAAATGAAAGTAAAGCACTGTCATCAGCAAATGTCATTAAAAACCTGTCTGCGTAAGCACTTCTACAACTGTCAGTGTACAAGATGTATAGGAGCGGTGAAAGACAACAACCCTGAGGCGAGCCCGTGTGTATGTCAACCTCAGAACATTTCCCATTCAAAAAACACAATGACGACGACACTTTTTCCAGAATGAATAACTTATCATCTTCAACAACTCTTCCAACCCGGTACGCAAACTGGAGTGGGTTTAATTGACTCTCAGTGATTGGCAGGATCAATGACTTGACTAGCTTTGCCAGGGTTTTCATAACAACGGATGTTAGAGCAAGTGGTCTGAAGTCGTTTAACTGTTTTGGGTTGTTTGTCTTAGGAATAGGGATGACAGTAGAAGTTTTCCAAGCAGTGGGAATATTAGCAGTGTCTAGAGAGGTATGTAAAATATGTTGAAAGACGCCACTAAGCTGATCTGCACAACACTTCAGAGTTCTGCCACTGATGCCACCAGGGCCTGGGCTTCTGTTTATGTTTATCGTCTTAATACAATTAGCTACACTCTCCGGATCAATAACAGCAGTTTTTATCAAACATTAAAGACGACTGTAGATCAAACATGTAGGATGAAAATGTGTTCTTCAAAACGAATAAAGAAATAATTAAACACTTCGTGTATGTTGTAGAAAGGCATATTAGGTGCTAAAGGGAAACAAAAGGCAACTGTTTGGTGTTATGCACCTAAAATAATTAATGCAAACTAACCATTTGCAACTACAATCAACATTTTCACGTTAGTGGTTAACTCATAATTGTGTTTCATAGTTGAAGATTCTCATGAAAGGTTTGATTTCCTGAAGGCTGTCGTCTTGCCTATGACGCGAATAAATACTAATACTAATTCCGTTTCTTAATATAACGCGTTTTAAGTAAGTAAATACCAATCAAAGCGCTTCACATATTAAAATGACGTGTTGAATAAATGCTAAAATATAAATTAATTAAATAAATAAGCTAAGATGAAAATAAATAAATAAAAATCAATCAATTACAGTGTAAAATTACAATTTCAAGAATTCAAATTCAAGAAATTAAAAACCAATCAGTATTATAAAATTGAAACCAGTGTCATTTAGATGTGGCAACAGTGCTTCAATAAACAACCAATAAACGAGCAGCATTGTATATACTGCGAAGTTGCTGTAACGACAAATGTTTCTTCAACGACCTGATTAAAGTTGTTTACACATGTCATGGTATACGGTCTGGTGGACATTAATAAGGCCTCTTTGCAATTAAACATGGTTTTGCAATACAAATGATTGCCTACCATTACAAATTCTCTGTAATCGTTACGGAAATTGACCGCAGATTAGGCATTATGGAAATTGTCGCCGTATAATGCGTATTAGGTAAATGTGTACGGCCCTATAGAAATAATGCCACTTCAGATGCCCTGACAACTTCGTGGAGGTAGTTTTCAAATCAACTAAGCCGTAAGCGGGCGGCCAGACAAGCGGTTGACTTGCGGACTGGCAAACGGGTCATTCTGGGAGAATTAAGTTACTATTACGAATTAAGAAACTAGCTCAGGCTCCACACCAGTTTATTATATCATTAAGAACAGGTAGTCAGATTAAGTGGGGATATTAAATTTAATGACATAAGACGCAGGCAAGCGAAATGCGGTCGCTGTGTGTTCAACCTTATTTTCCTAACAAACTGCTGACGTTAACAATGTGATTGTATTTGTAAATGGTTAGTTTCTCTTAACTCTTTTATATGTAAAACACAAAAAGATTATTGCATTTTGTTTTCCTTTAAGGATGTGTCATGATAAAAGTACATAGTCCTTTACAATCGGAGAGGAGGGGATCTCGTCTAGCCATATATTGTTAAAATATCGCGGATCGTCCGTGGCGAGGAACAAGGGAGATATATGAAACAGGTCACTTTTTTATCAGGCCGGTTTAGTTGCAGAAGTGTTAGCAAACCCCTTGATATTTCGCGCTTCAACTAAATGAATCAACATATGTTGTCTATTGTGCAAATTTGCTTGTACCTGTACCTGAAAGGCGACTATATAAAAAGAGAACGGTCTGTTCTCTAAACTGCTTACCATGTAGTGCCACGAATCTCATGATAATCAGTGAATGTGAACGATTGGATCTAATATTTGTTGTTCTTTCAACAATATTTTTCTCGAATTTTTTATTATAAAACGGAGGGGTAACTATGGCTTTGTTGGCTCGCTAAAGGGGGAGCAGTGCCAACAAGTTTTAAATACCGCTGTTATAGACAGTGGGATGAGTATCGAAACTATTGTGGTACGGATCCTTACTCGGTGGCGTATGATGATTCCCTAAACGTTTGACTTAATATTTGACGCCCGAGATGCAAAGTGTTTATGTGGAGTAATATAGACACAAACATTCACAAACACTAACTTACAGCAGGCAGACAGGGGAGAGGCAACTAGTCGCAGTATCGCAAAGACGACGAGCTGAACTACGCATCGTGTACAAGTACTCTGATGACTCTGCTCTAGCAGCACCCTCAGATTGAGTCATTTTGAGCAGTAAGTCATTGAAGTGGTGTAAATATAACTACTTAGACTTGAATGTAAAAAAGGACCAGGGAAATGCCAGTAGACTTCAAAATGAATGGATGTGTGAGTGAGCATGTAATTGATGGTGTGACTACCGAAAGATTGAATTAGTATATATATGTATTGAATATATTAACGCTGTTTTGGATAATAAGCGCACTTTTGTGTCAAAGACCTACTGCATTGTAACGAAATGTCATCAGAGAATGTTCCGCATGTTCAGACTGAGATCCTTCGGTGTGATTCCTGAGACTCTGCAGATGTTTAGCTTTATTGAATTTATGAAGAACAGAGGCAGGTTGAACAGTATTGTTGATAGGGGAAGTAAGGTTGTGGGAGTAAGACAGACTGGACTGAATCAGCTATATGAGACGAGAGCCATGAGAAAGGGTTTGCAAATCATGGGTGACTTGTGTCATTCTGTCACAGTACTATAAGACATCGCCACCAGGCAGGGGACTTGGAGCTTTCACTGTGAAGAAGGTGAACACATTGAATTTTGTTCCAATGTCCGTCAATAAATCCTAAATGTTATTTCGAAATGAACCAGTTTTTGATTTAGATGGTTTATGATTTAATTTGAGACCGTCCGTAGACACTATATTGTATCTATGCACATGTGATATCGCACACTGCCACGCTAAAATGCTCTACAACCGCGACTCTTTCAACAGCGGCCACAGAAAACGTTCACCCATATTTTCCCGCACACTTTCACTTGCAGTCTACACTTATCTTCACGATGCTGACATCTCCTCTGTGGTCAATGCAAACTTGACTAGTGTACCTAGTTCTGCTGGAAGAATACAACTCTGTGACGTCAGGCTATCTATCACAATGGCTCTGCCCGTGCAATTTAAATTATTTTCTAGTAAATTACTATCATTATAATATTATTCTCGAGTGTTGTTGCAACTGGTTACTTTCATTTACCCATTTAGAAGAATCGGCCGCAAAATTGCTTATTGTTTCCCTTTAGGAGATATACGAATTATAAAATACCAAAAATAAATACCAAAATCTTTATTATAATGTTCAATATAATATGCCAATGTCAATATATTGGTTGTATTAACCTTAGATCATGCCATGATAGAACTGCTTCTCGTTAATGCAGTTTGTTTTGCGACCCCAAAACTGCACCACATCGGCCACTTGTTTCCGATGTCTCTCTCGTTGCACGTACTGGCACAGTCTGCATGCCGTCGGCACGTTCTGCGTGCACGTGTGCGTTTCTCTCCACGTGAAATACCTGTTATATTCGGTATCATTTTTGTCCAGCATGTTCAGGTAAATCGCTAAAGCCTTTGGATTATCAAAATCGCGTACGTCAACGAACGAATGCGGCGGAAGTATGTCAGAATAATTTGAATACCCGAGAACTACCGGAACCACATTCAAATTCAAAATGCGATACACCTTTTCGGTGATATAGTCTGTGCAGAGGCTGTTTTCGAACGATAGGTAGAATTTATATGTTCCATTCAGGAGTTCGTTATCGCAATACCCATGCCTTGCACGAGGACAAGAGTATTTGCCACCACAGCCGAATTTGTGAACGTCAACGTGTTTCGACAGCTCTCTTACGTAGATTTCTCGTCTGCTCGGCGTGTTGCAATTACTCACGAACCATGCAACCAGATGCGTCTTTCCTTCCGCATAGTTATACTTTACATGTGCAGACGGTCGCTTTGGTTTTTGCGTGCATTCACCGTAATAGAATGGCACGTCGGATGTACGTTTGTAGGTCATGGTAATGTTGTAAAGCCACGTTTCCCGGGAGAGCCCCCTATACGTGTGAACAGGCGATTCCAGGATGGTGAAAACCCACTTCTGGAACAATGGGCGATATTTGGGGATTACGTAACTGCTACGAATGTGGACAAGCACAACATCGCTGTCGTTGAGCTTGGTACGATCCGTGGTGAAATCGCACGTGTCTTTTAGCGCTGGGCAATCTTTCTCAATCACACTCTGAAATCCCCAATCCTTTCTACCACCAAACAATGTGGACCCGTAAAGAACTTTGATCGGTCTTTCCTTTCGCTCTGGGAACAATAACGGTAAGGTCAAGTTGTCGCCGTTCCCGCGCGCAGAGGTTGAAACTATTGAAAATGTGTACTTTTCTTTTAGTTCGATCAATTTCGTTCCGAAGTTGACGTAAACAAAAGTGGCGACTAACATTAGAAACAAGGTACAGCAGAACAGGACTTGCCGTCTTGTGGTGCCAGTCTGCGACATTGTTTCACTTCTTTCTGCAATACAATCAGACACCTTTAAGTTTATTTTTGTGCAGAATACGTTAACGTAAAACATATGAGGTAAGGTGGTGGTAATTCTAACACATCTTTGTGTCGTTGTATCGTATGGTTTAGTCCATTACATGAGGCTCTGAAATGTTGATTCAGTTGCCCTTCCCAGCCTAGCGCACTTTTTGTCGTATTTAAATGTAAAATAATATGGCTACGTTTCATTTCTGCCTGTTACCCAGTCCGCAATTAATCTGAAACATATTAAATTTAATGAAATATGAACCCACCCTATGTTCGTCAATCACGGTCATTCCAGATGGTCATCAAAATTGTTAGTATTTTCACCTATGACATGTGTGCTACGAGATTCTAGGTGTGTGTGGATTTTCACCCGTGGTAACGGCAAATATTAAGTATAAAAATGAGTAAAATAGACTAATTATCATGTTTTCGCACCCAAATGAGGTCCAGACATGATCAAAATATAATATATTTTGATAAATATATTATCTTTTTACGCTTTTACATATTACGAAAGTTACACTACCATTATTGATTTGAAAAAATGCAAAGAAAGCAGGATGGAGGCCGTATGGGAATAACGATGAATGTTCGCGCGAAACTCAATATTTATCTTATGCTCATACATTCGCAAATTGGTAAGATACAAATCTTATTAATATGTTATTCTATAACTTCCATACATAGACAATTTGAAGCTACCGTTAATGTAAATAAAGAAAGGCGTTGTTCATATGAGAACAACCAAGATTGTCCGCACGAAAGCGTAACAATATTGTGATGTTTTTGCCACCAGATAAAGTACAAATTTCATTAAACTCTGATTATTTCAGAGGTTTTATTATATAAGCAATTTGTTGTTAATATTACCAAAAAATGTAACTAGACCAAGGTGGCGGCCATATGAACAACCATGAAAACGTAAACGTCAAATTAAAGTGTTAATTTATATGTTCTCATATATTGGGAATTTGACACTCGTGTTATGTATTTGAAAAAAAGGTGAAATAAGCAAGATGGCGGCGAATGAGGACAACCCGGGTTATTTGTACGAAAACGTAAATATAATCGTATTAGTGTTATTTTAGACGTAATTATATACATACCTGTTTGCTTCAAATATATAATACTTTTAACAGAAAAATTATATATGACATATGAGTTATCATTAAAACAATCAAACTGAAATTATGTAAACATATTATACTCTCTTACCCACCGATATGTACGTATACAGACCGATTCAAAGGTATTGAAAAAACAAATATTTTCGTGAAAGATAAACAACTGCCTAACCGACCTTCATGAAATGTGGACCCGCCCTATTAATGATTTAACAGATCATCAAACACATCTGCCAAATGTTGTTAATAATTTCGTAATGATGATTATTGCACCTGAATAATAGTAGTAATAATAAACTTCTATGACGCTGATATCCTCAGGAATCTGAACTCAGTGGCACAACATACAAGAATCATTAGGCCAGATCGCGATCAGGGACGTCATTAGAGCAAGGGACCGGACAAGAGTCGTCATTAGAGCAAGGGACCGCCGAAGGTTAAGGATGGAAATGCGATTTCACACAAATAAATATTGAGATTTTATAAAAGGTGGCTATCGTTTCAGAAGATTTTAGACTAATAGGACATTTATTCCATATTGTGGGTACACCTACAGAGAAAGAATGTTTACCAATGTTAAGCTTAGTTTTAAGAACAAAAAGTTATTGTGAAACGGATTATTAAAGGTAAGTTCTTAGATAGCGCAGTATCCAGTCCTCAGGACTACTCAAAGTGCTTTACACTTCACTCCCTGCCAGACCTGTTCAATCGAACACCATCTCGACTTCTCTGGGAAGCATTGAGCCACGCTGCAGTTAATGCGCGAAGACTATCCGTACACAAATATCCACCACTGTCTATAACCAGGTACTCATTTATACAGCTGAGTGAACTGAAGCAACGTAGAGTGAACGATTTTGTCCAAGGTTCGGCACCGCAGCACAGGATTCGAACCCGACTTCTCTCAGTCGAGAGTCCGAAACCCTTAACACTGCGATACTGCGCTTTAATTAGATTAGCTTTAACGCACTTACTTCCATCCACACCAAGATGTCAGAGTCAGTAATTCAAAGTTCATAGATATATATGTGCACCAGTTAGTGAACGTGATATATTCACCTATGTGTCATCAGCATACAAGTGATGATTGATAGCATGATTAATTATGACTCCACTAAGGGATGCAGTGTATAAGCTAAACAGAACACGAGACGGATTCCTGTGGGACACCAAATGGAAACTGTTCTTAAAAAAGATAGTGAGCCAGATATTCTAACAACATCCTGCATTGACATATTCATAATAGTTGTAATATGATAAACCTGTTGCTCGATACAAGTGTTTATTAGAAATGTTGGTAAAGCATCACGATCACACGATTTGTTAGCTCGAAACATACTAGTATTTGCAGGTGTAAAACACTGCAGTGTATTACCAAAAATCAGCTGTTTACTAAAATCATAATCATCATCATTAATGACAAAATGTGATCGAAGGTGTGCAATCTTATCCGTAAAGTATTTTGAAAACACACTGCATAATGTATCCAATAAAGAGGTATCGGGCAATACTTCTGATTTCTCTCGAAGAAGCATACTATTGATGGATTTCCACATTTCGTGAGCGCTTTCAGAATTTGTTGATGTTAAATTCGTTGTCTGATTTTGCCTTTGATATCATGTGGTAACTTCTTAGTATACCGGGACCGATCACGGGATGAACGAGTACGTTGCCAAATCCCTTCTAGGTATCAACGACGACTTTTCGCCTGTACTATGTCTTGTGTCATCCAATGTGACTGTGGACGAACCGTTGTATTTTGTGTTTGTTTAAAGGCATGTTTATCAAGACGTCTACTTAATGTAACGTAATACTTATTAACTGGCTCACATAGTAAGTTTTTGTTTGAATCAAGAGGTCGGAATTGGCAAGATTCTCACGAAGAATGTCTGTTATTTGTTAATGTTATGTATTTGTCGGAATGCAATAAATTGTTGCGTTGGTCTTGACACGACTTTGAGACACAGATCGATAATTAATAATAATAATAAATTTATTTAAGTTGCAAAGATACAAGACAAAGTAATACAGTATAGTATTGTAGTGCAACTATGGAGGCTTATAGCGGAATCACCTATAACAAAAACAAATGTAATGTTAAACTGTAACTGTTAATAAAAAAAACAATAATGTCATTAATGAGATTATAATTACTTAACTAGTAGATACTTAAACGATATAACTTGTGAACATTCACTTTCATTTACTTAAATTTTGATGAAAACCAGGTGAATAGTTAGTATAGACAAACAATTCAAGAATCTGTTTTATTAATAGACTTAATTAAGATACAACTTGATATTATTGGAATTAGTTAAGTTTCTTGATAAAGGTACAATAACAAATGTTTAAATTTCTTTTTGATTCGTTATACTGCCACTGACTGTTTAATTTCAGTTGTCAGAGAATTCCAGAATTTTGGACCCATGTATTTAACAGATAATTGATTTATGTTCGTTCTAACTAGAGGTATAAAATTGTCTGTGTGCGTTCAGGTGTTATGTCTATGAATGTCACTATTTTTATTAAAAATGATTAACATACTAGTTGGAAACATATGGTTATTAAATTGGTACATAAACACACCCAGCTGATATTTGTATATGTCATTTAGTTTTAGTAAGTTGGTTTTCTTGAATAAGTTATCTGTGCGGGCAAGGTAATGAGACATGGTAATTATTCTGACTGCTTTCTTTTGTAAAATATTAAGTTTATTTATTCTTGATGTATAAGTATTTGCACAAATTAGGGCACAGTACTCTAGATGGGGAGAATTAATGTGCAATACAGCGTTTTTAATATATAGTCAGGTAAAAATTGCATTAATGTATAAAGCATAACTACGAGGGGTGAAACTTTAGACACAATTGGGTTATTATGTAGTGACCACATTAAATGTTCCTCTAGATAAATTCCTAAGAATGTTATTGAAATAGCTTGAATTATATTAATTCCATTTATTTTAATTACTGCATCATATTAATTATATTTTTTATTTTCAGAAGTAAATATAATAGTTAGTTTTATTGATGTTTAATGATAGTTTGTTACTGTAAAACCATGTTGACATCTTATCAAATTATGAATTTACTTCTTCAATAAGCTTAGTAAAGCTTTAATGTGTGTGAAATATATTTGTGTCATCAATAAAATAAAATAAGGTTGAGAATATTTATTGTTTTAACAATGTAATTTATATATATAAGATGAAAAGAAGTGGACCAAGTATTGATCCTTGAGGAACGCCACAAGTCACTGTCAATAATTGATTATAAGAAATATTGATTATAAGAAATATTTTTTTTCCACGTAATTTCTAAACCTCTGTAAACACACACTCATCTCTTATTCCATAGCGATTTAGTTTCTTTAGCAAAATATAATGGTCAATGGTGTCAAATGCTTTAGATAGATCAATTAATACTCCTATGTTGTAATACCGATTAATAATGTTTGTTGATATATTATTTATTAGATTAATTAGAGCCATATAAGTTCCATATCACTTTCTGAATTCGTTCTGATTTTCAGTGATAATTTTGAATTGAGTAAGGAAATTATTAACTCGCTTATGCATTATACGTTAAAGAAATTTAGAAAAATAAGTTAATATTGATGTTGGTCTGTAATTACTAAATTGTTTTGGATTTTCCTTTTTTAATATAGGTATAACCCTGGCAATTTTGAGTTTATCCGGCACTATACCTGATTCAAATGAAGTGCTAAAAATGTGAGCAAGTGGGTTTGCTATCAGTGTTATTATTTGTTTAATTACGTATACGTCAATATTGTCAAACACATTCGATGAGTTTTGTTTTGTTATGTGCATCAATGAAATTATGTCAGCTGAATGTGTTGGAGTACAGAAAAAAATTGAGTCATTTTGTATAATAAGCTTAGTTGGGTTATTATTTACTACTGGAAGTTTCTTGACAAGCGTAGGACCAACATTAATAAAATATTTGTTAAATTAATTTGAAATGTCTTGTTTATCTAAACATGTCGAACCGTCTTCCTTAATGAATTTTGTATAGATATCATAGGTTTTTTGGGTGTTTTAGTACTTCACTGATTGTTATCCACGTTTTTATGTTATATTTGTATTCTTGAAATAGTTTGTTATAGTGCATTTTGTTTAGATAGTCTAATAATATGAATTAATTTATGGAAGATATTGTTAATTCTTGCTGCCCATGAGTTAATTTGTTTGAGTAAGATTTCTAAATATGTTCATTAGCAGGTATTAGATTTAGTTTGTATTGTTTGTATAGTAAATTCTTATGTTTATTTTATATTAATATGCCATTTGTAAGCCATTCATTTCCATCATGATTTTGTATTTGTATTCTTTTTTTAGGATGACCAGCATCTATGAGTGACTTTCACTTATTTATAAATGTATTGTAAGCATTGTTTGGATTTGGGTCATTGCATGCATTTTCCCATTTTTCATTTGTTAATTCATGTTTTATGTGTGTAATCATATGACGATTTATGAATTTATATAAAAAAAATCGTATTTTTGATTTAAGTGCATAAAAGTTGAAGACTGGAAAATGATCTTAAATATTACTGCATGTAATACCTGATAGTATACTGTATTAAGTTATATTGATTATGATATTATCACTTAATGGACCTGGGTTGTTGGTTGTTCTAGTAGGATTACTAACTGTTGGATAAAATCTACAAGATATTATATTGTTGACAAATGTCACACTGTGGGCAGATTTGACATTAATTAGATTAATAGTAAAGTCTCCCATAATTATGCTTTTTTTTTCTTTTCTGCTGTTAGTTTTAGCATTAGGTTTTCAAAAAAACTATTAAAAGTGTCTATTTTTGTATCTGGAGGTTTATATATAATTCCAAGTATAGTTGGAAGTATATATACATCACTAGCAGATGGAGCTTTACTGTTATTGCAAATGTCTAAAACACATTTATGAATAACCTAGTGTTAAGGATAGGTAAATCAACACGGATATTGAAATCGCCTAGCATACACAATTGTTCATGTAACTGTAACGTAAATCTTGAAATTCGTCAAACATGCACTTGTGTTTCCAGGATACAAAATTAGCAGACGCAGATGAAATTTTATAAGAACACGTAATGCCTCAAAGCTGTGGTATCCAGTTGATTGAAGGATTTCTACTTTAAATGTTTCGGAAACCAGAGAAGCCACTCCATCACATCTATATGACTGACGTGGATGGTGGTGTAGAAAAACGCAAGACAGAATACAGTATAAATTGTTCATAATTATGTCCCGGTTATTACTAAAATATTTATATATTTTGATAATATTAAATCTGAAAGAGCAGAAGATTTGTGACGAACACATCTAAGGTTGGCAGTCGCGCAGCATATATTATGAACTTATTTTGGACCAGGATCCGTTGACACATCACATGTCAGAAGGAGAATGACAGATAATTGAAAACATAAATTACAACCTGTTTCTTTTCACTATGTTTTTGCGCGCATAGACCGAGACAGGACATATGTCAAGCTGTTTTTTTGGCAAAGCTGATTCGCACACTACTTTGAATGAATATTCCAGACCGATTTTAGGTATGGTAAATGTCATCTTCAAGAGTGTAACAATTGTCTTGAAAAAATATTGGTAGATACAAGAAACACGTGGAAAACATAAAGAAAAACGATATTTTGTATAAATACTGTAAGCAAGTTTAGACTTGAAGTTTTTCTAAGATATAAAATTAATAACGTACAGTAAATACAATTAATTTTAATGTTGTTGCTATGGGTAAGACTAAATGCAGCCGCAGTGAAAGGAGTCACAATTGTATAGAATATAAGCTAATAAAGAATAACTTAATTAACTGTTTTTGACGAGGACCGATTCCAGTAGCTACATTGTGACTCCAAGGCTTGTTAGATGGAGCGGAATCATTGCAGACACGCAGCTCAGCTTTAGGAAAACAGCAACAAACCACAAGAGTGTATTTATTTAAAAAATGTATGTGTATAATCAAGCGCAGAAATTAGCCAGAATTAAGGTTTTACGTATGGGAGACTGGGACACAATGGATCGGAAATTTTCTTTTGCCGCATTTCTTCTAGATTAATGACATCACGGTCAATTGTTATGGTGCAAATGATAGCTGAACGTATTCTCTGTAAAATGTGTTTCTTCATACCCTACTTGCTCCCACAATGTTGGGGATGAAGGGGGTTTGAAAATAAAAACATCCGATTCACTGTGCCCCGGTATCGGAGGCAGAGTGGATCACTGGGACACAGTGAATCAAACAATCCATTCTACATGTAATAAATTATTTACGAATATTGTATTAATATAACCGAAATAAACTAATTCGCTAACTGGTACATTAAATATGCTTATTAAACATAATGCTCTGGGGCCGATTTCATAAAGCGGCTAAGAGCGTTCTTAACGCTAAGATGACTGTGTCAGTAAATGACGTGATTTGTTTAATATAAGCGAGCATAAGAGTTTACGCAAACACGTGACGCTAAGTAATTGCGTAAATTTAAGTACCCTTCAAGAAACCGGCCCCTGGTTTATAATTATTATACTTATCTTGAAATAATAGCCTGTGCCTAATGGCTGTAGGCAAACTACGAAACACAAACAATTTAATTCAAGAGTTTTAGGCATAAGTATGCATATTACAACTAAATTTAATGCTATAGGATTATGTTTACAATTCAAAAGATTGAACTATTACAAAGGTAACATAATTATCATGTATCGCGTATTGGGCCACTGTACCCCCGAGTCACTGTACCCCGAATGCACTCAATACAAATACTTGCCTTTTTCTACAAATTGTCGTCTGCAGTGGTCGTCTGCACATGTTAACTTCATGATACACCCCTCTAATTACTAACATTTGCTTGGTTTCCAATTAATGGATTGGGCACACTGATTCATAAAAACAATAGAGTCAGGATATGTTATATTTGATAGTGAAAAATATACCTCACGCTGAAATTCTCCACCAGCGAGATCTGTCTCAAAAAGAAGCATTAATTTCGATGTGGATTGTGTAGAGGCATAAAATGATGGCAGCACATTTGGATTCTCATGTGTCAGTTTCTATCAATAGCCACTGATGTACCGTTCCCCGTGAACCACTGTGCCCCGGTCTCCCTTACTAGTTACAATGAGAGATAAGGTGGAAGCAAACCTGAAACGTAACTGACAGTCTAGAATCTGTGTTGAATATTTAGCTGATATGTGTGTGTGGAATGAGTGACAGCGCTGTGTAATCATGATATTGCTAAATTTAATTTATTAAATGAACGAAACTCTGATACTGATAAAATAAATGAAAACACAGGAGCAGTATTATGTGTAATTCTGAATACTAATTCGGCGGTCACTATGTCCTCAACAACAACAAAACGGAACAGAAGAATGTTTTCAGTTGGCCAGGTGCGTACACCGAATCTAAAGGAAATGTGATAAACACGTTTTTTGCTACCGCAATTAAAACCTTGACAGGGAACCGTCAAATTGACTCAATTCGGAATAGGTTCGGTCATAGAAATTTGTATAATGACGTGCGTGAATTCGAAAAGTGGTGTCCAAGCGAATTACGCAAGAAAAGAAGGCGCCCTTCTACCCACTAAAAACATATTCATGTACTCACCACATACATGTCACGAAGTGGATTGAGTAGGATTAATCAGGAAAGTGGATGTATACCATGATCAATATTGCTTATTAGTATACTTGCTATCATATGTGTCACTTTGTGTGATTTGATATGTTATTTTTATAAATGATGCATTTGTTAACAACCAACGAATACGTATAGTCACTTACTCGGTTTCTGTCCTATCTCAGTTTCTGCTCCATCTGAGATCTCGGAAGATCTCGCCGCTATGTAGGCCACTAACCCATTTGAATACAAGCGTGTTTTGCGAGACCAAGCGTCAGAGCGCCTAGCGGCAAAATCGAACAAGATTAAATAATACATGAAATGCTGCCGTTTCAGGTTTATGGAAACATGTTTAGATGTATAACACAAGATGGAAAGCGCGTATAACATAAATTCCCAGATTTAAATAACCTTTGTATATTTGCTGGAAATAATTTTCATTGTCTGCTTGTACGAGTTCTCGGACTGCCCACGTAAAAAGTAATTGCCTTATATGGAAGATGTATGTCAAGCCTGTGTTGTCAAAAAGTTAGAATAATATGTAGAATGAGTTTTATTATAAAATAGGAAACGCATTAATTTTAACTGACATCACAGCTTCACTGCGACACATATTTTGCAATTATTTTAGTCAGCACATATATAACAACTATGGCAAGCCAGTATTGTCATAAAAGCTAGAATAATTAGAAAAACGTGTCATATTAATTTAAATAACATTATATGTTTAAGCACTGAAACATATGTTGTAAGTATTTATTTCAACAGGTATGGCAGGTGTGTATGGCAAGCCACTACTGGCATGTAAGTTAGAATAATTAAAACAATAAATCAACTTTATAAAGACATTAAAATTAATTTGTAAATATTTTAATTTTAATAAGCATCTTTGTGGTTTTTTCAGCTAATTTCCGTTTGCTACCCTTTCACTAGCAAACATGAACTTTTATAATAAATGCTTTCTGTGTATCACTACAATTTTATATCCGACATTTTCTTTATTAAAATACTTATACCTGGAAATTACATTAGCAGCTCATATATTTAATTTGTAAATCGTTAAGGTATTTAATAGCACTGCTTTCTTTATTAATTACATATATCTTTCATTAACATCACGTGTAATATATATATATAAATGAATAAATAAATAAATCGCAGGCACGGCGTCAGGTATGCACAGCAAAATAATTGCGGGCATTGCAGTGCGTATGACCATCAGAACACTTATATAGCGCCATAAATCTAGATAAATCCATTCGGAGGCGCTTAGAATACATAATTATATATATATATATATACATATATATATATATATGTATATATATATATGTATATATATAAGTATGTGTGTATATATATATGCAGAACATTAATAATTTACATAACATTAATAATATTAAATTAGTTAAAATAAATGACAATATATATACAAATTTTTAAAAAATAAGTTAGAGCTAAAGATGATCGTTAAAATTGAAGGTATATTGATAATAACTCAGTAAAGATTGTTTACAATTAGTTTTAAAACATTTACAAGATAATAAATAATTTATTTTTAAAAAATAAACTGACTAAGCTGACTGTTGGCGCCTATGTTGCGTAAGCAACCCGGAAACGATGGGTTTTCAAAAGTCTTTTGAAAGTCACAAGGTCACAGGTTGTCTTCATCTCGCTTGGAAGTGAATTCCACAGTCGTGGAGCAGATACCGACAAAGTTCTGTCGCCGTATCGGCCGCGAGATGGTGGCACGTACAAGTCATTAGACACAATTAGCTAACACAATAAGCACAAACCTGACGCCAAAACATACGCCGACCGCAAAGTTAATTGAGTTCCACGTCACAGCTTTTGCGATCCAATCAGAGGTTTACGCGACAACTGCTGTTCGACTTCGCGTATGAACGCCAAACATGGATATTTCGCGTAAGTGCAAACGCCGACTTATTTCGTACATAAATAGTTATGATAATTCAAATGTAACTATACAGAGTAATAGCTACACCTTTTAGGAACACATGTTTATAAGGAAAGTTGAGATATAAATTACATGTATGCATGTTTGACAACTTTTAAAAAGACCTACGACTTGCTTGTTTTCATCTGCGGCGATGCAGAGAGGCGCAATAACAGTGCAATACACATTTGTTTATTGCACTCCACATGCTTAGATTATGCTTATGCATGGCTAAGCGCACCTATATACCACACTGTAACACATGTCTATCTAATGTTTATTAAGCCCAAACAGCTAGTTATATTGGCCTACTATGTATATTAACCTAAACTTATGTATTATGTAAACGTAGTAGAATCGTGTGTTGCATTATGTATACTTTGGCTATGTTGCAATGTTGGCATATCACGTTTTTGTGCAAGTACGAAAATAAATATCTTTAAACAGAAATCTATGCATTGCATTTGGCGATTTATATAAAATGTAGATTTATGGCCTATTTACGTTGCCGACTGGACTAGATGCAGAGAGTTGATTGAAAACTGTTAATGAAAAAATCGTTATTGAGCAAACTGCGCTGACCAGCTGTCTATCAGTGTCAATTGTGGTGTGTTTTGCAATCTGTTCCCGCCGTTCACATTTAATTAAACAACACACAACGTTTATAACCATTTCACAAATGGTAACGTAACAATTACCCCGACACCCCTCCCATCCCATGTAACGTTTCGTCACATACACCGCCACGCCTAAGCTTGACATACTTTATGGGTGTCCCCTAATACCTTAGACCAGTTAAAGAAAATATTGCCAATAAGGTACCCCAAGCTGTGGTATACAAACATCATGATTAGGCTATGTTATTGCATAACAGGACTCGAAACACAATGTTTTGTTTGCTTAGCCTAATCGCACGAGCCGGAATGATTGCATTGGGGTTCGCGTTTGCCGTTCTTGCGTCCTAAATTGTACCTTCCTGCGATTATCGATTGCGATAAAGGTTAAATTGTTCCGATAACACATTTATACATATATCTATGTATTTCGTACATGCATTTCATTGTTAGTAACACACACAAAATCACTACATATGAGAAAATAATTACCTCCTGGAGCCGAACGTAAAATCGCTCACTGCGCGCTTAGCTAATGGTGTTTCATTAGATGCCGACGCGATATTTGCGGATTACTTTAAATTTGAGGTCGCGTTCAGACTTGTCGTACGGTCGCGGTGCTTAATTGCGTTAGCTAATTGTCTCTATTGTTTGTAGTTGAACGCAACACTGGAGTATCTCTTTGTTCATAGAGTAGGTCGGTAATGTAAGCTGGTGCCAGTCCGTGTTGAGCACGAAACGTCAGTAGCAGAATTGCGTGATGAATGCGTTGCTTAACGGGAAGCCAGTGCGTTTTCTTGAGTACCGGTGTGATGTGGTCCCATCTATGGCAGCGGACCACCAGCCGAACAGCAGCATTTTGCACTGTTTGCAGCTTGTTGATTAGGCAGTCGGGGATGTCATATAGCAGACACATCGCATAGTCAATTCTCGATATAACAAGATAATACATAAGATGGACTGCGGCTTTCTGTGTTAGACACGATCGGATCGACGCAATGTTCCACAGATGATATGTTACGCAGCACATGTGCTTTACATGACTGACCATCGACATTTCTGAGTCGAATACAACGCCGATGTTTCTGACAGTGGGACTTGGCGTTATGTCGCAGTCGCTAATTTTGATCACGGTGATGTTGTTTTTCGCTTGATTGTTTCGTGGTACTAACACAAGTGCGACCGTTTTGTTTTTATTCACCTTTAGTCGATTATTGACCATCCACACGCGGACGTCGTTGATGCAGTGCTCAATTCGGCGTAGAGTCAACATTCAGTTGGTTTCGGTCATCTCAAATTTGATGTATAGCTGGGTATCGTCCGCGTAGAGATGGAAGCCCAGGTTGTGTATTCTGATGATATCACCGACAGGTGCTATATACGCAGAGAACAACAGAGGCCCCAGCACCGATCCTTGAAGGACGCCACAAGCGACGCTGGTTTTGTTTGAAGCGCCACCTGGTATATTTACCGACTGCGACCGGTTGGTTAAATATGATCGTATCCATGCCAGCACGGAACCAACCATTCCGAAGCGTTGTTCTAATCGGCAAATAAATACTTTCTTTTACATAAATGAAATGACGTCTTTGTAATTCAATAGCTGCAATTTGCAGAAATATTAATTACAAATTAGCTTTAGCAGTTTATAATGTATGCATATACATGTTGTGTATTTACATTAATCATCCCATGAAAGTTATCGACACGCAACGACGACCCTGTGAAGTTTACGCATTAAATCCATTTATTGACAACTACGGCTTGCCTTATCCATGAGGCAAAAACCGAGTGCTTCCGTTTGGCGCATCAATTGATTATCGTCTTACGAATATTGTGTTTCACTAAAAGCAACTCATTTGACACTTTGCTTGCATACCATTGATGAAATAAGTGGTTTTCATTCGTAATATCGATACGTTACTGGACGATTTCAAAAATTGTTGGGGAAAACAGCATATTATTATGTTGCGAACAGTAAACTAAAGAAATTTGATACCAATAGTAGTCACTGTACGCAGGGGTGGCCATTGATTATTACGTGCGTGGCGCCGTTGAGCTAACCGCGTTGTGGCGCCCATGGGAAAACGGTTAATACGTTACGTATTTGAGGCAACAACCACTCAGACGCATGTTTCACTATCCCAATGACTCACCGAGGTGAAGTGATGTGCCAGTGTCAGACTAATGGAGTTTAATAGCAACAACGATCAATACAATGATCAACAACGCCGAATCAAATTGTCATAGTATGTGTATAGTAGTGTAGTAACACTTACGTACATATGCGGCACGGCGGTGGTTGTTTCTGTGTTGCGTCCTAAGCGTGATGCGTACCGGTGCTGGTCAGGAGCAAGCGTCGTTCGCTTATATAGGCGATCACGGTTGACTGGCGGTGTGATCGGTGGTGCCGCTGTGAGTGTAGCTGGGTAGTTAGGTATCTAGCTACGACACTCTACTCCCCTTATGTTTTTAAAGCTATAACTCTAATAAAATATAACATAACCCCTAGTCCACTGTTACATTAAAAGATTCCCATACCCGTGGTGAACTAACAATATAATAATAATCCTTAACTAAACCAGTGCTAGTGCAATGACAAACCCAAGTACCAGCGATGTCCAAGCGATGTCCAAGACAGTGGTGCAATACATAATTGCCGCTGGCAACTTAACTGTCGGTGTTTTAATAAAAAAAAAAAAAATGCTAAAATGTAATGTACATGTGGGTATAACTGTACCCGGTTCATCCCCATCCCTTGCACCACCTGATAGAATGCCTTTGCGTTAAAGGGGAAATGAAATGCAGCTGTTTCGTGCTACATATTTAAATATATACTCTATAAGTATACATTCATGGTAACAGAAACGTACTCATTTATAAGACAAACTGAAAAAACGATTTTGTTCGATGTCTAAAATGTCGCTATAGAGCACTGCGTATCGCCATCTTTGTTCCAAGCGAGTGGTTTGATTTACTCCTATCTAATCAATGTTAAATTTCGTTTTTTTTCGGTTTACTTCATTAGTAGACATTTCTGTGCGAAAACAAAGATATGGTGCCCTATAGGTCAACAAATAAGTTGAAATACGCGTTCGAAATAAAAAGGTGAAATTAAATGGCAACGATTTATAACCAATGAAAACATTGTTAACGTCGCACTTCCCGAACGAAGATTTTCACTGTTAGAAGGGGGCGGGGCTTTCAAAGCAAAGGTCAGAATATTGGATGCGCGCGCATACTGGGACTATTTTTCATTTGTTGTTGACAAAGACGTCGAAGGATTTTGGTAACTCGACGAGTTATTAAAAGTGATTTTTAAAACTTCCGTATCACTTTGGAGAAAATGGATACGACAGATGAAGACCCTAGTTTGACTTGTCACTCGGAAATTATTTTGGTACGGTTGACACACACAAACGGCCTGTGCCATGCGGGTTTCACCCAGTCACCAGTATGCGATCCACGCCCACGGTCCGATATGTCCGGCCCCGGGTCAGTTGTGGGAGTCGGACAGTGACAGTTGGTCTATCGACGACGAAGACGTTACGCGACTTAATAATTTCGCATGGTGTTTGTGTGGACACTGCGTGCCAATGTCGACGCACATCGAGTCGCTGTGCTGTAGGGAGATAGCTGCCGTACAGCACCGTATGACAGACCTTACAGATGCCTGCATTACCGACTATGTCTATGAAGACTTCAAAACGGTTTGCACCAACGCCACGGGCAACAGGGCGGTGTTGGAACTTGGAAGTCGGTCTGTTGTTATTGTATGATTTGGGTGCAGATTCGTTGATTCAACCAATATCTAGTAGGTAAGTACTATGTAGTTCAACAGGTATCGAATAAGTATTCTAGCAATAACTATTTCAAACTTAAATAGAGCAATTATACTTGTTCCCACCTCAAATGTTCAGGTTCATTCTATCTTCGTAGAATACTATGTCTATGATTTTCATCAAACCATTTTTGATCATTTTCTTAATAAACATACTTTTATTCTTGACAGGACGTGTGCATCCTTTTTATACAGTTGTTTAATTCCCTATTTAAAAGTGCTAAGCAATTTATATAAAAATGTAAACAAATTGCACACTACCATACACTAATATATGTATAATCAGGACATTGTGCAATGTATTATTAATACAAAAATATTTTAAGTGGAGTTTTTAATATAATAAAAATATTACATTATGTGTGTGTGTTATCAAGACCACATCATGAAATGTAGTCTTACAGTAATAATTATTACAGCCCTTCACAAACAAATGAACCAATTCACTGAATTTTTATGTGATATTGATAAAACACACAGTTTTGCCAGTATAATAATAATTAGAAGATAACGGTTGTTTTATCAACTAATGCAAATAAATTAACTTTCAGAACGTATCGATTGATTCGATTAACCGCATATCGTCAGAAAGCTAGACCGAATGCGAATCGTAGCGGCCGGCGGTAAACGTATTCTGCCAGGCGTCGTCATTCGCGTGAACCCGTTCATCCGACTTCTCGATCGTTTGCGACAAAACAAGACCTCTCGTTCGAATTCGTAGCGGCCGGCGTAAGCGTCTACTGCCCGGCTTCGTCTTTCAGTTGAACGTATTCAACTGACTTCGCAATCGTTTGCGACCGTGCGATCACTGAACGGACGCGACTCGAGAATTCGCGGCGTACGACGGCAATCGTCAAGTGCCCGACATCATCACTCGTGCGCCCGAGATACACCGTTCTAATTGTGTTCCGAGCTCGGCGTGTTGACTTCAACAAACGTTCGTATATATTGGAGATGGGACTAGCCCAGTATAAATGTTTATTTTCTGATTGAACGTATCTATTATTTGCTGTATTATGATTAGTAGTTATCTGTGGGTTTTCAAGTGAGGTATTATTACCCATGAAGTATTCACATATATATAAATATATATGTGTGTTGTAACATATTGCTGTAATGAGAGTCCGAGAGGACTAGCTTATACTGTGTATTTATATTATGGAAGTTATTCTTAGATAACAATTGGCGCCTAATGTATGGTCGTGTTGCGGTATAATCCACCTTAGAAAGGAAGTGGAATTTGATAATCGAAAGATCCAGTGTTATTGTTTATTATGTTCTATTAAGATTTGGTTACTGGATTTCTTTATTCTGTTTATTTTGTTAATCAAGATATTTACCAAAAGGAAGAAATCTTGTAATAAAGTTTATTAAATTTTCCTCGTTCTTTGTTGCTTGTTCACGATAACCGTTCTTTCTCATATGCGTTGACCTTGATATATAAGAACCCTACTAGACTGAGCCATCTAGTGTACGGAGACCTCGCTAATCCGTGACAGGTAGAATGAATTACTCGGTGCCTTCTTATCCCATTTTTTGCAACAACAATATATGATCTGTAGTGTCTTGCATGTCCCCGTTCATAATTTGATTTGTAATACTGAAGCCAACATGAAATATATCAACAGTTTATTCATATGGAGAAACAATTCACAAATAAATAAGACTACATGGCAGACTGTGCCAATGCATTATTCAAATTCACACACCAGTTTTCAATGTTTCTTTCAGTTGATTCACTTCACACTGACATATTTTAATCTAACTGTATTATAATTTGGGTCTGTGTCAGTCCTGTGCACATATAGAATATCAATAAGTAACACGTTTATTGATGATATAGGCCATCATCATGATCAAATATTGTGACCAACAAAATTAATACATACAAAATATTCCATTACAGTTCCAGTTTTACACATTTGTGGGTTTCAACACTAGGGGTATCTGTCAAGAAAACAAGTACTTATTATTCAAGATACAGATTCAAAACTTGTAGTACTAGTTTCAAAATCTATCAAGTGCCTCCAAATGGATTTATCTAGATTTATGGCTCTATAAGTGTTCTTATTATTATTAAGTAATTTTTGCGATGTTATTTTGTGATAATGTCAAATATAATACCAACAATGAAGTATGAATATATATATATATAAAATCGTCTAGCTGAATCCTTTGCAGCTTCATTAGTTTGTAGTACACTTGAATAATACTGGCTAAACGTACAAATTAAAATATATATATATATATTTTGTTGTAAGATGGCACTTTAGTTTTACTAAACTTGATGGTAACAGTCCAGTTTTAATGGCAATGGCCCTTATCATTTTTGTGACACATGTCTTAGAAGCCACATTAAACGTGTACAGTGAGTCATATGAACAAATACATGTACAGTTCAGTGTGATGTTTGAGAAATGGTGGTCTGTTGAAGTAAACTCACTATAAGTAACATGTTTGGACTTCGTTAAACTATTCCAGTAAATTACATATACCCAACGTTCCCTACGTCGAATAGTATCTAATAAAACACATTGCATACCACAACTAGGATACAAGCTTTCAAGTGGATGTTCCTTACATTAGGAAACCATATACAGTATTAAGAATCCGCTTTGCCTAACACTTTCTCTATTTCAGTGATGTTCAAACAATGTTATTTAAGCATAGAAATCTATTGTCATTTGAAATTGGATGGCGTATCAATTTGGTGGCACTAAACCAAATTTATATGGATACAACTAGTTTTCCGTAAAGCGGGTTCTTTGCTTTGCCACAGCCTCTTCTTTTGCTAGTTTTTCGATGCCAGCATGCTCTGCTAGAGTTACCTCCTTACTCAATGTTGCAACTTGGAGCACACTTCGCAGCTTTGGGCCACTCGTGCATCTAGCTGCAATGCCCTCTAGAATTTCTCCTCGGAAGCTGTAGTCCTTTGACGTCATCATTTTCTTCACTTCATACCCAGCAGACTTTGAATACTGCTGCTGATACCGTAGCTTGTTCTCTGCTGTTTTCATCATTTCCCGCTGATTGGACAAATGATAAATATAAAATAAGTATAACAGTAGAAATGTCTGAATAATAACTGGCTATAGCTGTTACATGCACAAAGTAAACCAAACATCTTGCGTGTATGCTCTCTCCCTTGAAATCAAACGGCTAATGTCATTTTTAAACGGGTCCGAATTCTGCCATCCTTTTCAATTTCATCTTCCAATGAATCCCAATTCCATAATACATTCAAATATTTATTATTGAATCATATATATATATATATAATTTATGTATAATGATGTTTATATATTTATTATATTATATATGGATAAGTTTATATTTCAATAAGCAAGTCCGAAGCATACCATTCCAATTCCATTTATATATAATTAAACAACTCAAGTAACAGTAAACAAATGTCCTCAATTATAATTATTTTATCTGTTGTTTGCATGTTTTCTCTTGTGCAGTGAGATTGTATTTTTGAAACTGAATTCCTAACATTGTTTTGCTATTTAGTACAGGCAGGGATTTTCAGTTATTTCAGTTTATTTCCTAATGCAATGCTGGATTTCTAGTGTGCAGCTTTGTCAAGCATCTGATCCATTATTTTGTAACATCAAATGTTAACACTATTAATATCACATACCTTACCTGTGTATTTGTGTTGTGGTCAATGGTGGCCAAGTGGAGTCGGGCTATGATGCCTAGGCGGCTGAGCTTCTTCCACTTGGGTGCACACTTGAGGAAGAGGGTGTGTAAGCTCTCCAGTTCACCGGTGTGAACACACTTCGTAACGCTCTCTATATCAAACAGTAGGCGACAATCCAGTATAACCTTCTGGACAGTGAAGGCTTCTGTACCTTCAGTGAGCCACAGTGTTGTTTTCACTTATTGTTGTTTATACATTGCATGACTGCACTTCCGGTACAACTCTGCGCCTGCTGTCCATGAATGGGAATTCCTGATGTGATGGAGGAACGAGATCCACATCTCCTTCATCAAGTGGGGGTTACCACCACAAGCTGTTGCGCAACACCTCAGGTGGTTGGCAATTCTGCCTGTCGAAGGGACAACCTCAACTTTCTTGGCAGACAACAACCTTTATTTCTTGGTAGTCCTCTAACAAAGTCTTTCTAATACTGGGATGTCTGTCAGTGGCAAGTGTGATGATCGTCACCCCATGGTCAGTCACGTTGTCTAAAGCAGCGTTTCAGGCCTTCCACTTCCATCCAGTAACTGTTCTTAACCTCTGTGACTTGAGCAGTTTCTTGAACAATAATCAGTTGTCTGTCAGTGTCCATGGTGAAGTAAATGCCAAATGTAGCGTTGTGTCCTGGATTGTCATATCTTGCATCGGCTGATGCGAAAACGCCCTGTCCTGCCAGAGCTGACATGGTGGCCTCTGAATGGCATGTCCACATGTCCTCTATCTCTGGCAGTATTTATGCCCGCTGTATGTTGTAGCACTGGCGGGGTGACAAGGCGCATAGGTTCAGTAGGTTGACCAAATTGTATACAGTGAATGAATTTCCAGCCAGGAAGAGGACGCTTGGTGTCAACAAGTCATTCTTATAAATGTTACCAATCTTGGGTTGCCAGTGCCACACGAACGAGTGGCCATCAACACATTCTGTGGTCACAACCACTGCAAACCCAGTCACTGTGATGCTAGGCTTTGATACAAGTTGTTTATTGCAGTTTGGTGGTTTAGCAGGTGCAGAAAACTGAAATGATGTTTTTTCACAACTGAGACACTTTCTCTCTTTCCCATTAGTGTAAGAACCGCTTGAGTCATCATCAGTGATATCGCTGTCACCTGCTACAACATATTCTGCACCACTCGCGTCAATGTTTCTCTTCTCATTGTTGCAGACAGAATCGTCTGAAGATGGCGATAGTGAGACTGGGACATCCGAAGGATCGTCTACAGTGACAGAACTGCCATGGTCAGTCGGAGAAGGCGTGCTGGACTGCGATGGCAACTTTGCATACACATGGTCATGGTGAATGTTCAATGGAACAACAGTATTGTCTGTATTAACTACTGCATCGACAAAGTGTCGCACTGGCGACACGACCACTGGCTTCCATGTTTCGACACTACGAGTCGATCGCGTGGCAGCACTACAAGTGACATTTGTACTACCATGAGGGACGATGTCATCTCGCGTGCTAAATTCTTCGCTGGATCCTTCGAAGCTTGTGCTCAGTATTAGGCCCTATGGTTTTTTGGATACTTCCGTCATATATTATGAACAAAATGACACAATCTTGCAAAATTCATTAAAATTGGAGCACAAGTGCGATTTATAAGTGACTTTTTCAACGTTTTCTTGTTAATGGATATATGTGTTATCTTTAATTTGTATGATTAAAATGCATGTGCACTCAAATGTGTTTAACATTTGAGCTTTGTAAATAAAAAATATATATTTATTAATCTTTGTGGCTTTTTCCTGTTACGTTATTTCCTATTTTTCTTGTTAGACTTACATTCAAAAGTCAATAAATGATATACAATGTCTTTGTTATTAAAACCATACATTGGTGTTTGCAGTCATGCAATCTATATTAGGAAAACACTTGGTATGATATAGCATGCTTGCTAAATTGTCGCCTCAAAACTGGAGCGTCAATTCGGGGTCCATTGTTACAAGCCAACATTTGAGACACATAAATTAGTATTAGGCCTACTTTAGTTGACTGATGTGAACCTACTTAATATGTCAATAACTAATTATATCAGATATGACTATAGTTTTTGTTGTATGCTATTGACTGCATCGTAAAACAAGTATTTTTCAGGATTTAAATACTTGTAATGTCATTTATTTAAATGCGGTTACATTGTACATGTATAGTATTTGAGCAGTCCTACTTCAATAATATTTGTATTTAACTATTTCTTTTAAATTAATACATTCCATTGGCAATGCCTACAATACATGATTGACAGGGCGTGGTCCGGACTGTGACTAATGTTGACTAATACATCACGACATTATTTCACAAAACGTTATACTGGCTACGGTAGCTGGCATTTATTTTTGTAACTATTTTGAAGGTTATTTCCCCCACCAGCAACCAAGTCGATAACATAGATTCGTAGACGTTGCGATATTCAGACGTAGCAACACACCGGCACGATTTGCTGTAAACTAAATCGGCGGATTACAAGCAATTATATCATAGTATTCACTCGTATTTGTACTTTATTACATTAACATTTCATATTACATTTCAATTTCGCATACGTCATATTTGTATATATACAGACTTTAAAATAGAACTGTGGGACTATATTGTACTCGTAATGATACCTGACGGAACTCGTGAGTGCGGAGTCACCTTGGCAACAACAAGCGCTGGTTTCGGCTTGTCATTTCCTACGCGCCGCTTTAAGCTCCAAATAAGGCAATAATGTTGAGTTTCCAGGTCGATTTCGCTGACATTTACTTCATCGGTGCATAGTTATATGTAAACAAATCGACCAAAGATGGACCTGTGGCTTTAACCAAGAATTATGTTTTGACGTTCAATGAATTTTATGCTCGTTACTTTTGTATTTAGGCTTGCAATCGGTGTTCGAAAGTGACCACCGCAGACTTATGCCAATCTTGCCGCCGGCGAACACGCCAAATTCATCATCTATAACTTGTCTTTTTCTTCTGTGGAAGTATATGAAAAATTGCTTACTAACACTTATAGTATATCCAGTAGCCACGCAGCGCATTAAATTGTTCTGTTTTTATGTGTTTGTATGCGTTTCGTCGGTTTTTCTGAGAGCTATGCTACGTCGCCTATCGAATTGCTGTATACAGCTTTGGGAGACATCTCGCCAATCAAACCGGATGTACAACCACACGCCCCTGGAGCATGATGGCGGCGCCCTGTGGCGATAATAGCTATGTTTGAAAAATTATTTAAAATATACCGTGGCACTGTACTTGTCATATCATGGTGACATGTACTGTAAATGGTATGTTCTTATGTTTGGGCTGTGGTTGTTCAAGCACTTCATTCCCCCTTTAAGGGCGGCGATCTTCAGATCAACCCAGCCAGGGAGATTCCGGTGCACAGCAAATTTTGTGGCGTGGCCCACTACCACATAAGGATGCCCACTAGTGTGTTTCCCTTGACAGCATGGGGAGTCCGTTTCCAATACAAGACGGGCGAGATGCATATAGCGAGCCACATCCGCGAAGCCCGCCACTCGTGTTGTCTTTTGGGTGACCTCAAACACACTGTTAGGGAAATTCCCAACCCAATTGTGGTAGCTAGCCACGTCACCAGTATAGCAGTGGACGTGGATATTCTGCTGGCGGTGGGTGTTCGGTTTAAGGATCGCCAGCGCCTCACACATAACTGCCGACATGGGATGACTGGCGCCATGACGTAGGTGCAGGACGAGCAGCTTCCCCAGTTCCTTTGCCAGGACAATCTACCGTTGGAACAGGCGTCGCTTAGCGGGCAGCGAATTGGGAAGTTCCGTGTAGTCGAGCCCACTCTCCCAAATCGCGCAGCAGTCGACACTGCAAATCATGGCTGATAACCGGCCCCAAGAGTTCCCATCGAATGTTTGGCCAGCCGTGGGTGAGCCCCATAGGTTGCTTTCACAACCACAGTACGGTGGCCAACAGTGACAATTCAAACCTTCAGGACAGGCCGCTGACATTCTTCGGGAAACACTCGGTTGTCCACCACAGCTAGCAACTGAGTTCCACTGCCACCGCCCCACTCCAGGAAGACCTCCCAAACCCGGGCAGGGTCCGTGCCAAACACGGAATGGGCCTCGTCCCTGTTCTGGGCGGCAATCTCCCTCTGTTGGAGTTGTTTTAGGTGGCAGTGTTTTTCATTTATATATATATATATTTAAATACTTTTTCAGGGTTTTCAAACACATTAATTAAAGTAATAAATTTACAATATTTAATATTTTTAGTACTAATTATAACCAAATTAATTAGTTAATTTTAGTAATGTAGCATGCAAACCCAACAGACGAACAAAAGGTCATAAATCCCATGATTATGAAGATATTTATACATATTATGCAACTTGCATAATCACATTAGTAATGGTAATAAACATACATTAACAATTAATTTAATAATTTAATTAATTATTCAATATTGGCTAATTAGTGCGCAACCTCGAAATACCGACATATTTCAGTAAAAAGTCATAATGTGCATGATTATGAAGATATTTGTATAGTTTATGAAAGCAATAAACCACATTAAGTATGGTAATAAATATACATTACCCAGTCATTTCACATTAACCGTAACTTAATTAATAAGTTAATAATGGCTAATATTAGCAAGCTAACGTCTGACCGCTACATTTCGATAAAAGGCTGGAATGTCCATAATTATGAAGACAGTTATATAATTTATGCAATGTTTACAACCACATTAAACATTATAATAAATATACATTAACCATTCATATAGCATTAACAATAACTTTATTAATAAGTAAATGTTGGCTAAATAGCATACAAACTCAACAGATCAATACATGACAATGAAATACAATATTCATACTCCTAGTTCACTGTGTCTATATGTGACTGTGTCATGACAGGTTGGATGAATACTGCAGGCTCTGTACAGACCAATAATATATGTATATATATATATATATATATGTTACTTATTACTATACTGCGTGTATTAACTGGAATGGGGACAGTGTTTAATAAGTAGAACACTTCAACTGTCTCCATTTCCACAAGAAATGCAAAATAGTATTGTTATAAACAAATGTACGTGTTGATTGTGGAAATAAACATTCATTCTTCCATTCATTCATTCATCCATCTTCCATCCATCCATCCATCCACCCATCCATCCATCCATCCAACCATCCATCCATCCATCCATCCACCCATCCATCCATCCATCCATCCACCCATCCATCCATCCATCCATCCATTCATCCATCCATCCACCCACCCACCCATCCATCCATTCATTCATTCAGTCGCACAGCCTCGGTGTTTACTTCCATCTGGCTGCTATGGATTTACCATACAAGATGTTTCCATTAAGATATTAATAAATGTTTCCCGCTCCAACTATGTTATAAATGTCGACGCTCAATAAAACATTACTGGCCAGTCACCTGGTGGTTCCCTTTCCCACGCCAGCAGACGTAAACACTTGATGCGTGGCCATACTTTGACAGCAGTAATCAACACAATGTAACTTTCTGGGTATTGCACAACAGTCATCCATTTGATGTGTTTACCAAGCACTTTGACAGTCGGCAGAAATCACAATGTAGCAATCACTTCCTGAATGGTACATAATTCCTGGGCACTGATCTGCACGTGTCGCTTGCTTGAATACAGGAAATGGGGTTAATGTGGATGGACTGAACGCCTAGAATGGTTGAGCTGGGTTCTGGGCCCAGAAAGGTTACTAGAACTTTTATAGCTCGTCCGATCCGAACGATCTTTATATCGTTTGAAAGCTTATGCTTTCTGCAATTCAAACCTGTTTGTTTCCTGATAATCATTCCTAAATTAAATTATAAACGGACTTACAACCTTCCCTTTTCCGATGTCTTAGACTCTGTGAACGATGTTGGTTTGTTGACACAGTTCACAAATCTACCGATTGAGGCACCACTATCTGATTTCATGTTATAAGCCCCACCCACTTTTAAACGGCGGCGAGACTGACATAGTCACTGTGACATCACAATCACATATATCAACCAGCCATCGCAAATAATTTGACACTTCATCACCGTTGTTTGGCAAACATTTCCGCCGTCAAAGCACGTCAGTTTCGTTACCATTTAAAAGTGGCTGGAGCTTGTAACATGGAATCAAGAACTGGTGAAGTGTGCTTGTCTGAATTTAGGCGTCGGCATCAGGCAAAAGTGGTAATCGCTTTTCAGAAGTACGAATAATTGGTGTCCCAAAACATAGGGATGAAAATAATTATATTTAAAAAGGTGTCCCAAAACATACGGTACAGAAGAATAAATATTTTTCTAGATTACTAGGGTGTCCCAAAACAGATGGTGTCTCAATATATACGGTAATTACGGTAGTACATATGAGAAACCATTATTATTATGAATAATCTGCTAAAGGTATGTGCACATATTTTAGAAAGATACATTTTTAAGAGTGTCAAATAACTGTACTCACTTAATGGCAGGATTTATTTATCTGCAATGATATATATGTTCAAGCACGTGTGTGTGTGTATGTGTGTGTGTATTTGTGTGTGTGTGTGTGTGTGTGTGTGTGTGTGTGTGTGTGTGTGTGTGTGTGTGTGTGTGTGTGTGTGTGTGTGTGTGTGTGTGTGTGTGTGTGTACGTATTTGCAATAAAGCATTATGAATTATATGAATAATCTGAAGCAAAAATACGTTATTTCATGTATATGTGTCATTCTCTTGCGCTACAAGTTATGACATTTTAAAGCTGCTTACTACACCAGTCACACTACCCCCTGACAGATACTTTGTGAAATGCTGCAGCTAAGCCCAGTCAATGATATCGTTCGCTAGAGTGTTCGGTTCATTTTGGTTTTATTTTTATTTTTCCGATGTTATATGTAATGCTTGGATAGCAAGCCCTTAGCTTGAAGTATTTTTTTGCCAGTCTTGAATTAATCAAAAGTGTGTATTTTGGCGCACGTTAGGCTTGCGTGGAAGCTAGTCACTATTGGGCAGTTTAGTTTTTTACAATGACACACCAGTGACATTTGAGTCATTTATTTAATTATTAGTGATCCATTCGATTTGATTCACTACCATTTGTGCCAATGATAGTCATTAATGTGGGACCATAGACTTTGAATTAGTTAATCTAGTGACCAGTTGACCACCTCTAAATTCCACGAGTCTTATCAATTGTAATTACCAGTCTTGGCCAGTCATCTGCCAGTCTTGTAGACAGGCAGATGGGTCTCTGGCTAAGCCCCTCTCGGGAAGTGGAAGTAATTATTTGAATACACAATGCAGCTCAGCAGCAGTGAGAACGGTCGAATGGGTAGTTATGATATTGGGATTCCTTAAGTCGCTAGCTTCGTTCATCTGCGCATCGGGTTGAGCGTCTGTCTGCACTGTTCTCACGGGTGGTACAGTCGCGACTGGTGAACTCAATTATTAGTTTGATTCGGCTGACATTGCATATAATGTCTGCTAGGGGCAGTGTATGTAGCTACCACCCCTGGCTTGCGTGGATGGTCTATGTTATAATGACAAGATGAACATGATATGTTTGCAGGCAGGAGACACAGGACGAATCTTACCTAAAGTACGGCTATTAACTGTCGACCTGACCAACCCTAACAAGGAACACAAACACTTAAAGCCACCATTGGAGCTGAGAGGGAGGTCAGTGATTTCATAGCTTGGACTTAACTGGCCAAGGCACTGCTAAGTGTTTGTGGCGAAACATTACTCCATTGGGAAAGTAACTTCTCATCCATTAGCATTAAGGAACCTGGAGTTAAACACCAACATCGCGAGCGAAAAGAAATTATCAATGTTGGTGTAGAAGACTGGTAATTGAGAGAAGACATGACATCAAAGTTGCCAACGCAGTAGTTTGGGTATGTCCACACATAGGGACGTATTTATGGGAGTTGGTTCTCTTTATAACTGTAATATGTGAAATAAATAAGGCACTCACAGCTCTACTCACCTTTCCATGACCACAAAAGTAAGGTGACTGTATTAGCAGGGCAAGCTTTCTATACGATTCTATTACAAAAATAAGTTGGGATTCTCCCAGGGTGACCTGAATTGCGAGGTGGCTATTTTACCAGAGTGACTGTAAAACGAATTTGACTGTAATTAATTGTCTCATGTTGCAGAGAACACTAATTGACGATGGTGGCTTGGCAGGACAGTATCCATGTAATAGTTGCCTGGTCTAACCGCCTCCAGAACATGTCTATGATCTGTGTGTGTGACGTCACCACCGGATCTTGTAAAATGGTAAGAGCGGCTTCTAGCTGCTGACATTGATTACCCGCCACAGTGAACTGGAAATTAAGTTGAACAGGCTTATTCTGCACGCTGGCCATAATAGCTGGCTAGGCCATATCCTATCAATTTTGTGATTTTGGCAGAAATGCGTACTCTATAAACTCACCTTTCAATGTCCAGTTTATGGTCATCAAAATATACTACAAAGCTAGTAAAATGCATGCGTTTATGAACCCACATATGAAGAAACAGTAGAGAGTATCAACTAAAATTACATGTTTTATGAAAATGTAGATTTTTTAAAGTTTACTTATTTCTTTAGCAATAAATCAAAAACTACTGAAGATATTTCAACAAATGAGGTGTCGTTTTAATGCTTATGATCCGTGGAATCAAAAAAGTACACAACTCAATTTCACAATTTTGTAACTTAATACCCACCTTGCTGTGGCTGGTCACGTATATAAATGTGGGCTAGTCTAGAGAGGATGCTGCAAAAGCAGCGTTTCATGACATTTTCACAGATTCAAGTAGACTTGTTTACCTGTTTTTGGTGAGCTCTAACTTTGGGTTAGTAATTTGTGTCTTGTTTACAACAGAACCATCTGGATTAATAAATATAATGTTGTAAGATATTAGTTTGTAAGGACGGATTGTAAAACATGATGATAATGCAGCAAGATTTTTTGTTCTATTGATATTGATATTCATATTTCATAGCATAATATGATGGGAGGAAATGACGAAATTAACCGATGCATATCTTCTGATGTCTACTTTTCACGACCTGGAAGAAGTTGGCAGTGAAGGACTGGGATGGGTCGAATCAGTAAGTAATATCGCATCACAGAAGGCATTAATAATCTACAAATGAAATTTATTTTCTAAACCATTTAGGAAATCACCCATTTAATATAGGACCTACTATAAAAATTACTGTAACAATATACAGGCTAGATATTTGCATTGTTAATTCCCTTCCTGCCTCCGTCCCTCCCTCCCTCCCTGTTTTATAAAATTTGGAATTTTAATACAAATCAGTTTTATTGTGGCAATAACATGTTGGTGAATATTGAATGGTGTTATTGTTGAAAGCAGCTTCATGGCAGCTAGTAAATTAATGTTATGGGAAGGCATTCCATTTCGCCAGATAATTATCTTCGGAAACAATAAATTGACTCGTCAATATTATTTCTAGACTCGATCACACGATACTTCCCGGCTGACCAGATGTACCAAAACACAAAAAAACTCTCTCCCATCATGCATCTGACACTGAATCTTTTCCAATTTTCGTTCTATCGTTCGCCAAGACACACGTGTGTTTCGCTTGTCGTAATAATATGTATATATCCTTGGTTCTGTGGAGTGTTTAAAATGTTGTTTTTATTTTCTTTGTAAAATTACATTCTTACTGCGTATGGATGCATTTTGACGTCAGGTGGGGTGGCACGTGTCCCCTTAGACCTGTGGAATTTTGCGTGCCTGTAGACCTTTTTGAATGGGTCGACGTGACCGTGCCCCCTAGACCATCTCTCAATTATTTCAGGGTTGACTGCGTAATAATGGGAACAAATCAGAAGGCGGGAATACATGTGAATCTCATCATTTATAGAGATAATGTTATTACTGTAGTTAGTTAACGTCATGGTCACTTATGATTAGGGTCAGTAGTAGAAAATAGTTTTCCGACTGTCGAAATGGCGCCACCAGAACCGGAAACAACCGATCGATATATACATTGCCAGCCTTGCCAGGCATTGCGTTATTCATTATACCAGAGAGCGCCCCCATCAACATCGAGTAGCTTATTCTTATTGTTATTTTGAAACTCTCGTTCTTAGAGTACAGTCGATTGCATATTCTTTGGAAGCCTAATATAGAAGTATAATAGTAGCCTAACCCTAACCATAATAAAACCCCAGCTATAACTAACTCTAACCCCCCTAACCGTATTTATAAGCTAACTATCTATCAATAAGTATATTTCTTTCTAGGCGCCGATATTCACTTGTCTACCTGTATGTTCGTTCGCGTCCTTGGATCACTGGCCTCTGATCTACCATCTGTCGATGTATTAGAAGAAACCATCCTCGCAAGACAGGGCTGTTTGCCATGCAAAAGTAACCCTGGCTGATCCCCTACGCGAAATGCGGAAGTTAGCTGAGTCAAACAAGTAATTGACTTCGCCAGTCGCGACTGCGTCACCCGTGAGAACAGCGCTGTAGCGAAACATTTCGTCGTTGAAATATCTGGTCGGCGCAGAAGTCGTATGCGCACGAGCGGAAATAGATAACCGAATATTTCATTACTTAAGCGAAACATTTGGTCGCTGAAATGTTTGGTAGATTTTGACCTACGGCCTTTACGTATTGTGTAGTGTTAAAAAGCACGGGAGGAAACAAATAGACCAAATATTTCATTAGGCTACATACAAGAAACGTTTGGTCTGAAATATTTGACTGTTACGTTGCCAGTTGTCGCTGTGAATGCAAGCTTGCCTTTGATAATATCATCATACATGAACTGTGTTATTAATGCATGAATAATTGATCGGGGCCAGTGTCACTGCAATTACTGAATTAGCCTACATTTAAGAATATGGGAACGACTGTTTTTTGCTGTTATATAGTTCGTGTTCATTATAAGTTGATAACTGTAATTATGCACATGATTGTGCACAGTTATGTTCAATTAAAAGTTGTAGGCTGCATGCATCAAATAATTTTGATAATAAAAACAAATAATGAATTTACAAAGGATATTATTAGGATATATATTATTGTTAGCAGCAGACTTGACTATTGCAATTCCCTCCTTTATAATGTCGCTAGCAAGGATATCACAAAACTTCAGCGTGTCCAAAATTGTCTAGCAAGAGTAGTTACAAGATCTCCTCGTTTTTCTCGCTCTGTGCCACTTTTGAAGTCTTTACATTGGCTTCCTGTACGGCATCGTATAATATTTAAGATCTGTACCATTACATACCAGGCACTGTCCAATAAGCAACCATCTTATTTGCATTTATTGCTTACTCCTGTAAGAAAATCTATCCAGCTTCGATCATCTAGTTCTGACCTACTTTTTGTTCCTAGAGTCAACACTAACATTGGAACTAGGGCTTTTTCTGTTGCTGCACCAACTCTTTGGAATATGCTTCCTCTTAGTGTTAGATCAGTTGAAAATATTACAAAATTCCGTCGTCATTTAAAAACGTATCTTTACAACCTTGCTTATCCACCGTAGCTCCCTAGCGCCTTGACCCATCTGTTGACAACTGGAAAACTAATTATGGACTTTGAGATTGACCAACCCTTTTGTTTTTATGCGCCTCTGAGCTT
Source organism: Paraescarpia echinospica (assembly GCA_020002185.1). Lineage (NCBI taxonomy): Eukaryota > Metazoa > Annelida > Polychaeta > Sabellida > Siboglinidae > Paraescarpia > Paraescarpia echinospica. The sequence continues at coordinate 16,542,346 of CM034536.1, read as the reverse complement.
GGTTTCCAAGGATTTAGGCGCAATAGAAGTTATCTTATTATTATTATTATAATTACTATACCGGACAAAATCTATAGATTCACCGTCTGGTGGTGTTTGTTTTGTACTGACAATTGAACTGGGAGAGAATATGTGTGTATGTATTAGTCATGAATGAATGTGTACAATTTATAAAAATGGCTTTCATAAATCTAATCTACTTGTAATCATAATAATTTTATTATTATGCCCAATGATACATGTTTAGCTTTGATCATATTTAGCCTAGATTGTGAGTGCATTAATTGAGTAGATGTAAACGTCAAATCAATTGTCACACAGTTTATTCATGCACACCATCTTAATTATAATAGTATAACTGGTTTGCTAAACAAATATGACTCAGTGTCCTTATAGTGTTATAATTCAATGTCCCTGGAGTTCTCTAAAGCAATGTTCGTGGAGTTCTAGTACTCAACAAGAATAATGATTAACTAAAAGCATATCTATACCAAACGTTCAGTTCTAACTAAAGTTATTCAACATGCCACTACCAACGTTCACAATTTCTTTTCCAATCACTTTCCTACGAGTGATCGTGAATGTCACTTCATAAGTTAAGTTTCTCACGTGCTCTATGGATTCTCCCTGATCTACGAAGATATGCACTGGTTGTACAGTTCTGTTCACATGTGTGGGGAGATTCCATCTCTGGCTGAGTTACGTCATGCGGTACGTCACGTGGTACGTCACGTGGTACGTCATGTGGTATGTCAGGCGGTGCGTCACGTGGTACGACAAGCGGTACGTCAGGCAGTTCTGCATGAACAGGTTCCTCCGGAGGCAGTTTGGGAGACAATTCAAGAGACAGTTCAGAAGATGGTGTCTTCTCCGGCACCGAGCTATCACCAATCACACAACGACTCCTCACATGGTCAATGTGTATATGCACTACTCTCCCATCCTCGAGGCGAACGTGGACTGAATGACACGGGGCCAGTCCGTTCCACGATAACGTCACTGAGCCATTTTGTTTTGCCACTGAAGTGTATAACTTGTTCTACAACAACACCGGGCGCAACCTGCTGGAGATCGGAAGCGAGGCTCTGTGTAATGGACTTCCAATGTCTTGTGGGCCAACACCACGTTGAAGATTCCTTGACGGTGTCACACCTGCCTAACCTACAATTGCATTGGCTTGTTCTTCGTTCAGGCCGAGGGCTTCAATGGTTCGCCCAAACAGAAACGGCTCTATAACAAGCCTCTTGTACGATGCACTGCAATGGAATGAATAACATATCTAAAGAGAAATCATGTACAGCCTGATACAGAAGATATATACAATTAACACATAAAATAACTGCACTATTTTCCATTTGCATTATTTAAATCGAACAAGTAGTATCAAAGGAATCAGTGTTAGAATAACACATCCCTTATACATGTGTTGCTTAATGAATTTGTTACTTGAAGTTAGTGATGTGTCAATGAAATGCAGATGTTTGCATCCGCTCGTGCACCTTCATTATTCTGACTATGACATTCAAATAGGCTACTCAAATAGTACAGAGTTCGGCGCAAAAGAACTTTAGATTTGACGAGCCATTGCATAGAGACAGCACTTTTAAAAGATTGTAGCGATATGACATCTGGTAAGCATACATCGTTAGATTATACCTACTTTCACCTTAAAAGCTTCACAATCCAGGTGCCAGTAAGACGTAATGTACTGAATTAAACAAAGTAACGACTGCCATAACTTGGACATACATATATCCATGTATAATTAGATTAATTATCCTTATTCTTGTAACTTACAGAGATGAAAATTTTATCAAATTGTCTGGCACCAGATATCGCGTTTCGGTGGAATATATCGCTGTTTGTGTTGTAGTCTCGCATGCCTGCTTTGCCTGCATAAGCAGTGTTGCCGCAACCTAAAACATGAGAAATGTGTCTGCAATAAATTAATAAATAAATACCCTTGTCTATGAGCAATGCATCAAAACCGAAAGGTTATTAAAAAAGAAAGGAAGGTATAGAACAAATAGAGCACAATGAATATGTGTTAACGAAACATTTCGTCGTTGAAATATCTGGTCGGCGCAGAAGTCATAATTATGCGCTCGAGCGGAAATAGATAACCGAATGTTTCAGTACTTAGACGAAACATTCAATCGTGATTTAAATCAGCTTGATTTAAATCGCCAACCCTACACATGGGTATGCCAAGTCATGGGCAACATGGCAAATAGTAATTACTACAAGCTATAGTATACTATTATCATATTCCGGCTCAATAGTTGTGTGTACAGTACAGTAACTTATAGCATTTTAGTTTTTGGACCGACTATTCACACTGTCACGGTCAATGTTAAATTGGCGGACTAGTTAATCATTATTGGTCACCAAAAAAGCATGAGGCATAACTGTTCCAAATGCCAGAGGGAAAGTGTAGGGTTAGGTTTAGCCTTTCTAAAGGTTATTTGGAAATAATTAAAGTAGCACTATGTTTGTATATACACTTGCATTCTATATATAGCTATCTGTGCTGATCGTCAGGTGTAAATAACCTAGACTGCCTATGGGTATGCCTATAGAATAACCATGTCCATGCCTATGCACATGCCATGGCCAATGGCTATGCCTTGGGCTTGGCTATGGCAGCTATGACTATGTCTATGTAGGGCGCAGTGGCTCAGGAGTAGAGTCCTGGGCTGCCGTGTCGATCAGTTCACTCAGATGTATGAATGAGTACCTGGCTATAGACAGTGGTGGATATTTGTGTACGATTAGTCTTCGCACATCAATTGCAACGTGGCTGGATGCTTCCCACAGAAGTTGAGATGGTGTTCAATTGAACAGGTCTGCCAGGGGAGTAAAGTGTAAAGCGCCTTGAGCAGTCCTGAGGACTGGTCCGGACACTGCACTATATAAGAACTTACCTTTACTTTGATGTCGTGTATGCTAAACTTTATAGGCTTAGACCTTAATTGCATAATTATGGCTATGTCCCTATGCCCACGACATAGCCATAGGGACATAGCCATGGCATAGGCATAGCCATGGCATAGGCCATAGCTGTAGCCATGACATAGCCATAGGTTATAGGCATTGTGGGCATAACAGGCAGTCTTAGTATCAGATTAAGACTAGTCTCAAACTCAGCCTAATCCTAAGGCTAAACCTAAACAAAGTGGAAGAAGTGTTGCAGCTGGGGGGGGGCATGGATGTCATGCAAGTGTCAGTCAGTGACACTGACAGTGTCAGTGAACACGATAGAGCCTAGGCCCTAGCCCTAGGCTATCCGTGTGTAGGCCACAGAAAGACAGATCAGATGGGTACAGCGACCACGTCCAACCATAGCTCTAACCCTGCAGGTGGACATGTAAAAATACATTAGTCCAATGTAAATGGTAATTCCAAAATCATGCGGAACTTACAGTCACCTGGGCACGCTGCAACATCCAATGACCGAATATTTCAGTAAGCTTGCCGGGAAATTTGCACGTGACTCAATATGACCCATATAGGGCACCGCGCATGCGCACAATTGAAAATCTACCATATATTTCAAGACGAAATGTTTCAGTACAGCGCAAATACCCGCCCCATTTTGAAGACGGATAAACGACTTCTGGGAATCCCAATATATAATTACCCGTTCGCCCATTAGCACGAGCAGCTGAGCGGTATTGTGTATTCGAATAATTGCTTCTACTTCCTTGCATGTAACACGAGCCACGGTTGGTTGAAATTAATTTTATTATGACCACCTGACCTGCCGAGATCCACTGATCTATTGAGCGATTCCATAGGCTGACCTGAAATTCAGAGTTTCGCAAAGCGATCAGCCAGGGGGTATTGCTGGCTGGCACTGACGTAACCAGCAGCAGCGACTCCTGGCGCGCGAGGATGGAATAAACACAAAGGTAGTTATTTAGAGTTATTTTGTGGATAAATTAAGTTGGCATTCATTGAATTTCATTCACCAGGTGGCACCATGTTGAAGTTATGTTAAGTTTATAATCTGCTGCATGCCATAATTGGCGACAGCAGAAACTAAATGGTCATAGACATAGCCGCGGGAACAGGGGCAGGGAAGTAGTTGCCCTCTGGAATTCCGCAAAGGCAGACATATGCAGACCTGCCTACCATTCCGGATTGTCCGGAATCATTCCGGAAATGCACCTCAAATTACGGTATTACGGCGAGGGATGAAAATATTACGGATTCTTTCGTTGTCAATCTCTTCCGTGCTCCTCCAATTTAGCTTCATTTTAGTCTACAGGTGGCAGCATATATACGCTGCTTGTTGTGACATGGTTTTTCATTCGCTGTTTCTGGTCGTAATCTGACCAATAGTAAACAGCGTTACGACAAATTCGCATTTCCGCGCTCATGGCGCCTAAACAAGAAGTCACGACTCACGCGGCACGAAATGACGGCGGGGATCGAAACAGCACCACTACCAGCCAAGAAGAAACGTGTGCTGTAAACGTTTATAACAGCATGCACGCAAACATGGCCCGTATTGTCAAGTTTAAAGAAGGGGATCGGCTTTACACCTGCCGTATATGCGAAATCCATTTTCCTATTTCACATGACATGGTGGCCGGGATAATTGCAGGTACTGACTACGTCGTTAGACTACTACTAGTACTAGTGACCAAGTAATGGGTGGTGTACTTGTAGTGTCAGGCCAACTCACTGTACTAAGACTAAGTTAGTGTATTTATTGAGTTTAGTCTATCATTTACAGGGATAGGCTTATATACTAGAGTTGAGTAGTCTAGACGATGTCGATGACTAGCGTAAGCCGTAACGTAATACTAATGGTTTTGTCGTCCCCGACTTTGTGTTTGTCTTTGACTTAATGAATCTTTGATCTAGTCAAGCTACTATACTGTGTAGTCTATAGGCTGGACCTAGGTATACCGGCTACTAATATTAATCCTAATGACACCACAAATAGACAATGATGTGACGCATTGTTATAATTTGACATGTTTCTGTAGTCAACATGCTGTTTTTGAAATTTACATAAAATCAGAATTACAATGTGTATAGACTCATTTACATTACAGTTACGCTACTTCAGGTTTGATTTCCACCAATGCTGGTTATGAACATCTACCTTACCTTGTTAACAGAATGCTTCAAAACACCTCATAGTTTATTAGAGACAATTATATTTTGGGTGCAACTATCGTCATAGTCACAAGTATTAAAGTATTACTGACAGTGGTTTTCTTTTCCTGACAATATCTCACACGGTTCTGAACTATTACTGACAGCAGGCCTATATTCCTGAAAATCAGTGTAAATGGGAAGATGGATTACTGACATGAAGTTTTTAGCGTAGGCAGGTTTGCATATGGTTCTGCCCCCACCCAGCAAATGTGAGCGGGATTGTTCCTTTTGGCGAGCAACAAGGGCGGGTGCAAATGTAGATTTTCTGAGAGAATAAATGTGTTTTGTCGACCGTGAAAGGGGGATGCAATTAGCCGGCGGACCTGTGGTTTTCTACCCCACAGTAATAACCAAATAATCGACGTGGCGCCGAAAATCAACAGCACCCTCAATTCCACCCCATCCCGTATTCAGCACCCCCATAATATCATAATCCAACAGCGACAGCGCCTTCCCCAATATTAATTTCGTTCCCACGCCACTAGTCATAGGAAGGAGTTTACTTTCAAAATACTGTAATTGTAACAAACGTTGCCTTGGTTCTGTTCCTCCTCGAGTGGGTGTCAGCCAATTATGTTTATATTAATACACCAACTTTGGAGCATTGTAAGTCTACTTCACCCAAGGCGCCGAGGTCGACCGGCCTCCTTACCTCACCCAAGGCGCCGAGGTCAACCAGGCGCCTTACCACACCCAAGGCGCCGAGGTCGACCGGCCTCCTTACCTCACCCAAGGCGCCGAGGTCGACCGGCCTCCTTACGTCTCACCCAAGGTGCCGAAGTCGACTGGCCTCCTTACCTCTCACCCAAGGCGACGAGGTCGACCGGCCTCCTTACCTCTACCAAGGCGCCGAGGTCGACCGGCCTTCTTACCTCACCCAAGACGCCGAGGTCGACCGGCCTCCTTCTATGTTATTTCGCAATCTTGGACAACTAGCTTTTGTCCTAGCAGTTGGCGATGGATTCATATAGGCGTCGGAACTGGAGGGCTTGTGGACGGAACCCCACCCCAACATTTTTGGTGTAGGGGCTGGAGATATGATTACCTCCATCTTTAGGGAAGGGGTGCATTTTTGATGGAATTTGATGGCGTTGGTAAGCGTGAAGGTGTTTTTATGACAAGGCTCAAGAGAAAGGGGAGTAAATTGAGGTTTTAAGAGAGCCTGGAGTTGGATTTTGGTGAGGATGTTGCTGAGCTTTGAAATTTATGATTCAACCCCTCAATATTAATTTCCTTCGCCGTCATTTATTTAAAACAGCAGAGAGGTAATTATTCTTTTTCATTGTCACGTGGGAGCCCCGATTTCCGAGTAATATCCTACAGCTTTTTACTTATTTTTTGTTTTTATGCGCACACATATCGTATGCAGAGTATATTAATAAAATCGCACGCCTCATGATACAATAAAATGGTTAATACACTTCAAATGATGATTAATGTTTTTGTTGTCCAGTTTCCCTCTTTTTGTTTCCAGTGGGCATCCACAGAGATGGTGTCTGGTACGATTGGTGGAATCGTGTTCCAAAGACGTGCAGTAAGGAGGTGTCTGGTATGATTGGTGGAATCGTGTTCCAAAGACGTGCAGTGAGGAGGTGTCTGGTACGATTGGTGGAATCGTGCTCCAAAGACGAGCAATGAGGTGGTGTCTAGTACGATTGGTGGAATCGTGTTCCAAAGACGAGCAACGAGGTGGTGTCTAGTACGATTGGTGGAATCGTGTTCCAAAGACGTGCAGTGAGGAGGTGTCTGGTACGATTGGTGGAATCGTGCTCCAAAGACGAGCAATGAGGTGGTGTCTAGTACGATTGGTGGAATCGTGTTCCAAAGACGAGCAATGAGGTGGTGTCTAGTACGATTGGTGGACTCGTGGAGGATCGCCAAATCATGTATTTTTCCAAACTATAAAGAGGTGAATCAGCACGATATTATTGTTAGCCCGCGATTGCGTTATACACTACCTAATGTAGTGAAGACAGTCGAAGTTTGTCGTGACACGTTATACATTCACTCTATTTGTAAAGTTCGGATTTTCGGATATTTGTCAAGTGTTGCAAAATTACTATGTTGTCTTTTCATAATCAGTAGATACCATTTGGAATGAACGTTACCTTACAGCTATATGATCACATATGGTATTAACACAACGTTGATACAACATACGCCCGCATGCACACACACAAACACACACACCATACCGAAAGTTTAATAGAAAACAATTGTTTTATTTTAAATGCACTGTGATCTACAAGAAACCGTATTCATATAATAATAATTCATTGTTTTGAGGTTGGTGCGTCAACAAGAGATCCCTATTACATATTTATGTTTCAGACTCGTTCCTTTGTCCAACTCTTTTTCCGATTATGGATCTAGACGACAACGTTTGCATTCTTCAGTTGACTAAGACATTGTCGACGCTTGAGGACGACGAACGACGAGAGAGCGACGAACCAGATGGTGAGAAACAAGTCCCATAGTGGCTTGACGAAGCTCAGTGGACCATCTACCGGAAGCATACAAACACACCGGATATGTCGGCATTAAACATGCGCAGTTAGCGAATTTAACTAATACGAAGTGTTTCAGAGCAAAAGAAATGTATCCGTTTTGTTGACTTTGTGAAAAACGCACTTTTCTGTGGCATCTTTAGAGTTTAAATGGAAGTTTATCAATGGAATACAGTAAAGAATCGGAAATCACAGTGAATTATTTAAAATGTGATCTAAAATTACATTTTTGTTGATATCAAAACACAATATATCCATACAATGAGCGCCGTTACTACATCTATTGAGAGGGGGGCAAGGCGGTGCTGATTAGCTGCACCAAGAGGACGTAATATATTTTAAAGAAAATCCACTTAGAATCGAACGCACCCCCACACCGCCGATACATCAGTAAATTAACAATTGTAAATAGGAAATATTGTTTACCGTAAGAACAGTTTTTCCCTGAGGCTCCTCTTGCTCCCATTGGTCCTCTTGCTCCCTTCCGGCCAACGACGCCCTGGGGACCACAACAAAATAATATATATATATAATTGCTAAAACTCCTCGCTGAACGTGCAATTGTTGCTGTCGATCGCAAACGAAAACCCAGTGACGCCATCTGGAGGCTCAATTCGCATGCACTGTTTCCATCTTTCTCCTACAGGTAGAAAGGCACACTGGGTACACATAAGTACATAACTCGAAATATCTCCCTTTGTGTTTTGATACAATGCCAATTGACATACCAGAGGCCAGTGGTCCATGGAAGTGAACGAACATAAACTGAGGCGAGTGGACCTCGGCACCAAGGATTATATATAACTATATTCCCTCAAAGTTAGGTTATTAATATATATATATGTGTAGGTCTTAATTAAATTATTATTAGTAGTAGTAATAGTATAAAGCAACGTGGTGTGTTGTACAAAATTTGTTGAATGCTAATTTTCGTTTGCATTTTATTCCCAGATGCATTTCAATAGGGCGGTATACACTGGCATTTTTCGTCCGACCAGACCAGGTCCGACCAGATCAGACCAGACCCGATGAGACCAGACCACGTCAGACTGCAGTGTATCAACTACACCGCCGACACTGACTGCGCTATACTGGAAGCCGGCGTGACGGGATAATCACGTATACTTGAAAACGTTCGAATACGTCAGACCGACACAGTCTAGCCCCGACCATCCTCGCGCGCCAGGGGTCGCTGCTGCTGATTACGTTAGTGCCAATCAGCAGTACCCCCTGGCTGTTCGCTTTGCGAAACTCTGAATTGAAGCTCGGCCTATGAAATCGCTCACTATATGAGTGGTGGGCGGCAGGTCAGATGGTCATAATAAAACTCATTTCAACCAACCGTAGCTCGTGTTATATACAATATTTAGGAAGTAGAAGCAATTATTCGAATACACAATACCGTTCAGCTACTCGTGCTAATGGGCGAACGGGTCATTATATACTGGGATTCCTAGAAATCGTTTATCCGTCTTCAAATTGGGGGGG